>CAUOFW020009357.1:228982-303036 GCA_963454935.2 Ilex paraguariensis
GGTTCCTCCTACTCGGACCTATTTCTAACCTAAGGTGTCCATAGGGTTCATGTGGGCTGTTTTGGGTATTTCTAAGATTTTTCCATTATGATTGGTGCTATGGAAATGGGTAGGATCAATTTTAGTGTGAATTGGTAGTTAGAAAGTGCTAGTTTGTGATTTCTTGAATGTTTAGATAATTGGTTATATAAAAATCATATATTCTGATTTTTATTTTGTTTGAAATGGTCCATATAAAATCTTGGCTTGATTTTGGTATATGGAAGTATTTATGTAATCCCTTGAAAATTGGGATCATGTGGGCATGCTTTGTGTTTTATATTATTCCTTGTGAATGAAATGTGATATTAGCATGTATTATGTGTTAACATGTTGATGAAGTGTTGATATATGCTCTTGGATATATTGAACTTGAAATGATTATGGTGATTATATGCAAATGATATTAATTGCCATGGTATACATTGATATGTAAAAATTGTCATTTGACATGCATTGCAATATGGATATGGAGTTAACATCACAGTCATAGGCTACATGCATGAGTGTGGGTGTAGGGTTGCATGGGGTAATCAACACCAACATTTGTGCTTGATGGTGGACTCGGAAAAGTGGGATGGAACGTCCTATGGAGTCGCACGGTTACATGCATAAGAAAACTTGTGTCGGGTATAACAAGTAGGGCTAGACACTCCTTCGGATGAAAAACCCAGCTACTTGGTTCATACACTTACCGGCGGTGAAATTCCAGAAAAGTATAACGGCGTACGAAGCCAGAGGTGCGATTCTTGAATCCGATACCCCATAAAGGCACATTATTTTGATATATAAATTATTTATTTGATGGAAAATATTCAAGAATGAATTGGTTTTATGACATATGATTGATTTAAAAATGATCTTTAGATGTATTTCATCAAAGACGTTTGTTTTACACATATGAGTCGCATTGCGTTGTGGGAGTTGGTGTGGGCTCGGGATAGCATGCATCANTTCTCGGAGTTCCGTCACTCGGATCAACTCGGACCAAGAGCCAAAGTTCATCTCCGTGACGAGGGCTACGTGTGGGTACCAAAAATAAAGATTTTCACCGAAGATCTAAAGAGAGAATTTTGGAGAAATCTAAGCTTTGGGCTTGAATCTTGTTCTTAAGGCTTCCTACAAATTTTTTACGCTTCAAGAGGTAGGGTTTCTCCTACTCGAACCTATTTCTAACCTAAGGTGTCCATAGGGTTCATGTGGGCTGTTTTGGGTATTTNGGGGAGTAGCCTCTGTAGGAGTTTTTCTACTGAGCGTTGGCCCACCCTATATGGGAAACATTTCAGGTGGGAGAGGTACACTGGTGGATTGCTCAAATTTGGACTCACATATTTGAAGAAAGCCGAATGTGGCTTTATTTTGTGTTGATGTAAAATATTTGTGGAAAGAATGTTTTAAGTATGTCATCTTTTAAATTGTAATAGAACTTATATGGACTATTTGTTAAACTAATCTTGCATGTTTTGATATAAATATGGATTATTGGACCCGGTGTGGCCAATGTTTAATTATAATTGGACCCGTTGTGTTCAAGTGTTACTTATAAATGAACTCTGTGTGGTCATTGCATTATATGGGGCCTTGGACGGGTCATGTTAATGTATATTGCACAGGTTGTGTTTTGGGTAGAGCTTCCCGTACAAAGGAGACTCTGCCCGAATTTTGTTAAATTAAGGACCTCGGTAAATGGGGCATAACGGTGTGATATCGAGCTACTCGATATCCACGGGTATTCCGCGGGTTGATGGGTCAACAACGGACCCCTGGATTTTGGGGCGTCACATGTTTAACATGAGCTCTATGAATTTTACAAATTAGCAATTAGAATTAAATATAAGTACTCTCAATAATTCAAGTGCAATCATGTTTTACCATTTATTTATACCTCACCCTTTAATGATTGGGCACATTGTGTTCTTTTCTCACATTGGCCTTTGACAACTTTTAAGAGATTGGGGTTTAACTAACCTTTAGTAATGTGTTAACTTATCACCAATACTTAAAGTCACTTTAGGTCATTAATCATTTAAACTAGCAAGATTCGTAAGTATGAAGGTGAATGGTTGGCGTGTACTTAGTTTATGAATTTTTCAAAGGTAAACACTACCCAACCATGCTAGGCTGAAAGAGACTTTGGCTCATGAATGTTGTAGTAAGATTTATGCCATTAAGTTATCAATCCCCTAATATGACTCATAGCATATCACATTTCAACTTTGATTTAAGGATGGAATCATTCTAAAGCAAACCAAAAGTTTGAAGTACTTGATCATTAACAAAGAAAAATAATCAAAAGAAAATATTTTTTCCTTTCTCTTTTTCTTTTTCTTTTCCAATGTTTTTATATTTTTCAATTAAATATATAAAAATAAAAAATATGCATAAGCATGCCATAAACAAAGGAAAGAACAAATAAAGCAATTGAACGTAAATTCTAAAAAGAATGTCAAACTCGACAACAAAACTCTTTTTGAGTTTTTTAATTTCTTTTGTATTTCTTTTATTTATTTATTTATTTATTTATTTTTGGGATTTTATTTAAGAATAAAAATCCAAAATAAGCAAAGTATGACCCTAGGGTATTTGATTCAATACATGAATGATCACCTAGCTCCATACTTTCTCACCTNAAAATCCAAAATAAGCAAAGTATGACCCTAGGGTATTTGATTCAATACATGAATGATCACCTAGGTCCATACTTTCTCACATCACCTATTTCTTAGGTTCCATGACCTTGTTGGAAGCACTCGAGGCAACTAACTTGGTTGAGATAGTGAATGTCTTCAACTCCTTCCTAGTCACCCATATTTGCTTTCCCTTCCAAGAACTCGGGTTTGGTCGGGGAATTGGTGGAAGACTAGCTCTCTTCTCCCTGGAAATGTGTAGATCAATCTTGACCTTGGGGTAGAAGGAGTTTTGCGCACTCTAGCACGTGAGCCTTTAGAAGGTGATGCATAAGTATGCTTGGACTCACTTGACCTCTCCAAAAGCTTAGAGAAATTTAAGACTTGATTATTTAAAGCTTTGTGTTAGTTAGCAAGGTCTGTAAGCTTCTTAGTCATGACTTTGCTTTCACGTATGCAATGTGCACTATAATGACCATGTTCAGCACAAGTAAAACACGCAAATGATTTGATTTGGATTTTCTTTTTAATTGGCTTCTTTAAGTACTTACCCTTACCATTCTTAGTCTTTTGAGGGCTTGCAATTACTTGTAGGGGTGATGGGTTGGGATTACTCTTCAAAAGCACTGTCTTACAAAGTAGTGGGGTGGTTTTCTTATTTGTATAGTCTAAGCCTCTTTTGTGACCCACACTCTTCCCTATAAACAACATTTTATCAAATTTTTATGTGCTTAAGGAGAGTCTCTTTGAGAGTTCTTGCGATTTATGAAGGTCTCTATCAACACTTAAATTGATTAGCTAGATGCAAGAGCTTCTTATTCAACATTTCCTATAACGCCCCAAAACCCACCTTAGACGGCATTACAATCTATAAACCATTCACATCATGAGAGCAACTAAATAATTTTATCATTAAAGAAATTTCATTCACCAAATATAACATTTACAATATTATCCCAAAAGAATAGGAAAAGCATGGTCATTACATCCCAAAAGAATGTGATCGACTATAATAATTACATCCCAAAAGAATCACATTTAAACTTACAGCGGAATAACAAAAGATTAGTCTTTTACTTAATCTCAAAAGCAATTTTCTAGTCTAGCATCTAGGAGAGTATAATTCTAGACATCCACCTCAGGATCCATGAGCCCGTCTAGCGGAGCTTCCCAATGTGTCGGCTCCTCAACCCCGAACTCTTCCTCTAGACCATAATTTGAAAAATATAGTTTGTAGGGGGTGAGCACTAAGCTCTGTAGCAACATTTCTTCCAAACTCAAACAAGATTTTGAAAATATGTAAAACAGTTTGGTCTCACTTTTAAAAATAGCATATATAACTTGAAATAAAATAGTGACAATTTATTTGTTCTCAAGTGTACGTAATCGCAATAATTTAAATGAACAGTAATACCAAGTTACAATTAACAACCATTTCCAACCATAACCATTTCCAACAAGTTCTTTTAGAGTCTCATACCTCCACAAGCTCTTGTCGGAAACCGTTTCCAAACAATAACAATAATCTCATGTTCTCATGTATGTTGGTTGTTTCTCATGAATTTACACAATGAATCTACCTCGTTCACCCAACCATAACCACACAAACCACTTTAGGAATGGCGTATACTGTCTCCCATGGCATTGACGAATCCTTCACAGGAAAGGTATACCCACCCTAAGCCTCGAACTTACGTGAACAATAGCTGTTCTTCCCACAATCAACAAACCACTACAAGTGTTAGGAAACCATCTCACCCCCACTGAGATAGACTAACCTCTAACACTCTATGGCAGTGCTCGAATGTAATTCAAGTCCATCACAACAACCATACAAGAGATGTCATACCAAACATTTGCTTTAAAACACAAGGAAATCCAAAATCCCCAATTCTCACAATTTATAATACAAGAGAACAATTTAAGAAAGTAAGCAAGAGATCATCATAACATCATTTTATTACTCAACACAAAGCACTAAGTTTTCAAAGTCAAGAACAAAGGAAGAATCAAGAGAAAAATCCATTTATCTTGAAAAACTAGGTTTTATGACAAGCAAGAAATCTCATGGTTATATAACCATAGCTTTGTTTAATACATGGTAATAATTACAAAAATTTCAAGAAATCATGATTTCATAGCATATACATATGATTAAGAGTGAAAACATACATATATATATATATATACATGCCCTAGCCTCAATGGACAAAAATGGAAGGAACCCCTACCTTTTTCCTTGGCTTTGGTGTGAAGAACAAGAATATTTGATCTTGAATCACGCTTAAAACTCTTGTTTTCCCTTTCTCTCTTCCTCTCTAAGTCTTTCTATTAGGGTTCTAAGAGGTTTGGGGTCAGAGTGAGGTGAAAGAATGGGAGCAAATAGAGTGAAAATGGGGTTTGAAAACATAAAAATCCTAATTTTTTAACAATCTACCAGNAAAACATAAAAATGCTAATTTTTTAACAATCTACCGGTAGTTCGTATCGAGCTACCGGTAGTTCGGATCCACTAGCAACTTACTACCTATTTAGCTACCGGTAGTTCGGATCCACTGGCAACTTACTACCTATTGAGCTACCGGTAGTTCGGATCTACTAGAAATTTACTACCTGTTGACTACCGATAGTTCGGATCCACTGGATAGCGTACTACCGGTAGATCCTGTCAAGATTTGCCTATTTCCTCTATTTTTCATTTCAAACCCATTCCAAACCCTTCCAAAACCAACTCAAACTCATACAACATACATTTGTACATCAAACACAATTGGTATAAGTTTTATTGCAAACGGTTTCATATATTTACAANCATACATTTGTACATCAAACACAATTGGTATAAGTTTTATTGGAAACGGTTTCATATATTTACAATTAAAAACAAAGTTTGAACTAAATATTTACCCGATTCTACACTATTAACATTTTTATCTTTACTCTTACCATTTACTTAGTTCATGAATACTCCATTATGTATATTAGCATTTTAAAAAAACATAATTATGTTGTTATATTTGAACGAATGTGGGAGTTTACACTTCCCCTATTATGCATACAATGCCAGCTATAGTAATCGTGCTCTCAACAAGTAAAACACACTAATTGTTTGGCATACGATTCTTCCACAACCAGCTTCTTTAAGTTCGTACCTTTTCCATTTTTTTCCCTATGTGGACTTGTGTTAACTTGTCGGAGGTGATGGGGTAGGATTACCATTCCCAAACATGGTCTTAGAAGAAATTGTGGTGTTTACATTGGTGTAACCTAAATTCCATTTGTAACCAAAATCTTTCCCTAAAGACCACATTCTATGAATCTTATCAAATCCTAGGGAAAGTCACTTTGAGAGTTATTGTGATTCTTGTCAATTTAAACTCTAGACTCTTCTTTATCTCAATAAGCCTGTAAAACCCAAGTAAATTTAAATTTTTATGAAAAATGGAAAAACGGTAATTTGTCGCTACAGTACGGGTCAAAAATCTAAATTTTTCTAGAACTCGGATGACGAAACGGACCTCACCGTTAGGTTTATCTCACGAAATATTGCTACCATGTCAATTTTTTTTGAATTTCGAGACAATCATATTTTTGTGTTTTACGAGATGACAAGGTGTCGGTGACCTCATAAACGAAACCAAAAAATTAAATTTTGAAAAGTGGGTAATAATTTAAGGCTAGTTCATATGAAAATATTTTAAACTTGAACCAGGATGAAATTTAATCCATTCGGGTCAAATACGGACCCAAAAAATGAGAACGTGTGACAAAATATGGACCAAGCATTTAAAGGGTATAAATAGGGGAGAAAAATCAAATTTCTCCCCATTTACCTTCAAATTTTTGAAAAAGAAAAGAAGAGGGGGAAAGTTCAAGTTCTCTGCACCTTCTCTCTACAATCTACGACAGTACGTCGCTCAAATTGACTCAACCCACGAACAAAAGTTGTTCTCCTTCTCGAGGGCTACGCAACCATACCAAAAATCACGGATTTGTGTGAAGTTCCAAAAATGAGCTTGGAGAAAGCAAGGGTTTTGGGCTAGAATCGGGTTCTTGGAGCTTCCTACGGTTGTTTTACGCTTCAAGAGGTATGGTTTTCTCCCTAATTAGGTTTATTTCTAACCTATGGTGATTATATGGAATTGGTAAGTTGTTGGAGATGTATAACACTTACCTATTGTTGTTATTTTGATGAAATGGGTATTGAAATTGGGTGAAATCAATTCTAGCTTGAATTGGTATATAGAAATTGATAACTTATAATTTCTTGGAAGATTGTGTTATATGGGCATGCTATGTATTTATATTATGCCTTTGAGAATTAAGTGTGTTAATTGCATGAGATTAGGTGATAACATGTTTAAAAATTATTATTGAATAAAATGTTGATATATGCTTGATGATGTATTGACATTGTGATGAGTATAGTGATTATATGCTTGTGATATAATTGGCCATGGTATGTGTTCAAATGTGGTGGAAATGGTTCATGTGGTGCTCATAACATATTGAACATGATTATAGTATTGCAATTGTACATTACATTGCATTTGCAAAGAGACATCACATTCATGGGCATTAGGCATGAGTGTGGGTGTGTGTGCATGGTTGTCATCAAACACCATACTTGGTCGATAATGGATGGGCTCAAAAAAATTGGATCAAATATTCAACTAAGTCACACGGTTTGCATTGAAAATTGGATCGAGGTTAGCAAAAAGGGCTAAACTTTCCCTCATGTGCAAGACTCAGTTACTTAGGATACGCCTCCCTTGGTTTAGTCCATATAGTGTGTCGGTGTACGCTGAACTGTTGGTGGAAGTATGCAAATTCCATGTCGTTTAGGTGGTTGTTGGTGTAAGTCCATAAATACCCACTCCGAGAAGGACTCGGGAATTTAATGTTCATTGGATGTGTAACATCAATGGCAAGGGCTTGAAATTTTCGGAATTGTACGCATGGCATATGCATGTGTTGAGGGAGCCGGTGAAGGCTCGAGTTGATGTGCATGAGTGAGTCTTATCTCATTTCATGGCATGGCATGGTGATTCATATCTTTGAATTGTATATTCTTGATTGGATTTTTTGTTGCTTGTTGTATTGTGCATGTGGACATTTCATAAGCATCTAGGTTAGGGGTAACCTTTTTAGGAGATACCCTATTGAGCGTGGCTCATCATTTATGGGAAAATATTTCAGGTATGGGGTATACACCGGTGGAAGACTCTCATTCGGGGCTCCAAGGATGAAGAAAAGATGACTTGTGGATTTTAAACCTTATTTTGTAAAACTTTTGTGAAATTCGGTTTTGGACATGTAAATATATGAAAATGATTGTAATGGAATTTGTACGAACTATGTTTCATGTGAAAACTTTACTATACATGTGTTGGGTTGACATGAAGTGGATTGGAATGAATTGGAAATCGAAAACGGATGAAATAGGCAATTCTAGGCACACCCACCGGTAGGAAGTTGAGCCCTTCTACCGTTAGATGTGGTCTAATAGGCAACTTCTACCAATAGGTTTAGCCGGTAGAACTTTTCCAGCAAGGTCCTCCTACCAATAGAACGTCATTGTTCCTATTGGTAAAAGAATTCCAGTTGGCTCTTTCTACCTGTAGAAAAGGGACTTCTTCTACCGATAGGTTTTCTCAGATTTTCTAACAGAAGTCTTGTACATAACTTTTACCAATAGGTTTTTGAACACTTTTACCGATTGGTTTTCTTCAAACTTCAAATTTTTGAAATGTTTTGCTAAGCTCTTGGACATCGATTCCTTGTGCCCAAGGAGGTTATAAGGGATACTAATGAGTATGATTGAGGTGCAAAGGCTACATGTGTGGGTTATGTGACACCCCAAAAATCGAGAGTCCTTTGTCAACCCGTTGATCACCCATCAACCTACGAAATACACGTGGATACCATGTAACTCGATATCACGCCGTTGTACCCCATTTATTGGGATCTATAATTTAACAAAATTTAGGCAGAGTCTCCTTTGTATGGAGAGTTTTACCCAAAATACGACCTGTGCAATCATACAACATTGACCACACCGGGTCCATTTATCCATACTCATATAATAACATACAATTTTACATTAAAAATAGTCCATATGAGTTCGATTACAATTTTTGTCCATAGATTTGCATGCCCAAAATCATATTTAGCAAATGTTTTACAAAAGATGGTTTTAAAAGCCACAAGTCATCTTTTCTTCATCCTTGTGGCCCCGAGTGTGAGCCGTCCACCGGTGTATATCCCACACCTGAAATGTTCCCCATAAATGGTGAGCCACGCTCAATAAGGCATCTCCTAAAGAGGCTACTCCCCAACCTAGATGCATATGAAATGTCACATGCAATTTCAACAAACCACAAAGCATACCAAAAAGAATATGCAATTCAATGTTAGAATTCACTATGTCATGCCATGAAATGAGATGAGACTCACTTATGAAACTCAGTCCAAGCCTTCACTGGCTCCCATCACCCATGCAATGCCAATAAAATTGAGCATTCCAAGACCTTGTCATTGATGCTGCACATCCAATGGTCTTTTAAAAATCTCCGGGTCTTTCTTGGGGTGGGTATTTATAGACTTACACCAATGGGCCTCCAGCCAACCCGAAATTCATGGACTTCCACCAATGATTCTGCTTACACCGACACACTTTATGGACTAAACCAAGGGAGTGTGTATCCTAAACACCGAGTCTCTCACCTGAGGGATAGTCTACCCCCTCTTACTAACCCTGACCCAATTTATTATGCAAATCGTGCGACTCAATCGGGTCCTCAGCCCAACTTTTCCAAGCTCACCTGTCATCCACCAAGTGTGGTATTTGATGTCAATCATGCATACACACCACAAAATGCGATGTCTCTGTGCATATGCAATGTAATGCACAATTGCAAAACAACAATCAGGTCCAATATGCTATGAATGCCATATGGACCACTTTAACTACATATCAACATATTCCATGGTAAATTATATCCCAAGCATATAATTACCATAATTCATCATAATGTCAATATCAACAAATATATATATCAACATTTTCATTCAATTATTATTTTTCCAAGCATGCTATACATAATCTATGAAATAACACACTTAATTTCACATAGGCATTTAATCAAACACCTTCAAGGTACCAAATCATGTAATCACATAAAATATCCAAATTCATCACATAACTCAAGAAATCACATTAAGTGATTTCTACATACCAAATTATCAAAACTTCCAAGACTCACAAGCTAGCAATTTCTAATTACGAATTCATACTAGAGCCCATTTCTATTAAATCAATTACAATAGGCAAGTGTTAGGATGAAAACCCTAACTCTTGAAGCGTAAAAAAATGTTAGAAAGGCCTTCAAGAATACCTCCCAAACTCTAACTTTGATTTTCTGAAAATTTTGTGTTTGAATCTTCGGTGAAATTCATCCTTTTTGTATAGTTGTGTAGCTCTCGTCGCATAGATGAACTTTAATACTTGGCCCGAAGGATTCCGACAGGAGGAACTCCGTAGATCATAGAGAGAATATGGAGCTTTCTCTCTTTTTCCTCTCTTCCCTATCTTCTCTTCCAATGTTAAAACCCAGCAGAGAGTTGTGGAGAAAAATTAGATTTTTGTCTTCTATTTATACCCTTTAATGTTTGGTCCACGTCGCGTCACGCGTTCCCTATTTTCAGGTCCGTTTTCGTCCCGAAATGATTAAATTTTGTCCCGGTTGAAGTTCAAAATATTTTTATATGAAATTCCCTTAAATGTTTTTAAAATTTTCAAAATTTTATTTCTAGGGTCGTTTTTTAGGTCACTCGACACCCGGTCGCCTCATAAAACATGAAAAATTTGACTGTCTCGAAATTCGACAAAAATTGGCTGGCAGCTAAATTTTGCAAGATGAATCCAACAATGCAGTCCATTTCATCATCTGGGTTCTAAAAAATGTGGGTTTTCAATCTGTACCGAAGTGATAACTTATCATTTTGCCCTTTTTCACTAAAATTCAAATTAACTCGAGTTTTACAAGTTAAGATCCCGGTTAAGGGGATACTATTGACATGGCATTGGGTTGTTCGATGATCACAGGTACTTTCGCGGGTTGATTGGTGATCAATGATTGATAAAGGACCTCCGATTTTAGGGACATTACAAAGCCCATGACATTGACTCTCAAGGAAGCTCAATTTGTCCCTAAAGGATTTATTCTCTTCAACAAGCCCACAAACCTGGCCCTTAGACTTCACTAAGTCTGCATGTAGGGGTTTCTTATCCTCTTCACTAGTATTGAGCCTCAAGCTCAAAGAAATTACCCTTTTCTTTTGTTTGAGAAATGATTCACATAATTGATCAAATGCATCTTGAATATCCTCAATAGTCCCCACGTCTTCCTCACTTGAGGTGACTTCAACCAAAAGTCGTCTACCTACGTGGTAGGACTTGTTTCCTCTTTCTCACCTTCTTCAACAACCAAAATTTCTCTAGGGGAAGAGGAATGCGAACCTAAGAAAACCATAAAATTCTCCTTATCTTCTTGAGAAGAATGTTCTCACTCAAAGTGGACTCACAACTATTATTGCTCCACTTAGCTTTCATAGCTCTCTTATTTTCCTTGGACAAATCCTTCTTCTTTCTAGTCAGGTGATCCGCAGCCAAGTGACCATAGCCTTGGCACTCAAAGCATTGGATGTCTTGCCTCTTTATCTCGACCACTTATTGAGATTTTATTCCCCCTCTACTTTCTCTCCCTTGTGATTTTTCATTCTGGTTAACTTTCCCTTTGATAGAAGACTCAACACCACTAGCCTTGAAATATTTTTTAAACTTTCTTGCACGAAAGGATAGGTCCTTTTCTCTCAAGTGGGTTGACTTAGATTTGTCTTCTTCTTCTAAAATTGAGCACAAAGCCATGCCCCTTGACTTCTTGGGCAGTAAGACATTCATCTCAAAATTCAAGATAGACCCAACTAGGTCTTCTATCGACACCTTCCCCAAATTGACTCCTAGTTCTAAGGTTGTCATCTTATCTTGAAACCTCTTCAGTAGAGATTTCAATAACTTCCATTTTAGCATATAGTCCTTATACTTGAAACCAATGATAAAATTTATAGTGTCACACAATTTAGCATAAAAATATGAAAGGTCTCATCCACTAACATCTTTAAGGTCTAAAATTTGGTGGTGTACCATTGGAGCTAGGACATCTTAACTAAGGATGTACTGTCACAAGAGACCTCTAAAATATCTCACACCTCCTTGGAAGTCTCACAATTAGAGATCCTCCAGACCTCATTCAAAAAATTGACATTGAATATCGAATTCAAGCCTTTGGAGTTCCCCTACACATTCATACTTTGTCTTCGTCCATGTGCTTAGAGGTTTTGGCTCGGTCACCATATCGGTCCCCTCAGTAGTCATTATCGTGGGAGGGGTCCAACCTTTCAACACCGATAACCATACACACTCAGCTAATAATTTTAGAAAAGATCTCATCTTTGCCTTCCAATATGCATAATTGGACTCGTCAAAGAGCATTAGTAACGCAATTGATCCTCATTCTCTTTAAGAATCCTTAANTATACATAATCTATGAAATAACACACTTAATTTCACATAGGCATTTAATCAAACACTTTCAAGGCANTGCCTTCCAATATGCATAATTGGACTCGTCAAAGAGCATTAGTAACGCAATTGATCCTCATTCTCTTTAAGAATCCTTAAATAACCAAATTGTAATTATAATGAATCCCAAAGCAAAAACTAGTTATGAAATCCTATGGGGAGACCTGCTCTAATACAAATTGGGAAAAAATGTGATGTGTGGTGGATCGTCCCTCAAGATGAAACAAGTGGGATTAAGGCATAACCTAGAGGGTGTGAATAGGTAAATCCAATTTNCACATAACTCAAGAAATCACATTAAGTGATTTCTACATACCAAATTATCAAAACTTTCAAGAAGCACAAGCTAGCAATTTCTAATTACGAATTCATACTAGAGCCCATTTCTATTAAATCAACTACAATAGGCAAGTGTTAGGATGAAAACCCTAACTCTTGAAGCGTAAAAAAATGTTAGAAAAGCCTTCAAGAATACCTCCCAAACTCTAACTTTGATTTTCTCAAAATTTCGTGTTTGAATCTTCGGTGAAATTCATCCTTTTTGTATAGTTGTGTAGCTCTCGTCGCATAGATGAACTTTAATACTTGGCCCGAAGGATTCCGACAGGAGGAACTCCGTAGATCATAGAGAGAATATGGAGCTTTCTCTCTTTTTCCTCTCTTCCCTATCTTCTCTTCCAATGTTAAAACCCAGCAGAGAGTTGTGGAGAAAAATTAGATTTTTGTCTTCTATTTATACCCTTTAATGTTTGGTCCACGTCGCGTCACGCGTTCCCTATTTTCAGGTCCGTTTTCGTCCCGAAATGATTAAATTTTGTCCCGGTTGAAGTTCAAAATATTTTTATATGAAATTCCCTTAAATGTTTTTAAAATTTTCAAAATTTTATTTCTAGGGTCGTTTTTTAGGTCACTCGACACCCGGTCGCCTCATAAAACATGAAAAATTTGACTGTCTCGAAATTCGACAAAAATTGGCTGGCAGCTAAATTTTGCAAGATGAATCCAACAATGCAGTCCATTTCATCATCTGGGTTCTAAAAAATGTGGGTTTTCAATCTGTACCGAAGTGATAACTTATCATTTTGCCCTTTTTCACTAAAATTCAAATTAACTCGAGTTTTACAAGTTAAGATCCCGGTTAAGGGGATACTATTGACATGGCATTGGGTTGTTCGATGATCACAGGTACTTTCGCGGGTTGATTGGTGATCAATGATTGATAAAGGACCTCCGATTTTAGGGACATTACAAAGCCCATGACATTGACTCTCAAGGAAGCTCAATTTGTCCCTAAAGGATTTATTCTCTTCAACAAGCCCACAAACCTGGCCCTTAGACTTCACTAAGTCTGCATGTAGGGGTTTCTTATCCTCTTCACTAGTATTGAGCCTCAAGCTCAAAGAAATTACCCTTTTCTTTTGTTTGAGAAATGATTCACATAATTGATCAAATGCATCTTGAATATCCTCAATAGTCCCCACGTCTTCCTCACTTGAGGTGACTTCAACCAAAAGTCGTCTACCTACGTGGTAGGACTTGTTTCCTCTTTCTCACCTTCTTCAACAACCAAAATTTCTCTAGGGGAAGAGGAATGCGAACCTAAGAAAACCATAAAATTCTCCTTATCTTCTTGAGAAGAATGTTCTCACTCAAAGTGGACTCACAACTATTATTGCTCCATTTAGCTTTCATAGCTCTCTTATTTTCCTTGGATAGATCCTTCTTCTTTCTAGTCAGGTGCTCCGAAGCCAAGTGACCATAGCCTTGGCACTCAAAGCATTGGATGTCTTGCCTATTTATCTCGACCACTTATTGCGATTTTCTTCCCCCTCTACTTTCTCTCCCTTGTGATTTTTCATTCTGGTTAACTTTCCCTTTGATAGAAGACTCAACACCACTAGCCTTGAAATATTTTTTAAACTTTCTTGCACGAAAGGATAGGTCCTTTTCTCTCAAATGGGTTGACTTAGATTTGTCTTCTTCTTCTAAAATTGAGCACAAAGCCATGCCCCTTGACTTCTTGGGCAGTAAGACATTCATCTCAAAATTCAAGATAGACCCAACTAGGTCTTCTATCGACACCTTCCCCAAATTGACTCCTAGTTCTAAGGTTGTCATCTTATCTTGAAACCTCTTCAGTAGAGATTTCAATAATTTCCATTTTAGCATATAGTCCTTATACTTGAAACCAATGATAAAATTTATAATGTCACACAACTTAGCATAAAAATATGAAAGGTCTCATCCTCTAACATCTTTAAGGTCTAAAATTTGGTGGTGTACCATTGGAGCTAGGACATCTTAACTAAGGATGTACTGTCACAAGAGACCTCTAAAATATCTCACACCTCCTTGGAAGTCTCACAATTAGAGATCCTCCAGACCTCATTCAAAAAATTGACATTGAATATCGAATTCAAGCCTTTGGAGTTCCCCTACACATTCATACTTTGTCTTCGTCCATGTGCTTAGAGGTTTTGGCTCGGTCACCATATCGGTCCCCTCAGTAGTCATTATCGTGGGAGGGGTCCAACCTTTCAACACCGATAACCATACACACTCAGCTAATAATTTTAGAAAAGATCTCATCTTTGCCTTCCAATATGCATAATTGGACTCGTCAAAGAGCATTAGTAACGCAATTGATCCTCATTCTCTTTAAGAATCCTCTAATAACCAAATTGTAATTATAATGAATCCCAAAGCAAAAACTAGTTATGAAATCCTATGGGGAGACCTGCTCTAATACAAATTGGGAAAAAATGTGATGTGTGGTGGATCGTCCCTCAAGATGAAACAAGTGGGATTAAGGCATAACCTAGAGGGTGTGAATAGGTAAATCCAATTTTGATTGAGCAAACACCAATTTTAAACCTATCTGACCAAAATTACATTTTCTCAAATTAATAAAGCAATTAAGTGTGAAAACCCCTTTTCTTCATGAACAACCCATTATGAGTGTGAATGGATGAAT
Source organism: Ilex paraguariensis (assembly GCA_963454935.2). NCBI lineage: Eukaryota > Viridiplantae > Streptophyta > Magnoliopsida > Aquifoliales > Aquifoliaceae > Ilex > Ilex paraguariensis. Next base: position 244,266 of record CAUOFW020009357.1, read on the forward strand.
GAATATGCAATCAACAACCAACCAACCCACAATTGTTACAATCCCAACCAGAGACACAATCACCAAAACAAATTTTAATGAATTGAAAGATAAACAATCAAGCCATCAAACATATAGTAAATGTGTGTGCAATTGCAAATGTATGACCAAATTAAAGCAATAGAGAACACATGCAATTTTTTGACACGAAAACTCGAACTACAAAAATCGCATGGAATCTCTTGGGATTCACCAAAGCCTAATCCACTATCCCACTGTCAATCTACAAGTACTCGAGTCTTATACGTCAACTAATACCATGGTTAAATGCATTTTTCCTTTAAGAGATCTCTCCATCAAAAGTTCTTCTTTGATGTTATGGATAGCTCACTTAAATGCAAAGGTGGTTCTCTACTAGTTTTTAAGCCAAAAACTAAGCAAAAATTTGTCCTCTTGAGCATTAAAGGGTGTTGCTCAAGTAGGGTCCGATAAATAATTCAAACTATATTTTCAAAATACATTTAAGGTTTAGAAAATTTTTTCAATAAAAACCCTAGGAGTTATTTCCGTATAATATCTCAATTCCAATTTATTCACCTTAATCATCCTATTTTTAAAATTAAACTAAGAGATCTAGATCTCGAAGGTCATTACCTTTGTCCTAAGCTTAAAGGTGCATCAGAGTGATCTTGATATGGCATTGTAGCTTGATCTCTTTCCCTTCTTTGTCGCTTACAAATCTTGATTTTTGAAGCTTGATTACCATGGAATTAGGTTGAGATTATATAAGAGTTCACAAAATTAGTCAATTACAAACATGATCTAACAAGAAATAAATTCATCATGATCTGGCCCCAAGAGAGTTACTAATCAGGACGGATGGATTTACAGCTCATCTCTATCTTTATTAGGCTACCCTTTGAAGTTGAGTAATCTGTTCTACATCTACTAATATNTAAACCTATCTGACCAAAATTACATTTTCTCAAATTAATAAAGCAATTAAGTGTGAAAACCCCTTTTCTTCATGAACAACCCATTATGAGTGTGAATGGATGAATGAATATGCAATCAACAACCAACCAACCCACAATTGTTACAATCCCAACCAGAGACACAATCACCAAAACAAATTTTAATGAATTGAAAGATAAACAATCAAGCCATCAAACATATAGTAAATGTGTGTGCAATTGCAAATGTATGACCAAATTAAAGCAATAGAGAACACATGCAATTTTTTGACACGAAAACTCGAACTACAAAAATCGCATGGAATCTCTTGGGATTCACCAAAGCCTAATCCACTATCCCACTGTCAATCTACAAGTACTCGAGTCTTATACGTCAACTAATACCATGGTTAAATGCATTTTTCCTTTAAGAGATCTCTCCATCAAAAGTTCTTCTTTGATGTTATGGATAGCTCACTTAAATGCAAAGGTGGTTCTCTACTAGTTTTTAAGCCAAAAACTAAGCAAAAATTTGTCCTCTTGAGCATTAAAGGGTGTTGCTCAAGTAGGGTCCAATAAATAATTCAAACTATATTTTCAAAATACATTTAAGGTTTAGAAAATTTTTTCAATAAAAACCCTAGGAGTTATTTCCGTATAATATCTCAATTCCAATTTATTCACCTTAATCATCCTATTTTTAAAATTAAACTAAGAGATCTAGATCTCGAAGGTCATTACCTTTGTCCTAAGCTTAAAGGTGCATCAGAGTGATCTTGATATGGCATTGTAGCTTGATCTCTTTCCCTTCTTTGTCGCTTACAAATCTTGATTTTTGAAGCTTGATTACCATGGAATTAGGTTGAGATTATATAAGAGTTCACAAAATTAGTCAATTACAAACATGATCTAACAAGAAATAAATTCATCATGACCTGGCCCCAAGAGAGTTACTAATCAGGACGGCTGGATTTACAGCTCATCTCTATCTTTATTAGGCTACCCTTTGAAGTTGAGTAATCCGTTCTACATCTACTAATATGCAAATAACTAGTGGACACATAAACACACCGTAAGAAAAACACAAATTTGGGATATTGTAAAACGAAATAAATTGTAAGCTTTGAGGCACGTTAGATTAGTTTTTTTAAATTCCCCACTCAAAGATTTTTCTAAAGGGTTCCAAGAAAATTACTTGCAAGACAAAAGCCAAAACGAATTCTGCAGATAGAAAATTCTATAGATATTCCCTAATCTCTCTAGACACTATTTAGAAACTAAATTAATTAATTAATTAATAATCTATTGCAGATGTCTTGAGTACATAGACATGAACAATCATAAAGTAAAGGCACCAAGAACAATCACCAATAGAAAATCACAACTCTTGAAATTTAAATTCCAATTTAAATTAATCTAATTTAATAAAAATTTTAATTAACTACTTAATATTAACAATCATGACTCATAAATTAGAATAAGCATGACTTGATGTGTATAGGAGAAAAATAAATTTAATCATCCACCACATGATTTTGATCATGCGTGCCACGTGCCATTGCCAAATGCACTCGAAAAACGCCCCAGCACCCTGTAGCCCACTACCCACAGAGTGNTTTCTATTAAATCAACTACAATAGGCAAGTGTTAGGATGAAAACCCTAACTCTTGAAGCGTAAAAAAATGTTAGAAAAGCCTTCAAGAATACCTCCCAAACTCTAACTTTGATTTTCTCAAAATTTCGTGTTTGAATCTTCGGTGAAATTCATCCTTTTTTGTATAGTTGTGTAGCTCTCGTCGCATAGATGAACTTTAATACTTGGCCCGAAGGATTCCGACAGGAGGAACTCCGTAGATCATAGAGAGAATGTGGAGCTTTCTCTCTTTTTCCTCTCTTCCCTCTCTTCCCTTCCAATGTTAAAACCCAGCAGAGAGTTATGGAGAAAAATTAGATTTTTGTCTTCTATTTATACCATTTAATGCTTGGTCCACGTCGCGTCACGCGTTCCCTATTCTCAGGTCCGTTTTCGTCCCAAAATGATTAAATTTTGTCCTAGTTGAAGTTCAAAATATTTTTATATGAAATTCCCTTAAATTTTTTTAAAATTTTCAAAATTTTATTTCTAGGGTCGTTTTTTAGGTCACTCGACACCCGGTCGCCTCATAAAATATGAAAAATTTGACTGTCTCGAAATTCGACAAAAATTGGCTGGCAGCTAAATTTTGCAAGATGAATCCAACAATGCAGTCCGTTTCATCATCTGGGTTCTAAAAAATGTGGGTTTTCAATCTGTATCGAAGTGATAATTTACCATTTTGCCCTTTTTCACTAAAATTCAAATTAACTCGAGTTTTACAAGTTAAGATCCCGATTAAGGGGATACTATTGACATGGCATTGGGTTGTGCGATGATCACAAGTACTTTCACAGGTTGATTGGTGATCAATAATTGATAAAGGACCTCCGATTTTAGGGACATTACAAAGCCCATGACACTNATGATTTTGATCATGCGTGCCACGTGCCATTGCCAAATGCACTCGAAAAACGCCCCAGCACCCTGTAGCCCACTACCCACAGAGTGTGCACAAGTGCGTGTGTGGTTTCAATGCAAAGGGCTTGGCCCACTATTGCCACTTAAATCAATGTAAGCCCTTTAAGAGTACAACTGTATATAAATCCTATAAAGGTTTGATTAAAAAAAAAAGACCACTTGCTTCCTTCAATATTGCAAACTAACTGAAGCTCCCAACATTCCCCCACTAGTTTGTGATTAGCCATCAAAAGTAGTGTTTTATCATGATTAATTAATGGCTAATTGCATATTGTTTGATCTTATATTTGTGACTATCTATTTTTCAATTTAACTCTTGTTTTTAGTGTTTGATGTATTTACCAAGTAAAATAGGTGAATGATTTTAGAGTTGGATTCTTCTCGCAAATTCTAGTTATCATGTCAAATTTCATCGAATTCTGAGTTAGTCAGATTTTTTACGTTTTACGAGGCGGTCGAGTCTCGGGTCACCCAAAAATAGAATTTTTAATAAAAAGTCAAAATTTGGAAAATAATTTAAGGCCAATTAAAATAAAATTATTGTAAACTTGAATCGAGATGAAATTTAATCGTTTCGGGGTGAAAACGAACTAGAGAAAAGTGGGTCCTATGGCGTATTGTGGGCCAAGTATTCTAAGACTATAAATAGGGGAAAAAATCTAATTTTCTCCCCATTTTCTTCAGCCGGTTCCAACGTGAGAAAGAAGAGAGGGAAAGGCTTGAGTTCTCCACGTTCTCTCTACGATCTACGGAGATCAAGTGCTCGAATCCACTCAGGCCAAGAGGAAAAGTTGCTCTCCTCATCAAGGGTTATGCTTACATACCAAAAATGACGGATTTTACCGAAGATCAAGGTATGAGATTATTTGGAAGCTTGGAATTTGGGGTAGAAGCGGGTTCTTGGGACTTCCTGCGGTCGTTCCTTACACTTTAAGAGGTAGGGTTCCTTCCTACTTGGATTTATTTTACAACCTAGGGTATCATATGTAATGGGTAGGTTGATAGAGAAATATATCACTTGCCTATGGATGTGGAATTGATGGAAATTAATGAAATGGGTATGGAATTTTGTACCTTAGGGTTATATGAATTTGCCTTAAAATGATTCAAGAAAACTTTGTATTATGTGGGCATACTATGTGTTTAATTAATGCTTTGGAAATTAAGTGTGTTATTGGCATATATGAAATCACATGCTTATGGATTATGGTTGGATATGAACATGTTGATATATGATTTTTGATATATTAACATTGAGATGAAATTTAGCTATTATATGCATATCATATGAGTGGCCATGAGATATGAAAATATATGTTAAATTTGCTCATATATCATTCATTACATGTGGGCATGACATTGAAATAGCAATAGTGCATTACATTGCATATGCACGGAGACATCGCATTTTATGGGTGTGGGTGCATGGTTGGCATCAAACACTATGAACATGGATGATGGGTGGGCTCAGAAAAGTTGGATTGAATATCAGGGTAAGTCGCACGGTTGCATGAAAAAGAATTGGGTCGGGGTAGCAAGAAGGGTTAGACTATCCCTTGGGTGAGAGACCCCTTGTTCGGATACCCACTTTCGTTGGTATAAGAGCCCATAAAGTGTGTCGGTGTACGCGGAACCATTGGTGGAAGTCCATGAATTCCATGTCAGTTGGGTGACCGTTGGTATAAGTCCATAAATACCCACCCCAGGAAAGACCCGAAGATTTAAATAGTCATTACGTGTGTAACACAAATGGCGGGGGCTTGGAAAGCCTGGTTTTGATACTCACTACATAGCATGGGGTAAAGGTAAACGGCCGGAGATAGAAAAGCTCAATTTTATACACATTGGCATTGCATGTGTTGTGGAGCCGGGAAGGGCTCGGGTAAATTGCATAAATGGGTATCATTTCATTTCTTGGCATGACATGTTAGATTCCAACTTTAATTTGCTTAAATCTTGGGTGGAATGATTGTTGTTGAAAAATATTGCATGAACATTCATATGCACTTAGGTTGGGGAATAGCTTTTGTAGAAAATATTCTACTAGGCGTTGGCTCACCCTATACGGGAAAATATTTCAGGTGTGGGGCACACACTGGTGGAAGGCTCCCAATTCGAACCCCATGGATAAAGAAAGTCGAAATGTGACTTTTGTTTTGAAGTTTTGTAAAAACTTATGTTAAAAACTACGTTTTGACATGTAAATGTATGAACCAAATGTAATAGAACTTGTACGGATCATTATAATGTAGAAAACTATATTTTACATGTTTGGGATGTTTGTGAGAAGGTTTGGAAAGAATTGGAAATGAGAAATAGGTGAAACAGACAACTCTGGGCAAAACTTTCTGAAAGGTCAAAACAAACCTTCTGGAATGTTTGGACAAAGATAAAGGAAAATTGTTAAACAGTGGGTTAAACCTTCCAGAAGGTCGATTCTAACCTTCTAGAAGGTCTTCACATTTTTCTAAAATGGGGGAATCCAGCGTGTAACTTCTTCCAGAAGGTTTAACACACCTTTCGGAAGGTCGACACATCTTTCTTAAAGATAGGGTTCCAGTGTGCTCGATCTTCCGGAAGGTTTATAAAAACCTACCGGAAGGTTTTCTAAAAGTCTAAAATTTTAAGAATGCTTGGCCAGACTTTTGGGCTATGTGTTCCCTCACTCCAAGGATATAAATGGATGTCAAATGAGTATAAATTGTAGTATATTGGGCCTCGCACGAGCCAAATGGTAAATCGTACACAAGTTAAATATATGGGTTATAATCCCGGTTAAGGGATGTGATAGACATGATGTCGGATTTTACGACAATCACGAGTATTTCTATGAGTTGACGAGTGGTCAACGGTTGACAAAAGGACCCCTGATTTTAGGGGAGTCATAGCTTGGTATCAGAGCCAAGGTATACGATTTACCTAGGGTTATTGGGCATGGGTCTAAACCATTGCATACATTGTGCATTCATGATTATGTGCTTAAATGCTACGTGCTACATGTTATGTGATATGTGCTACATGTTATGTGAATTATATACATGGTGAAATGTATATGGAAAAGCGACACTAGGGTTAGAAAACCAAAACCTTGGGGTTGGAAAAAATAAAGGAACGGGATGGTTCGAGGTGTAAATATCTACTAGTGGGGGGGCATAAGCTCTACTAGGGAGACAAGGGGATGAGTCTCAAAATTTCAAGTTTGGTCCCTACTTGGGATACTAAATGAATACTCTATTGTTATCTGGCATGTGTGTAGATGGCAAGTAGAGGAAGGGGACGCCAAGACGGTGGGCAGAACAACAACCAAACACCACCGGCCATTGACCAACATGCCTTTATAGAGGCTATTGGTCCTGCGACAGCCACTATTGCACAGGCTAGTGCAAACGTGGGACAGGGAGACCCTAATAACCTCCAGAGGTTCAAGACACATAAGCCTCCAGTATTTAAGGGAGGGACGAACTCGATGGTAGCCGACCATTGGTTCTGGCAAGTCAGCAAGATATTAGAGACAATGAAGATCACCTCTGATGCCATGAAGATAACACTAGCTGCATTCTAGCTAGAGGGAGAAGCCCAAGTGTGGTGGGATTGGGTGAAGGACTCGAAGAACTTAGAGACCATGACATGGGGAGAGTTCAAGGAAATTTTCATGGGAAAGTATTTTTCGGCTGCCGTAAGACATGCAAAGGCCCGAGAGTTCTTAGAATTGCGACAAGGGACGATGATGGTGATGGAATACGTGGCTAAATTCACCGAATTAGCTCGTTTTGCTTATTACTATGTGGCTACTGACATGGCCAAGGTGAGGAAGTTTGAGGATGGTCTTAAATTGTCCATCCGGGGTAAAATTGCGGGTCTTCTTCTGCAAGACTTGGACTCAATGGTCGCAACAATTATGACCATTGAGAGGGAGGTTGAAGACGTATGAAACATCTGGGAGGCGGGTGTGAAAGACAAGAAGAAGGGTCAATCCTCTTCTTCTAGTTCGGGGAAGAAACAGAGGGCTTCTACTCTGCAACGGCTCCAGGGACAAGGCCATGGCTATCAAGGCTAAGGTCAGGGTCAATCCTCCCAAGGCGGTAAAAATCAGCGGACTATCTATCAGGCTGGTCAACGGATATGTTTCCATTGCCACCAACCGGGTCACATGAAACGGGATTATCACAGTCATAGTCGTCAGTGGGGTAGCCACAAACACACTTTGCTCCTCACTACCCCACCATGGGCCAGGAAAGCTAGTATTAGTTTTAGGGGGCTACACAAGGTCCTACTACTTCATGTGCGGGGACTTCGCAAGCAGGCCAGATAGGCCAGGGCATGGGTCAAGGCCGAGGACAGGGCTCACAAGCTGGTACTTCAGAAACCCAAGGGTGTGTTTATGCCATGGTGCCACAAACTAAGTCAGTGGATCAATCGATTATACATGGTACATTTCTACTCTCTCGCTTATAGGCTAGAGTATTGTTTGATTCTGGTGCATCGTATTCATTTATTTATGTATCTTGTGTGAAAGATTTGGGCTTAGAAGTTGAAACCTTGGAAGAGCCATTGTATGTGAATTCACCCCTAGGAGCTAGGGTGTGTGTTGATCAGATATGTTGGGATTATGAGTTAGAGATCTCGGGAATCTTACTCACCGTGGACCTTAGGGTCATGGACATGTCAGAGTTTGACGTGATTCTTGGAATGGATTGGTTGGCGGCACATCGGGTCATCATTGATTGCGATTAGAAATGGGCAACTGCCTACACACCGGATGGTGTTTGTTTTAAGTTTCAGGAGAAAAAGCACAACGTTTTACCTCAAGCCATGTATGATTCTCGATGGCATGGGCAGTTGATGGGTTGGCTTATGAGCCTTACCTTGGAGAACGAGGTGAGACAGGAGTTGGGTTTACGTCGGGTTGTGTGTGAGTATGAAGACATCTTTTCGGACAAATTACCTGGATTACCTCCCTATAGGGATATAGATTTCAGCATTGAGCTGCATCTAAGTACATCTCCTATTTCTATGACTCTGCATAGAATGGCGCCAACTGAGTTGCAAGAACTCAAAGTCCAATTACAGGAATTGTTGGACAAGGGATTTATTAGACCGAGCACTTCACCTTGGGGTTCTCCGGTGTTGTTTGCCAAGATGAATGATAAGACTCTTCGGCTATGTATAGTCTACCAGTAGTTAAATCGGATTACTATCAAGAATAGGTGCCCTTTGCCGAGGATTGATGATCTGTTTGATCAATTGAGGGGAGCGCGGGTCTACTCCAAGATAGGTCTCCGCACAGGCTATCATCAGTTGAGATTCAGGGAGGTAGATATCCCTAAGACAGCATTCAGAACATGGTGCGGGCATTTCGAGTTCACAATAATGTCATTTGGGTTGACGAATGCCCCGGCGGCACTCATGGATCTCATGTACAGGGTGTTCCAACCCTATTTGGATCAGTTCATCTTGGTGTTTGTTGACGACATCTTCATCTACTCCAAGACTGAGGAGGAGCATGAGGGTCACTTAAGGGTCGTTCTCCAGACGTTGAGAGAACATCAGTTGTATGCCAAGTTCAGCAAATATGAATTTTGGCTTACTGAGGTGAAATTTTTGGGACATGTCGTGTTGGCTTCGGGGGTATCCGTAGACCCAGAGAAAGTTGAGGCAGTAATGAATTGAGAGAGGCCGAAGTCAGTCTTCGAGATACACAATTTCTTGGGATTGGCAGAGTACTACCGATGGTTCATTGAGGACTTCTCTCGATTAGCTGCCCCTATGACTAGGTTGACCCGGAAGGAGGTCAAGTTCAAGTGGAATGACTCATATGAGAAGGCATTCTAGGAGTTAAAATGGAGGCTTACTTCAGCTCCTATTTTGATATTCTTGGAGAGAGGATAGATGTACATAGTGTACTGTGATGCCTCCAAGGACGGACTTGGTTGCATTTTGATGTAGTCCGGGAGGGTGGTAGCTTATGGTTCTTGGTAGTTAAAGAATCACAANAAGAATTGGGTCGGGGTAGCAAGAAGGGTTAGACTATCCCTTGGGTGAGAGACCCCTTGTTCGGATACCCACTTTCGTTGGTATAAGAGCCCATAAAGTGTGTCGGTGTACGCGGAACCATTGGTGGAAGTCCATGAATTCCATGTCAGTTGGGTGACCGTTGGTATAAGTCCATAAATACCCACCCCAGGAAAGACCCGAAGATTTAAATAGTCATTACGTGTGTAACACAAATGGCGGGGGCTTGGAAAGCCTGGTTTTGATACTCACTACATAGCATGGGGTAAAGGTAAACGGCCGGAGATAGAAAAGCTCAANATGAGGTAACGTAGGTGGATGGAGTATCTGGAGGACTATGACTTTATTTTGCATTACCATCCAGGTAAGACAAATGTAGTGGCTAATGCACTCAACTAGAAGTCGCGGGGAGTCTTAGCTAGTGTAGCTTCCCGGGAGTGGTGGATGCTCGAGACCGTAGGATATTTTAGGCTACAATACATGGGACAGGCTCAGGATGTTTTGGGGATTTTGTTGGCTACGTCTTCCCTACTGAGTAGAGTGATCGAGTCCTAGGGGCAAGATGCAAAGTTATCATCCATCAGGGACCGAGTGCAGGTGGGTATCGGTGACAGGGGTTGGCCCATTCACTCAAATGATAGCCTTCGGTACAGGGGAAGAATTGTAGTTTCCCAATTAGCGAANAAAAGCTCAATTTTATACACATTGGCATTGCATGTGTTGTGGAGCCGGGAAGGGCTCGGGTAAATTGCATAAATGGGTATCATTTCATTTCTTGGCATGACATGTTAGATTCCAACTTTAATTTGCTTAAATCTTGGGTGGAATGATTGTTGTTGAAAAATATTGCATGAACATTCATATGCACTTAGGTTGGGGAATAGCTTTTGTAGAAAATATTCTACTAGGCGTTGGCTCACCCTATACGGGAAAATATTTCAGGTGTGGGGCACACACTGGTGGAAGGCTCCCAATTCGAACCCCATGGATAAAGAAAGTCGAAATGTGACTTTTGTTTTGAAGTTTTGTAAAAACTTATGTTAAAAACTACGTTTTGACATGTAAATGTATGAACCAAATGTAATAGAACTTGTACGGATCATGTATAATGTAGAAAACTATATTTTACATGTTTGGGATGTTTGTGAGAAGGTTTGGAAAGAATTGGAAATGAGAAATAGGTGAAACAGACAACTCTGGGCAAAACTTTCTGAAAGGTCAAAACAAACCTTCTGGAATGTTTGGACAAAGATAAAGGAAAATTGTTAAACAGTGGGTTAAACCTTCCAGAAGGTCGATTCTAACCTTCTAGAAGGTCTTCACATTTTTCTAAAATGGGGGAATCCAGCGTGTAACTTCTTCCAGAAGGTTTAACACACCTTTCGGAAGGTCGACACATCTTTCTTAAAGATAGGGTTCCAGTGTGCTCGATCTTCCGGAAGGTTTATAAAAACCTACCGGAAGGTTTTCTAAAAGTCTAAAATTTTAAGAATGCTTGGCCAGACTTTTGGGCTATGTGTTCCCTCACTCCAAGGATATAAATGGATGTCAAATGAGTATAAATTGTAGTATATTGGGCCTCGCACGAGCCAAATGGTAAATCGTACACAAGTTAAATATATGGGTTATAATCCCGGTTAAGGGATGTGATAGACATGATGTCGGATTTTACGACAATCACGAGTATTTCTATGAGTTGACGAGTGGTCAACGGTTGACAAAAGGACCCCTGATTTTAGGGGAGTCATAGCTTGGTATCAGAGCCAAGGTATACGATTTACCTAGGGTTATTGGGCATGGGTCTAAACCATTGCATACATTGTGCATTCATGATTATGTGCTTAAATGCTACGTGCTACATGTTATGTGATATGTGCTACATGTTATGTGAATTATATACATGGTGAAATGTATATGGAAAAGCGACACTAGGGTTAGAAAACCAAAACCTTGGGGTTGGAAAAAATAAAGGAACGGGATGGTTCGAGGTGTAAATATCTACTAGTGGGGGGGCATAAGCTCTACTAGGGAGACAAGGGGATGAGTCTCAAAATTTCAAGTTTGGTCCCTACTTGGGATACTAAATGAATACTCTATTGTTATCTGGCATGTGTGTAGATGGCAAGTAGAGGAAGGGGACGCCAAGACGGTGGGCAGAACAACAACCAAACACCACCGGCCATTGACCAACATGCCTTTATAGAGGCTATTGGTCCTGCGACAGCCACTATTGCACAGGCTAGTGCAAACGTGGGACAGGGAGACCCTAATAACCTCCAGAGGTTCAAGACACATAAGCCTCCAGTATTTAAGGGAGGGACGAACTCGATGGTAGCCGACCATTGGTTCTGGCAAGTCAGCAAGATATTAGAGACAATGAAGATCACCTCTGATGCCATGAAGATAACACTAGCTGCATTCTAGCTAGAGGGAGAAGCCCAAGTGTGGTGGGATTGGGTGAAGGACTCGAAGAACTTAGAGACCATGACATGGGGAGAGTTCAAGGAAATTTTCATGGGAAAGTATTTTTCGGCTGCCGTAAGACATGCAAAGGCCCGAGAGTTCTTAGAATTGCGACAAGGGACGATGATGGTGATGGAATACGTGGCTAAATTCACCGAATTAGCTCGTTTTGCTTATTACTATGTGGCTACTGACATGGCCAAGGTGAGGAAGTTTGAGGATGGTCTTAAATTGTCCATCCGGGGTAAAATTGCGGGTCTTCTTCTGCAAGACTTGGACTCAATGGTCGCAACAATTATGACCATTGAGAGGGAGGTTGAAGACGTATGAAACATCTGGGAGGCGGGTGTGAAAGACAAGAAGAAGGGTCAATCCTCTTCTTCTAGTTCGGGGAAGAAACAGAGGGCTTCTACTCTGCAACGGCTCCAGGGACAAGGCCATGGCTATCAAGGCTAAGGTCAGGGTCAATCCTCCCAAGGCGGTAAAAATCAGCGGACTATCTATCAGGCTGGTCAACGGATATGTTTCCATTGCCACCAACCGGGTCACATGAAACGGGATTATCACAGTCATAGTCGTCAGTGGGGTAGCCACAAACACACTTTGCTCCTCACTACCCCACCATGGGCCAGGAAAGCTAGTATTAGTTTTAGGGGGCTACACAAGGTCCTACTACTTCATGTGCGGGGACTTCGCAAGCAGGCCAGATAGGCCAGGGCATGGGTCAAGGCCGAGGACAGGGCTCACAAGCTGGTACTTCAGAAACCCAAGGGTGTGTTTATGCCATGGTGCCACAAACTAAGTCAGTGGATCAATCGATTATACATGGTACATTTCTACTCTCTCGCTTATAGGCTAGAGTATTGTTTGATTCTGGTGCATCGTATTCATTTATTTATGTATCTTGTGTGAAAGATTTGGGCTTAGAAGTTGAAACCTTGGAAGAGCCATTGTATGTGAATTCACCCCTAGGAGCTAGGGTGTGTGTTGATCAGATATGTTGGGATTATGAGTTAGAGATCTCGGGAATCTTACTCACCGTGGACCTTAGGGTCATGGACATGTCAGAGTTTGACGTGATTCTTGGAATGGATTGGTTGGCGGCACATCGGGTCATCATTGATTGCGATTAGAAATGGGCAACTGCCTACACACCGGATGGTGTTTGTTTTAAGTTTCAGGAGAAAAAGCACAACGTTTTACCTCAAGCCATGTATGATTCTCGATGGCATGGGCAGTTGATGGGTTGGCTTATGAGCCTTACCTTGGAGAACGAGGTGAGACAGGAGTTGGGTTTACGTCGGGTTGTGTGTGAGTATGAAGACATCTTTTCGGACAAATTACCTGGATTACCTCCCTATAGGGATATAGATTTCAGCATTGAGCTGCATCTAAGTACATCTCCTATTTCTATGACTCTGCATAGAATGGCGCCAACTGAGTTGCAAGAACTCAAAGTCCAATTACAGGAATTGTTGGACAAGGGATTTATTAGACCGAGCACTTCACCTTGGGGTTCTCCGGTGTTGTTTGCCAAGATGAATGATAAGACTCTTCGGCTATGTATAGTCTACCAGTAGTTAAATCGGATTACTATCAAGAATAGGTGCCCTTTGCCGAGGATTGATGATCTGTTTGATCAATTGAGGGGAGCGCGGGTCTACTCCAAGATAGGTCTCCGCACAGGCTATCATCAGTTGAGATTCAGGGAGGTAGATATCCCTAAGACAGCATTCAGAACATGGTGCGGGCATTTCGAGTTCACAATAATGTCATTTGGGTTGACGAATGCCCCGGCGGCACTCATGGATCTCATGTACAGGGTGTTCCAACCCTATTTGGATCAGTTCATCTTGGTGTTTGTTGACGACATCTTCATCTACTCCAAGACTGAGGAGGAGCATGAGGGTCACTTAAGGGTCGTTCTCCAGACGTTGAGAGAACATCAGTTGTATGCCAAGTTCAGCAAATATGAATTTTGGCTTACTGAGGTGAAATTTTTGGGACATGTCGTGTTGGCTTCGGGGGTATCCGTAGACCCAGAGAAAGTTGAGGCAGTAATGAATTGAGAGAGGCCGAAGTCAGTCTTCGAGATACACAATTTCTTGGGATTGGCAGAGTACTACCGATGGTTCATTGAGGACTTCTCTCGATTAGCTGCCCCTATGACTAGGTTGACCCGGAAGGAGGTCAAGTTCAAGTGGAATGACTCATATGAGAAGGCATTCTAGGAGTTAAAATGGAGGCTTACTTCAGCTCCTATTTTGATATTCTTGGAGAGAGGATAGATGTACATAGTGTACTGTGATGCCTCCAAGGACGGACTTGGTTGCATTTTGATGTAGTCCGGGAGGGTGGTAGCTTATGGTTCTTGGTAGTTAAAGAATCACAAGCAGAATTATCCCACACATGACATGGAGTTGGCAGCCATAGTCTTTGCCTTGAAGGCTTGGTGCCACTATCTATACGGTGAGCAGTTTGAGGTGTTTTCAGACCACAAAAGTCTGAAGTACATCTTTACACAGCGAGACCTCAACATGAGGTAACGTAGGTGGATGGAGTATCTGGAGGACTATGACTTTATTTTGCATTACCATCCAGGTAAGACAAATGTAGTGGCTAATGCACTCAACTAGAAGTCGCGGGGAGTCTTAGCTAGTGTAGCTTCCCGGGAGTGGTGGATGCTCGAGACCGTAGGATATTTTAGGCTACAATACATGGGACAGGCTCAGGATGTTTTGGGGATTTTGTTGGCTACGTCTTCCCTACTGAGTAGAGTGATCGAGTCCTAGGGGCAAGATGCAAAGTTATCATCCATCAGGGACCGAGTGCAGGTGGGTATCGGTGACAGGGGTTGGCCCATTCACTCAAATGATAGCCTTCGGTACAGGGGAAGAATTGTAGTTTCCCAATTAGCGAATCTGAGAGAGGAGATCCTTAGGGAGTTCCACTGCTCCCGATTTGTAGTGCATCCAAGTGGCACGAAGATGTACCATGATCTTTGTCACCAGTATTATTGGAGTGGGATGAAAAGCCAAGTTGGTGACTTTGTCAATAGATGCCTCACTTGTCAGCAGGTTAAAGTTGAGCACCAAAGAGCAGCAGGGTTGATTCATCCTTTGGAGGTAGCTGAGTGGAAGTGGGAGCAAATCACCATGGATTTTGTGACCCACTTGCCACGGACATCGCCGGGACATGATGCGGTGTGGGTGATAGTGGACCGACTTACAAAATTGGCGCACTTTTTAGCGGTGCAGATGACCTTTCAACTAGAGGAATTATGCAGATTGTACATACGGGAGATCGTCAGGTTGCATGGGGTGCCCGTATCTATAGTATCGGATCGGGATCCCAGGTTTATCGCCCATTTTTTGGAAAGCTTCCAACGGGATATGGGGACTCAATTGACGATGAGTACAACATTTCATCCCCAGACGTATGGTCAGTTGGAGAGGACCATCCAGATATTAAAGGACATGTTNGTGGGGCACACACTGGTGGAAGGCTCCCAATTCGAACCCCATGGATAAAGAAAGTCGAAATGTGACTTTTGTTTTGAAGTTTTGTAAAAACTTATGTTAAAAACTACGTTTTGACATGTAAATGTATGAACCAAATGTAATAGAACTTGTACGGATCATTATAATGTAGAAAACTATATTTTACATGTTTTGGATGTTTGTGAGAAGGTTTGGAAAGAATTGGAAATGAGAAATAGGTGAAACAGACAACTCTGGGCAAAACTTTCTGAAAGGTCAAAACAAACCTTCTGGAATGTTTGGACAAAGATAAAGGAAAATTGTTAAACAGTGGGTTAAACCTTCCAGAAGGTCGATTCTAACCTTCTAGAAGGTCTTCACATTTTTCTAAAATGGGGGAATCCAGCGTGTAACTTCTTCCAGAAGGTTTAACACACCTTTCGGAAGGTCGACACATCTTTCTTAAAGATAGGGTTCCAGTGTGCTCGATCTTCCGGAAGGTTTATAAAAACCTACCGGAAGGTTTTCTAAAAGTCTAAAATTTTAAGAATGCTTGGCCAGACTTTTGGGCTATGTGTTCCCTCACTCCAAGGATATAAATGGATGTCAAATGAGTATAAATTGTAGTATATTGGGCCTCGCACGAGCCAAATGGTAAATCGTACACAAGTTAAATATATGGGTTATAATCCCGGTTAAGGGATGTGATAGACATGATGTCGGATTTTACGACAATCACGAGTATTTCTATGAGTTGACGAGTGGTCAACGGTTGACAAAAGGACCCCTGATTTTAGGGGAGTCATAGCTTGGTATCAGAGCCAAGGTATACGATTTACCTAGGGTTATTGGGCATGGGTCTAAACCATTGCATACATTGTGCATTCATGATTATGTGCTTAAATGCTACGTGCTACATGTTATGTGATATGTGCTACATGTTATGTGAATTATATACATGGTGAAATGTATATGGAAAAGCGACACTAGGGTTAGAAAACCAAAACCTTGGGGTTGGAAAAAATAAAGGAACGGGATGGTTCGAGGTGTAAATATCTACTAGTGGGGGGGCATAAGCTCTACTAGGGAGACAAGGGGATGAGTCTCAAAATTTCAAGTTTGGTCCCTACTTGGGATACTAAATGAATACTCTATTGTTATCTGGCATGTGTGTAGATGGCAAGTAGAGGAAGGGGACGCCAAGACGGTGGGCAGAACAACAACCAAACACCACCGGCCATTGACCAACATGCCTTTATAGAGGCTATTGGTCCTGCGACAGCCACTATTGCACAGGCTAGTGCAAACGTGGGACAGGGAGACCCTAATAACCTCCAGAGGTTCAAGACACATAAGCCTCCAGTATTTAAGGGAGGGACGAACTCGATGGTAGCCGACCATTGGTTCTGGCAAGTCAGCAAGATATTAGAGACAATGAAGATCACCTCTGATGCCATGAAGATAACACTAGCTGCATTCTAGCTAGAGGGAGAAGCCCAAGTGTGGTGGGATTGGGTGAAGGACTCGAAGAACTTAGAGACCATGACATGGGGAGAGTTCAAGGAAATTTTCATGGGAAAGTATTTTTCGGCTGCCGTAAGACATGCAAAGGCCCGAGAGTTCTTAGAATTGCGACAAGGGACGATGATGGTGATGGAATACGTGGCTAAATTCACCGAATTAGCTCGTTTTGCTTATTACTATGTGGCTACTGACATGGCCAAGGTGAGGAAGTTTGAGGATGGTCTTAAATTGTCCATCCGGGGTAAAATTGCGGGTCTTCTTCTGCAAGACTTGGACTCAATGGTCGCAACAATTATGACCATTGAGAGGGAGGTTGAAGACGTATGAAACATCTGGGAGGCGGGTGTGAAAGACAAGAAGAAGGGTCAATCCTCTTCTTCTAGTTCGGGGAAGAAACAGAGGGCTTCTACTCTGCAACGGCTCCAGGGACAAGGCCATGGCTATCAAGGCTAAGGTCAGGGTCAATCCTCCCAAGGCGGTAAAAATCAGCGGACTATCTATCAGGCTGGTCAACGGATATGTTTCCATTGCCACCAACCGGGTCACATGAAACGGGATTATCACAGTCATAGTCGTCAGTGGGGTAGCCACAAACACACTTTGCTCCTCACTACCCCACCATGGGCCAGGAAAGCTAGTATTAGTTTTAGGGGGCTACACAAGGTCCTACTACTTCATGTGCGGGGACTTCGCAAGCAGGCCAGATAGGCCAGGGCATGGGTCAAGGCCGAGGACAGGGCTCACAAGCTGGTACTTCAGAAACCCAAGGGTGTGTTTATGCCATGGTGCCACAAACTAAGTCAGTGGATCAATCGATTATACATGGTACATTTCTACTCTCTCGCTTATAGGCTAGAGTATTGTTTGATTCTGGTGCATCGTATTCATTTATTTATGTATCTTGTGTGAAAGATTTGGGCTTAGAAGTTGAAACCTTGGAAGAGCCATTGTATGTGAATTCACCCCTAGGAGCTAGGGTGTGTGTTGATCAGATATGTTGGGATTATGAGTTAGAGATCTCGGGAATCTTACTCACCGTGGACCTTAGGGTCATGGACATGTCAGAGTTTGACGTGATTCTTGGAATGGATTGGTTGGCGGCACATCGGGTCATCATTGATTGCGATTAGAAATGGGCAACTGCCTACACACCGGATGGTGTTTGTTTTAAGTTTCAGGAGAAAAAGCACAACGTTTTACCTCAAGCCATGTATGATTCTCGATGGCATGGGCAGTTGATGGGTTGGCTTATGAGCCTTACCTTGGAGAACGAGGTGAGACAGGAGTTGGGTTTACGTCGGGTTGTGTGTGAGTATGAAGACATCTTTTCGGACAAATTACCTGGATTACCTCCCTATAGGGATATAGATTTCAGCATTGAGCTGCATCTAAGTACATCTCCTATTTCTATGACTCTGCATAGAATGGCGCCAACTGAGTTGCAAGAACTCAAAGTCCAATTACAGGAATTGTTGGACAAGGGATTTATTAGACCGAGCACTTCACCTTGGGGTTCTCCGGTGTTGTTTGCCAAGATGAATGATAAGACTCTTCGGCTATGTATAGTCTACCAGTAGTTAAATCGGATTACTATCAAGAATAGGTGCCCTTTGCCGAGGATTGATGATCTGTTTGATCAATTGAGGGGAGCGCGGGTCTACTCCAAGATAGGTCTCCGCACAGGCTATCATCAGTTGAGATTCAGGGAGGTAGATATCCCTAAGACAGCATTCAGAACATGGTGCGGGCATTTCGAGTTCACAATAATGTCATTTGGGTTGACGAATGCCCCGGCGGCACTCATGGATCTCATGTACAGGGTGTTCCAACCCTATTTGGATCAGTTCATCTTGGTGTTTGTTGACGACATCTTCATCTACTCCAAGACTGAGGAGGAGCATGAGGGTCACTTAAGGGTCGTTCTCCAGACGTTGAGAGAACATCAGTTGTATGCCAAGTTCAGCAAATATGAATTTTGGCTTACTGAGGTGAAATTTTTGGGACATGTCGTGTTGGCTTCGGGGGTATCCGTAGACCCAGAGAAAGTTGAGGCAGTAATGAATTGAGAGAGGCCGAAGTCAGTCTTCGAGATACACAATTTCTTGGGATTGGCAGAGTACTACCGATGGTTCATTGAGGACTTCTCTCGATTAGCTGCCCCTATGACTAGGTTGACCCGGAAGGAGGTCAAGTTCAAGTGGAATGACTCATATGAGAAGGCATTCTAGGAGTTAAAATGGAGGCTTACTTCAGCTCCTATTTTGATATTCTTGGAGAGAGGATAGATGTACATAGTGTACTGTGATGCCTCCAAGGACGGACTTGGTTGCATTTTGATGTAGTCCGGGAGGGTGGTAGCTTATGGTTCTTGGTAGTTAAAGAATCACAAGCAGAATTATCCCACACATGACATGGAGTTGGCAGCCATAGTCTTTGCCTTGAAGGCTTGGTGCCACTATCTATACGGTGAGCAGTTTGAGGTGTTTTCAGACCACAAAAGTCTGAAGTACATCTTTACACAGCGAGACCTCAACATGAGGTAACGTAGGTGGATGGAGTATCTGGAGGACTATGACTTTATTTTGCATTACCATCCAGGTAAGACAAATGTAGTGGCTAATGCACTCAACTAGAAGTCGCGGGGAGTCTTAGCTAGTGTAGCTTCCCGGGAGTGGTGGATGCTCGAGACCGTAGGATATTTTAGGCTACAATACATGGGACAGGCTCAGGATGTTTTGGGGATTTTGTTGGCTACGTCTTCCCTACTGAGTAGAGTGATCGAGTCCTAGGGGCAAGATGCAAAGTTATCATCCATCAGGGACCGAGTGCAGGTGGGTATCGGTGACAGGGGTTGGCCCATTCACTCAAATGATAGCCTTCGGTACAGGGGAAGAATTGTAGTTTCCCAATTAGCGAATCTGAGAGAGGAGATCCTTAGGGAGTTCCACTGCTCCCGATTTGTAGTGCATCCAAGTGGCACGAAGATGTACCATGATCTTTGTCACCAGTATTATTGGAGTGGGATGAAAAGCCAAGTTGGTGACTTTGTCAATAGATGCCTCACTTGTCAGCAGGTTAAAGTTGAGCACCAAAGAGCAGCAGGGTTGATTCATCCTTTGGAGGTAGCTGAGTGGAAGTGGGAGCAAATCACCATGGATTTTGTGACCCACTTGCCACGGACATCGCCGGGACATGATGCGGTGTGGGTGATAGTGGACCGACTTACAAAATTGGCGCACTTTTTAGCGGTGCAGATGACCTTTCAACTAGAGGAATTATGCAGATTGTACATACGGGAGATCGTCAGGTTGCATGGGGTGCCCGTATCTATAGTATCGGATCGGGATCCCAGGTTTATCGCCCATTTTTTGGAAAGCTTCCAACGGGATATGGGGACTCAATTGACGATGAGTACAACATTTCATCCCCAGACGTATGGTCAGTTGGAGAGGACCATCCAGATATTAAAGGACATGTTGCAGGCATGCGTCCTAGATCTCAAGGGTAGCTGGGAAGATCACTTACCCTTAGTGGAATTCGCCTACAATAACAGTTATTAGACAAGCATACATATGGCACCCTATGAGGCACTTTATGGGAGGTCTTGTCGTTCTCCGATTTGTTGAATGGAGGTGGGAGAGAGACCCTCTATGGGTCCAGATTTGATTAGATACATCTCAGAGAAGATGGACTTGATTCAAAAGCGTTTTCTTACGGCTCAGAGCCGGCAGAAAAGCTATGCAGATAGACAGCGGTGACCTCTGGAGTTTGAGNTAAGAATGCTTGGCCAGACTTTTGGGCTATGTGTTCCCTCACTCCAAGGATATAAATGGATGTCAAATGAGTATAAATTGTAGTATATTGGGCCTCGCACGAGCCAAATGGTAAATCGTACACAAGTTAAATATATGGGTTATAATCCCGGTTAAGGGATGTGATAGACATGATGTCGGATTTTACGACAATCACGAGTATTTCTATGAGTTGACGAGTGGTCAACGGTTGACAAAAGGACCCCTGATTTTAGGGGAGTCATAGCTTGGTATCAGAGCCAAGGTATACGATTTACCTAGGGTTATTGGGCATGGGTCTAAACCATTGCATACATTGTGCATTCATGATTATGTGCTTAAATGCTACGTGCTACATGTTATGTGATATGTGCTACATGTTATGTGAATTATATACATGGTGAAATGTATATGGAAAAGCGACACTAGGGTTAGAAAACCAAAACCTTGGGGTTGGAAAAAATAAAGGAACGGGATGGTTCGAGGTGTAAATATCTACTAGTGGGGGGGCATAAGCTCTACTAGGGAGACAAGGGGATGAGTCTCAAAATTTCAAGTTTGGTCCCTACTTGGGATACTAAATGAATACTCTATTGTTATCTGGCATGTGTGTAGATGGCAAGTAGAGGAAGGGGACGCCAAGACGGTGGGCAGAACAACAACCAAACACCACCGGCCATTGACCAACATGCCTTTATAGAGGCTATTGGTCCTGCGACAGCCACTATTGCACAGGCTAGTGCAAACGTGGGACAGGGAGACCCTAATAACCTCCAGAGGTTCAAGACACATAAGCCTCCAGTATTTAAGGGAGGGACGAACTCGATGGTAGCCGACCATTGGTTCTGGCAAGTCAGCAAGATATTAGAGACAATGAAGATCACCTCTGATGCCATGAAGATAACACTAGCTGCATTCTAGCTAGAGGGAGAAGCCCAAGTGTGGTGGGATTGGGTGAAGGACTCGAAGAACTTAGAGACCATGACATGGGGAGAGTTCAAGGAAATTTTCATGGGAAAGTATTTTTCGGCTGCCGTAAGACATGCAAAGGCCCGAGAGTTCTTAGAATTGCGACAAGGGACGATGATGGTGATGGAATACGTGGCTAAATTCACCGAATTAGCTCGTTTTGCTTATTACTATGTGGCTACTGACATGGCCAAGGTGAGGAAGTTTGAGGATGGTCTTAAATTGTCCATCCGGGGTAAAATTGCGGGTCTTCTTCTGCAAGACTTGGACTCAATGGTCGCAACAATTATGACCATTGAGAGGGAGGTTGAAGACGTATGAAACATCTGGGAGGCGGGTGTGAAAGACAAGAAGAAGGGTCAATCCTCTTCTTCTAGTTCGGGGAAGAAACAGAGGGCTTCTACTCTGCAACGGCTCCAGGGACAAGGCCATGGCTATCAAGGCTAAGGTCAGGGTCAATCCTCCCAAGGCGGTAAAAATCAGCGGACTATCTATCAGGCTGGTCAACGGATATGTTTCCATTGCCACCAACCGGGTCACATGAAACGGGATTATCACAGTCATAGTCGTCAGTGGGGTAGCCACAAACACACTTTGCTCCTCACTACCCCACCATGGGCCAGGAAAGCTAGTATTAGTTTTAGGGGGCTACACAAGGTCCTACTACTTCATGTGCGGGGACTTCGCAAGCAGGCCAGATAGGCCAGGGCATGGGTCAAGGCCGAGGACAGGGCTCACAAGCTGGTACTTCAGAAACCCAAGGGTGTGTTTATGCCATGGTGCCACAAACTAAGTCAGTGGATCAATCGATTATACATGGTACATTTCTACTCTCTCGCTTATAGGCTAGAGTATTGTTTGATTCTGGTGCATCGTATTCATTTATTTATGTATCTTGTGTGAAAGATTTGGGCTTAGAAGTTGAAACCTTGGAAGAGCCATTGTATGTGAATTCACCCCTAGGAGCTAGGGTGTGTGTTGATCAGATATGTTGGGATTATGAGTTAGAGATCTCGGGAATCTTACTCACCGTGGACCTTAGGGTCATGGACATGTCAGAGTTTGACGTGATTCTTGGAATGGATTGGTTGGCGGCACATCGGGTCATCATTGATTGCGATTAGAAATGGGCAACTGCCTACACACCGGATGGTGTTTGTTTTAAGTTTCAGGAGAAAAAGCACAACGTTTTACCTCAAGCCATGTATGATTCTCGATGGCATGGGCAGTTGATGGGTTGGCTTATGAGCCTTACCTTGGAGAACGAGGTGAGACAGGAGTTGGGTTTACGTCGGGTTGTGTGTGAGTATGAAGACATCTTTTCGGACAAATTACCTGGATTACCTCCCTATAGGGATATAGATTTCAGCATTGAGCTGCATCTAAGTACATCTCCTATTTCTATGACTCTGCATAGAATGGCGCCAACTGAGTTGCAAGAACTCAAAGTCCAATTACAGGAAT
This sequence comes from Ilex paraguariensis, assembly GCA_963454935.2. Lineage (NCBI taxonomy): Eukaryota > Viridiplantae > Streptophyta > Magnoliopsida > Aquifoliales > Aquifoliaceae > Ilex > Ilex paraguariensis. The sequence continues at coordinate 267,455 of CAUOFW020009357.1, forward strand.
TGTTGGACAAGGGATTTATTAGACCGAGCACTTCACCTTGGGGTTCTCCGGTGTTGTTTGCCAAGATGAATGATAAGACTCTTCGGCTATGTATAGTCTACCAGTAGTTAAATCGGATTACTATCAAGAATAGGTGCCCTTTGCCGAGGATTGATGATCTGTTTGATCAATTGAGGGGAGCGCGGGTCTACTCCAAGATAGGTCTCCGCACAGGCTATCATCAGTTGAGATTCAGGGAGGTAGATATCCCTAAGACAGCATTCAGAACATGGTGCGGGCATTTCGAGTTCACAATAATGTCATTTGGGTTGACGAATGCCCCGGCGGCACTCATGGATCTCATGTACAGGGTGTTCCAACCCTATTTGGATCAGTTCATCTTGGTGTTTGTTGACGACATCTTCATCTACTCCAAGACTGAGGAGGAGCATGAGGGTCACTTAAGGGTCGTTCTCCAGACGTTGAGAGAACATCAGTTGTATGCCAAGTTCAGCAAATATGAATTTTGGCTTACTGAGGTGAAATTTTTGGGACATGTCGTGTTGGCTTCGGGGGTATCCGTAGACCCAGAGAAAGTTGAGGCAGTAATGAATTGAGAGAGGCCGAAGTCAGTCTTCGAGATACACAATTTCTTGGGATTGGCAGAGTACTACCGATGGTTCATTGAGGACTTCTCTCGATTAGCTGCCCCTATGACTAGGTTGACCCGGAAGGAGGTCAAGTTCAAGTGGAATGACTCATATGAGAAGGCATTCTAGGAGTTAAAATGGAGGCTTACTTCAGCTCCTATTTTGATATTCTTGGAGAGAGGATAGATGTACATAGTGTACTGTGATGCCTCCAAGGACGGACTTGGTTGCATTTTGATGTAGTCCGGGAGGGTGGTAGCTTATGGTTCTTGGTAGTTAAAGAATCACAAGCAGAATTATCCCACACATGACATGGAGTTGGCAGCCATAGTCTTTGCCTTGAAGGCTTGGTGCCACTATCTATACGGTGAGCAGTTTGAGGTGTTTTCAGACCACAAAAGTCTGAAGTACATCTTTACACAGCGAGACCTCAACATGAGGTAACGTAGGTGGATGGAGTATCTGGAGGACTATGACTTTATTTTGCATTACCATCCAGGTAAGACAAATGTAGTGGCTAATGCACTCAACTAGAAGTCGCGGGGAGTCTTAGCTAGTGTAGCTTCCCGGGAGTGGTGGATGCTCGAGACCGTAGGATATTTTAGGCTACAATACATGGGACAGGCTCAGGATGTTTTGGGGATTTTGTTGGCTACGTCTTCCCTACTGAGTAGAGTGATCGAGTCCTAGGGGCAAGATGCAAAGTTATCATCCATCAGGGACCGAGTGCAGGTGGGTATCGGTGACAGGGGTTGGCCCATTCACTCAAATGATAGCCTTCGGTACAGGGGAAGAATTGTAGTTTCCCAATTAGCGAATCTGAGAGAGGAGATCCTTAGGGAGTTCCACTGCTCCCGATTTGTAGTGCATCCAAGTGGCACGAAGATGTACCATGATCTTTGTCACCAGTATTATTGGAGTGGGATGAAAAGCCAAGTTGGTGACTTTGTCAATAGATGCCTCACTTGTCAGCAGGTTAAAGTTGAGCACCAAAGAGCAGCAGGGTTGATTCATCCTTTGGAGGTAGCTGAGTGGAAGTGGGAGCAAATCACCATGGATTTTGTGACCCACTTGCCACGGACATCGCCGGGACATGATGCGGTGTGGGTGATAGTGGACCGACTTACAAAATTGGCGCACTTTTTAGCGGTGCAGATGACCTTTCAACTAGAGGAATTATGCAGATTGTACATACGGGAGATCGTCAGGTTGCATGGGGTGCCCGTATCTATAGTATCGGATCGGGATCCCAGGTTTATCGCCCATTTTTTGGAAAGCTTCCAACGGGATATGGGGACTCAATTGACGATGAGTACAACATTTCATCCCCAGACGTATGGTCAGTTGGAGAGGACCATCCAGATATTAAAGGACATGTTGCAGGCATGCGTCCTAGATCTCAAGGGTAGCTGGGAAGATCACTTACCCTTAGTGGAATTCGCCTACAATAACAGTTATTAGACAAGCATACATATGGCACCCTATGAGGCACTTTATGGGAGGTCTTGTCGTTCTCCGATTTGTTGAATGGAGGTGGGAGAGAGACCCTCTATGGGTCCAGATTTGATTAGATACATCTCAGAGAAGATGGACTTGATTCAAAAGCGTTTTCTTACGGCTCAGAGCCGGCAGAAAAGCTATGCAGATAGACAGCGGTGACCTCTGGAGTTTGAGGTTGGAGATCACGTCTTCTTGAAAGTGATGCCTAAGAGAGGAGTGGTCAGGTTTGAAAAATGAGGGAAGCTGTTGTCGAGGTTTATCGGGCCCTTCGAGGTACTCAAAAGGGTTGGTACAGTGCATTTTCGATGGCGTTACTACCAAATCTATCGGGTGTTCACGAGGTGTTCCATGTCTCTATGCTCCAGAAGTATACTCTAGATCCGACAAATATGGTGGATTGGGGTGAGATGATTGTTGATGTGGATGGGACCTTCGAGGAGGGACCAGTACGTATAATGGATATCCGGGAGCAGGTTTTACGATGCAACATCAGGAGGTTAGTGAAGGTGTTGTGGCAACACCGAGGCATGGAGGAGGCGACATAGGAGCGTGAGGACATTATACGTATCAACTATCTGTTCCTATTCGAGGATGGAGGTGCAAGTTTTATAATTTTAAGTATAATGTCATTGTTGCATATGCATGCGGTTAAGTGTGCATGTGAGTGTGAATTTCGGAGACGAAATTCTTTTAAGGGAGAAAGAATGTAAAACCCGGGTAAATTTAAACTTTTTATGAAAAATGGCGAAATGGTAATTCTCCCACTACAGTACGGGTTGCAAACCTGAAATTGTTTAGAACTCGGATGACAAAACAAACCTCACTGTTGGATTCGTCTCGCGAAATCTAGTTATCACGTCAAATTTTATCAGATTCTATGTTAGTCAGATTTTTTGTGTTTTACTAGGTGATCGAGTCTCGGATCACCAAAAAACGGGATTTTTAATAAAAAGTCAAAATTTGGAAAATAATTTAAGGTAAATTAAAATAAATTTATTTTGAACTTGAACCGAGACGAAATTTAATCGTTCGAGGTGAAAACGGACCCGAAAAAAGTGGGTTGTGTGGTGCGTTGTGGGCAAAGTATTCTAAGACTATAAATAGGGGAGAAAATCTGATTTTCACCCCCATTTTCTTCAGCCGGTTCCAACGTGAGAAAGAAGAGAGGGAAAAGGCTTGAGTTCTCCACCTTCTCTCTACGATCTACGGAGATCGAGTACTCGGATCCACTCAGGCCAAGAGGAAAAGTTGCTCTCCTCGTCAAGGGCTACGCTTACGTACTAAAAACGACTGATTTTACCGAATATCAAGGTATGAGATTTTTTGGAAGCTTGAAATTTGAGCTAGAAGCAGGTTCTTGGGACTTCCTACGGTCGTTACNCATGTGCGGGGACTTCGCAAGCAGGCCAGATAGGCCAGGGCATGGGTCAAGGCCGAGGACAGGGCTCACAAGCTGGTACTTCAGAAACCCAAGGGTGTGTTTATGCCATGGTGCCACAAACTAAGTCAGTGGATCAATCGATTATACATGGTACATTTCTACTCTCTCGCTTATAGGCTAGAGTATTGTTTGATTCTGGTGCATCGTATTCATTTATTTATGTATCTTGTGTGAAAGATTTGGGCTTAGAAGNAAACCTAGGGTGTTGTATGTAATGGGTAGGTTGATAGAGAAATATATCACTTGCCTATATATGTGGAATTGATGAAAACTAATGAAATGGGTATGGAATTTTGTACCTTAGGGTTATGTGAATTTGCCCTAACGTGATTCATGAAAAATTTGTATTATGTGGGCATGCTATATGTTTAATTTATGCTTTGAAAACTAAGTGTGTTATCAGNATTTCTACTCTCTCGCTTATAGGCTAGAGTATTGTTTGATTCTGGTGCATCGTATTCATTTATTTATGTATCTTGTGTGAAAGATTTGGGCTTAGAAGTTGAAACCTTGGAAGAGCCATTGTATGTGAATTCACCCCTAGGAGCTAGGGTGTGTGTTGATCAGATATGTTGGGATTATGAGTTAGAGATCTCGGGAATCTTACTCACCGTGGACCTTAGGGTCATGGACATGTCAGAGTTTGACGTGATTCTTGGAATGGATTGGTTGGCGGCACATCGGGTCATCATTGATTGCGATTAGAAATGGGCAACTGCCTACACACCGGATGGTGTTTGTTTTAAGTTTCAGGAGAAAAAGCACAACGTTTTACCTCAAGCCATGTATGATTCTCGATGGCATGGGCAGTTGATGGGTTGGCTTATGAGCCTTACCTTGGAGAACGAGGTGAGACAGGAGTTGGGTTTACGTCGGGTTGTGTGTGAGTATGAAGACATCTTTTCGGACAAATTACCTGGATTACCTCCCTATAGGGATATAGATTTCAGCATTGAGCTGCATCTAAGTACATCTCCTATTTCTATGACTCTGCATAGAATGGCGCCAACTGAGTTGCAAGAACTCAAAGTCCAATTACAGGAATTGTTGGACAAGGGATTTATTAGACCGAGCACTTCACCTTGGGGTTCTCCGGTGTTGTTTGCCAAGATGAATGATAAGACTCTTCGGCTATGTATAGTCTACCAGTAGTTAAATCGGATTACTATCAAGAATAGGTGCCCTTTGCCGAGGATTGATGATCTGTTTGATCAATTGAGGGGAGCGCGGGTCTACTCCAAGATAGGTCTCCGCACAGGCTATCATCAGTTGAGATTCAGGGAGGTAGATATCCCTAAGACAGCATTCAGAACATGGTGCGGGCATTTCGAGTTCACAATAATGTCATTTGGGTTGACGAATGCCCCGGCGGCACTCATGGATCTCATGTACAGGGTGTTCCAACCCTATTTGGATCAGTTCATCTTGGTGTTTGTTGACGACATCTTCATCTACTCCAAGACTGAGGAGGAGCATGAGGGTCACTTAAGGGTCGTTCTCCAGACGTTGAGAGAACATCAGTTGTATGCCAAGTTCAGCAAATATGAATTTTGGCTTACTGAGGTGAAATTTTTGGGACATGTCGTGTTGGCTTCGGGGGTATCCGTAGACCCAGAGAAAGTTGAGGCAGTAATGAATTGAGAGAGGCCGAAGTCAGTCTTCGAGATACACAATTTCTTGGGATTGGCAGAGTACTACCGATGGTTCATTGAGGACTTCTCTCGATTAGCTGCCCCTATGACTAGGTTGACCCGGAAGGAGGTCAAGTTCAAGTGGAATGACTCATATGAGAAGGCATTCTAGGAGTTAAAATGGAGGCTTACTTCAGCTCCTATTTTGATATTCTTGGAGAGAGGATAGATGTACATAGTGTACTGTGATGCCTCCAAGGACGGACTTGGTTGCATTTTGATGTAGTCCGGGAGGGTGGTAGCTTATGGTTCTTGGTAGTTAAAGAATCACAAGCAGAATTATCCCACACATGACATGGAGTTGGCAGCCATAGTCTTTGCCTTGAAGGCTTGGTGCCACTATCTATACGGTGAGCAGTTTGAGGTGTTTTCAGACCACAAAAGTCTGAAGTACATCTTTACACAGCGAGACCTCAACATGAGGTAACGTAGGTGGATGGAGTATCTGGAGGACTATGACTTTATTTTGCATTACCATCCAGGTAAGACAAATGTAGTGGCTAATGCACTCAACTAGAAGTCGCGGGGAGTCTTAGCTAGTGTAGCTTCCCGGGAGTGGTGGATGCTCGAGACCGTAGGATATTTTAGGCTACAATACATGGGACAGGCTCAGGATGTTTTGGGGATTTTGTTGGCTACGTCTTCCCTACTGAGTAGAGTGATCGAGTCCTAGGGGCAAGATGCAAAGTTATCATCCATCAGGGACCGAGTGCAGGTGGGTATCGGTGACAGGGGTTGGCCCATTCACTCAAATGATAGCCTTCGGTACAGGGGAAGAATTGTAGTTTCCCAATTAGCGAATCTGAGAGAGGAGATCCTTAGGGAGTTCCACTGCTCCCGATTTGTAGTGCATCCAAGTGGCACGAAGATGTACCATGATCTTTGTCACCAGTATTATTGGAGTGGGATGAAAAGCCAAGTTGGTGACTTTGTCAATAGATGCCTCACTTGTCAGCAGGTTAAAGTTGAGCACCAAAGAGCAGCAGGGTTGATTCATCCTTTGGAGGTAGCTGAGTGGAAGTGGGAGCAAATCACCATGGATTTTGTGACCCACTTGCCACGGACATCGCCGGGACATGATGCGGTGTGGGTGATAGTGGACCGACTTACAAAATTGGCGCACTTTTTAGCGGTGCAGATGACCTTTCAACTAGAGGAATTATGCAGATTGTACATACGGGAGATCGTCAGGTTGCATGGGGTGCCCGTATCTATAGTATCGGATCGGGATCCCAGGTTTATCGCCCATTTTTTGGAAAGCTTCCAACGGGATATGGGGACTCAATTGACGATGAGTACAACATTTCATCCCCAGACGTATGGTCAGTTGGAGAGGACCATCCAGATATTAAAGGACATGTTGCAGGCATGCGTCCTAGATCTCAAGGGTAGCTGGGAAGATCACTTACCCTTAGTGGAATTCGCCTACAATAACAGTTATTAGACAAGCATACATATGGCACCCTATGAGGCACTTTATGGGAGGCCTTGTCGTTCTCCGATTTGTTGAATGGAGGTGGGAGAGAGACCCTCTATGGGTCCAGATTTGATTAGATACATCTCAAAGAAGATGGACTTGATTCAAAAGCGTTTTCTTACGGCTCAGAGCCGGCAGAAAAGCTATGCAGATAGATAGCGGTGACCTCTGGAGTTTGTGGTTGGAGATCACGTCTTCTTGAAAGTGATGCCTAAGAGAGGAGTGGTCAGGTTTGAAAAATGAGGGAAGCTGTCGTCGAGGTTTATCGGGCCCTTCGAGGTACTCAAAAGGGTGGGTGCAGTGCATTTTCAATGGCGTTACTGCCAAATCTATCGGGTGTTCATGAGGTGTTCCATGTCTCTATGCTCCGGAAGTATACTCTAGATCCGACAAATGTGGTGGATTGGGGTGAGATGATTGTTGATGTGGATGGGACCTTCGAGGAGGGACCAATGCGTATCATGGATATCCGGGAGCAGGTTTTGCGATGCAACATCGGGAGGTTAGTGAAGGTGTTGTGGCAACACCGAGGCATGGAGGAGGCGACATGGGAGCGTGATGACATTATACATATCAACTATCTGTTCCTATTCGAGGATGGAGGTGCAAGTTTTATAATTTTAAGTATAATGTCATTGTTGCATATGCATGCGGTTAAGTGTGTATGTGAGTGTGAATTTTGGGGACGAAATTCTTTTAAGGGAGAAAGAATGTAAAACTCGGGTAAATTTAAAATTTTTATGAAAAAAGGCAAAATGGTAATTCTGCCACTACAGTACGGGTTGCAAACCTGAAATTGTTTAGAACTCAGATGACAAAACAGACCTCACCGTTGGATTCGTCTCGCGAAATCTAGTTGTCACGTCAAATTTTATCAGATTCTATGTTAGTCGGATTTTTTGTGTTTTACGAGGTGATCGAGTCTCGGATCACCCAAAAACGGGATTTTTAATAAAAAATTCAAAAGTTGGAAAATAATTTAAGGCAAATTAAAATAAATTTTATTTTGAACTTGAATCGAGACGAAATTTAATCGTTCGAGGTGAAAACAGACCCGAAAAAAAGTGGGTTGTGTGGTGCGTTGTGGGCCAAGTATTCTAAGACTATAAATAGGGGAGAAAATCTGATTTTCTCCCCATTTTCTTCAGCCGGTTCCAACGTGAGAAAGAAGATAGGGAAAAAGGCTTGAGTTCTCCACCTTCTCTCTACGATCTACGAAAATCGAGTACTCGGATCCACTCGGGCAAAGAGGAAAAGTTGCTCTCCTCGTCAAGGGCTACGCTTACGTACCAAAAACGACGGATTTTACCGAATATCATGGTACGAGATTTTTTGGAAGCTTGAAATTTGAGCTAGAAGCAGGTTCTTGGGACTTCCTACGGTCGTTACTTACGCTTCAAGAGGTAGAGTTCCTTCCTACTTGGGTTTATTTTAAAACCTAGGGTGTTGTATGTAATGGGTAGGTTGATAGAGAAATATATCACTTGCCTATATATGTGGAATTGATGAAAACTAATGAAATGGGTATGGAATTTTGTACCTTAGGGTTATGTGAATTTGCCCTAACGTGATTCATGAAAAATTTGTATTATGTGGGCATGCTATATGTTTAATTTATGCTTTGAAAACTAAGTGTGTTATCAGCATATATGAAATAACATGCTTATGGATTATGGTTGGATATGAAAAAGTTGATATATGTTTTTTGATATATTAACATTGAGATGAAATTTGGCTATTATATGCATATGATATAAGCGGCCATGAGATATGAAAATATATATTAAATTTGCTCATATGGCATTCATTACATGTGGGCATGACATTGAAATAGCAATGTTGCATTACATTGCATATGCACGGAGACATTGCATTTTATGAGTGTGGGTGTATGGTTGGCATCAAACACCATGTAGGTGGATGATAGGTGGGCTCGAAAAAGTTGGATTGAATATCCGGCTAAGTCGCACGGTTGCATGAAAAAAAATTGGGTCAGGGTAGCAAGAAGGGCTAGACTATCCATAGGGTGAGAGACCTAGTGTTTGGATACGCACTTCCATTGGTATAAGAGCCCATAAAGTGTGTTGGTGTACGCAGAACCGTTGGTGAAAGTCCATGAATTCTGTGTCGGTTGGGTGACCGTTGGTGTAAGTCCATAAATACCCACCCCAAGAAAAACCCGGAGATTTTAAATATTCATTGGGTGTGTAACACAAATGGCGGGGGCTTGGAAAGCCGGGTTTTGATACTCACTGCATAGCATGGGGTGAAGGTAAACGGCCGGTGCTAGAAAAACTCGATTTTATATACATTGGCATTGCATGTGTTGTGGAGCCTGGAAGGGCTCGGGTAAATTGAATGAATGTGTATCATTTCATTTCATGGCATGACATGTTAGATTCCAACTTTGATTTGCTTAAATCTTGGGTGGAATGATTGTTGTTGGAAAATGTTGTATGAACATTCATATGCACTTAGGTTGGGGAATAGCTTTTGTAAAAAATATTCTACTGGGCGTTGGCTCACCCTATACGGAAAAATATTTCAGGTGTGGGGCACACACCAATGGAAGGCTCCCAATTCGAACCCCATGGATGAAGAAAGCCGAAATGTGGCTTTTGTTTTGAATTTTTGTAAAAATTATGTTAAAAATTATGTTTTGACATGTAAATGNGGTGTTCCAACCCTATTTGGATCAGTTCATCTTGGTGTTTGTTGACGACATCTTCATCTACTCCAAGACTGAGGAGGAGCATGAGGGTCACTTAAGGGTCGTTCTCCAGACGTTGAGAGAACNATGATTGTTGTTGGAAAATGTTGTATGAACATTCATATGCACTTAGGTTGGGGAATAGCTTTTGTAAAAAATATTCTACTGGGCGTTGGCTCACCCTATACGGAAAAATATTTCAGGTGTGGGGCACACACCAATGGAAGGCTCCCAATTCGAACCCCATGGATGAAGAAAGCCGAAATGTGGCTTTTGTTTTGAATTTTTGTAAAAATTATGTTAAAAATTATGTTTTGACATGTAAATGTATTAACCAAATGTGATAGAACTTGTGCAGATCATGTATAATGTAGAAAACTATATTTTACATGTTTGGGATGTTTGTGAGAAGGTTTGGAATGAATTGGAAATGAGAAATAGGTGAAACAGACAATTCTGGGCAAAACCTTACGGAAGGTCAAAACAAACCTTCTGGAATGTTTGGACAAAGATAAGGGAAAATTGTTGAAAAGTGGGTTAAACATTCTGGAAGTTCTTCGCATTTTTCTAAAATGGGGGAATCCAGTGTGTAACTTCTTTTGGATGGTTTAACACACCTTTCGGATGGTCGACACATCTTTCTTAAAGATAGGGTTCTAGTGTGCTCGATCTTCCGGAAGATTGAGGGAACCTTCCTGAAGGTTTTTCAAATATCTGAAATTTTAAGAATGCTTGGTCAGGCTTTTGGGCTATGTGTTCCCTCACTCTAAGGATATAAATGGACATCAAATGAGTATAAATTATAGTATATTGTGCCTCAACAGGCCAAATGGTAAAACGTACACAAGTTAAACATATGGATTATAATCCTGGTTAAGGGATGTGATAGACGTGATGTCGGGTTCTATGACAATCACGGGTATTTTTGCGGGTTGACGGGTGGTCAATGGTTGACAAAAGGAACCCCGGTTTTAGGGGCGTCACAGATTTTAATTGATCCTTGTGGTTCAACCTCGAACTTCCCGAGTATTACTACTTCTTAATTGTTTGCATTGAGTGTAACTTTTTGGTGTCATGTAGTTTTTAATATTAAATTTATTAGTTTCTAATAATATAAACATGCATACATAAAGGTATCTTTCTATTTAAACCATTGGTTAGTGTAAACATCTTAAAGCTTTGATGAAGTTATTGGTGGCCTTAACTTAAACCAAACTTCTTTATACTAAAAAAAGAGACATCACACACATGATCATATTCAGTTTCCATGAGAGATCTAAAACACGCTCTGGTACTATTGTGACTATGTGATAATACTAGTTTCATGAAGACTTGTAAGAATAAACCCTAAAATCTTGCAAGAAGCGACACCATTTCTATATTCATATAGGTGGAATATTTTTACTATTATTGCCCTAGTTACTACTTATATCTGTAAACATTTATTCCATTAAGATTTTATATTGAAATAGTCAACACTAAAATCCAATCGAGACTTAGTATAAGTTTTAGTGTTTTCTTAGTCACATAATACTAACTTTTTTTTTTACCTTTTAAACCTTAGAACTAGTTTTTGCTAGAACAAGGTTGGGTTACCATTATTGATACTGATTTAAGAAAATGGTTTTAGTCCCATCCTATTTGATGTAACTGTCACCAATTTTCTTGACAATCCTTTAGTTAGAGGATCTGCCAAATTGTTGCTAGACCTTACATAGATAATGGTTACAGCCATCCATTATTAACTGTCTAGCATATTCATGTCTTAAGCAAAAATGTCTAGATCTACCATTGTATATCTTGATAATCTAGACATAGTTGTTTTGCTATCCCAGTGCAAGGAAATATGTGGTATAGGTTGAGGGCAAAACTTGATATATGACAGTAATTTTCTCAACCATTTAGCTTTCTTACCGGCAGCTGCTAGGTTTATAAATTCATATTCTATGGTTGAATGTAATATACAACTCTGTTTCTTAGATTCCCAACTTATCGCTCCACCGCCAAGCATAAATATCCAACCTAATTTGGATTTATTGTCACTTGCACTAGTAATCCAACTTGCGTTAGTGTATCCTTTTTACTACAGCAAGATAGTCATAGTAAAATAATCCCAAGTTAATTATCTGTGACGCCACAAAATTCGGGGTTCCTTGATTGACCCGTTGATCACCCATCAACCCGCGAAAGTACCCGTAAGTGCCATGTAACCCAACACCACATCATTATATCCCTTTTACTGAGATTATAATCAAATAGAGTTTGGGCAGAGTCGCCCTTCTATCGGAGCACTACCTAACACACATCATGTACACATATCAACCGTATGACTATTACATGGTCCAATCGTCATCAATTAACACTTAATATTAAACCAATTACATCGTCTAAATAAGAGTCTGAAAGCTTGACAAAGTTATATTTAATTTTTTTGAAATTTTTGGAAGATGTACCAATACCTCTTACTCATGGTACTAGTACCTGCGCCTTCTGTTTGCCAGGTCCCTTTCATTTGCCAAGTACCGGTACCTATATAACTCGGTACCAATACCTGAGCCTACTGTTTGTTAGGTACTACTACCTATATATCATGGTACCGGTACCTAAGCCCATTGTCCATTGGAGTACTTGTACCTAAAGTCTTGGTACCGGTTCCTAAGCCCACTGAAATCTAGGTTCTAGTACTCGTAAGTCTAGGTACCAGTACCTAGGCCATCTGACACGTGGTACCGGTACGTAGGAGTCTAAATACTAGTACCTGAGCCTAGATTTTCCCAAAATCTTTCCAAATCCCAACTCTTAACCATCCAAACTCTCACAACATTAATCCGTTCATTCATTTACATCAAAATGTAGTCCATAGAGTTCATTTCATGTCCCTTTCTACAAAAAAATTACAAGTTACATATTTAATTTCAAAATGCAACTTAAAAGCCAAAATTTGGCTCCATCATCAACACGGGCCCAAGTGAGGGTCGTCACCAGCACTTGTCCAACACTTGAAATGTATTCCCCATAAAGGGTGAGTCACGCTCAATAGGGTATCTCCTAAGAAGGCTATTTTCCAACGCAGATACATATAAAATGTTCACATGTAATTCAACAATCAAAGATTCATTCAAGAATATAAAATTCATAAATGAATATGACAATATCATGTCATATCATGAGATGGAACTCATATATGCAATGTAACCTGAGCCCTCTATCGACTCCCATAACACATGTCATGTCATGCGTATACATCCGGACATTCCAAGCCCCTACCATTGATGTTAGACATCTAATGAAAACTTGATAGAATCATGTGCCTTTCTTGGGTAAGTGCTTTCATGGTCTCACACCAACGGTCCACCACACCAACCCAACATTTTAGATCTCGCACCTTCGGTTCCGAGTACACCAACACACTTTTTTGAAATTTCACCGCCGGTCAAGTGAGTGAACCAAGTAACCGGGTCTTACACCCGAGGAAGAATCTACCCCTTCTTGCTATACCTGATACATATTTTTAATGCAACCCGTGTTACTTAGTTGAACCTAGGTCCAACCTTCCCGCGCCCATGTTTCAACCCACCAAGAATAGTGTTTGATCAAAAATATGCACACACACCCACACTCATGTCAATGCCCATAGGTACGATGCTTTTTTGTGCAAATGCAAGTGTAATGTAAAATTGAAATCTACCATATCATGTTCACTATATCATGAGCATATTATGAGCACATTCAATTTTCACAACATTCCCAATTTCTCCAAATGTCAATTATATCGTAAAGCATATAATGGCATTTCACTCATCACAAAGCATGCATATTCAATACAATTAACATACTTAATCAACCATAGGCATTTTATCAAAAACCTAAAAGGCATAAATGTAAACACATAGCATGCCCAAACATCACATTGTTCATGAAACCCAAATCAAGCAATTCCATCCAACCTAATCATACAAGAATTGGCTTTCATTCATTCTTACACCCATTTTCTTTCTCTAACATTCCTAGTTATGTGTTATACATGAGAATACATCTCTATCACCCTACCCATTTCATATTTCAACCATAAGTTGGAAATAAACCTAGTTAGAAAAGGAACCCTACCTCTTGAAGTGTAAATCCGTCTAGTAGAAGTCCCAAACAACCCAAATCAAGCCTCCAAAGCCTTGATCCCAAAATCTCGTTCTTGGGACTTTGGAAAAACTTGTGATTTTTGGTATATACGCGTAGCTCTCGTCACTTAAAACAACTTTTATTCTTGGCCCGAAAGGATTAGACGACCAGATCGCCATAAATCGAGGAGAAATGAAGAAAATGGAGAGGCTTTTTCTCTTTTCCCTCTCTCTTCTCTTTCTTGGAAATGCTAGGTTGAACAAATGGCGAGAAAATATGATTTTCCCCCTTTTTTTATACTCTCAATTGTTTGGTCCTCGATGCGCCACGTATCTCTTAGATTGGTCCAATTTGATCCCGAATCAATTAAATCTTATCCCGGTTCAAGTTTAGTAAATTTTTATTGAACTAAATTTAAATTATTTCTCATTTTTTGCAATTAAATCTTGGTCGCGTTTATTTTAGTTGTGCGACGTCTGATCGCATCATAAAATGTAAAAAACCTGACTGTTTCAGAATTCGATGAAAATTGACTGGATAGCTAGATTTCGCGAGACAAATCCTACGGTGAGATCCATTTCATCATCCAAGTTCTAGAAAAAATTGGGTTTTCAACCCACATCGTAATGGCTAATTATTATTTTGCCCTTTTTAACAAAATTTTAAATTTTATGGGTTTTACATTATCTTCTTGAGATACCCAAGAATTCTATTAATTGTTTTTCAATGGTCTGTACTAGGTTTGCTAGTGTATCTTGAGAATTTGCACACTGCCAATGCAATATCTGCACTAGTATAATGCATTGCATATATTAAATTTCCAATAGCACTAGCATATTTAAGTTGTGCCACTGTTGTACCATAATTTTTTGTTAACATTGTAAGCATTAGGCGTATAGCCTACTTTATTCCAAAATATTTAGATTTAAGCAATATTTTAACAACGTAATGAGACTGACAAAATGTGAAACCCGAAAAAATTTGAACTTTTCTTAGAAAGGGTAAAATGGTAATTTGCCATCTTAATGCGTATTTAAAATACTCATGTTCTAGACCTCGGATGAGGAAACAGAGTTCGTTGTTGGATTCATATCACAAAATCTAGTCACCCTGTCAAATTTTGTTGAATTCTGAGATAGTCAAATTTTTACACGTCGTTCGAGGCAACTGCGAGGCGAATGACATTTTAAAAGTCCCAAAAAATAATTTTTTTTAAAATTTCCTTAAAATTAAGTTAAAGTTCCAATAAAATTTATTTGAAATTAAACCTGGATGTAATGAATCGTATCGGAGTAAAAAATGGACCCAAACAAAGGAGGACACTTGGCACGACGAGGGTCAAGTCTTTAAAACAATAAATAGGGGTAAAATATCTGAAATATTAGCTTTTTCCTCCCCTATGGCCAGCTGTATCAGAGATTAAGAGAGAAAAGAGAGCAAAGAGGGAAAAACCAAAAATCTTAAGCCTTCTCCTTCGATTTCTCGAAGATCCGTCGGTCGGAATCGCTCGAGCCAAGAATTAAAGTTGCTCTACGCAACGACGGCTATGCATGAGTACAAAGAACGAATATTTTCACCAAAGATCAAAAGGCGAGATTTTAGAGAAATCAAAGTCTTGAGCTTTTGGGGGTGTTCTTGGAGTTTCTAGTATTCATTTACACTTCAAGAGGTAGGGTTTTCCTACTTTGGTTCATTCTAACCTATGGTGTTCATAGGAGAAGGGTTTAAGCATGTGGGATTGTATAGCCTTTGCATGAGGTTGGTGTTTTGGTGAATATGAGAAATGGATGGAATATACATTCTATCTTGAAGTGATTTTGTTTCTTGTAATATGTGATTACTTGAAATGGTTTGTAGAAATCACTTAGTATGATTTCTTGAGCTATGTGGTTACTTGGAATGGTTATGTGAATATATGACTTGAGTGCCTTTAAGGTGTTTGATAAAATGCCTTTGTGAAATAAAGTGTGTTAATTGCATGAGATTATGCTATAACATGCTTGGATAATGTGGTAATGTGAAATCATATGCTTATGAAATGATTTATGATTGAACTGTACTTGTTGATATATGCATGTTTTGATATATATTGACATTGTGACAAATATGGTATTTATATGCTTAGGATATAATTTACCATGGATGTGTTGAAAATTATTCATATGTCATTCATAGCATATTGAACATTATGTTGTTGTGCAATGGTGCATCACGTTGCATATGCACGGAAACATGACATCACATTCATGGGCATGAGTCATGAGTGTGGGTGTGTGTATGCATGGTTAATCAAACACCATTCTTGGTGATTGATGGGTGGACTCGAAAAAGTTGGGTTGAAAATCCGAATGAGTCACATGGTTGCATGAAAGAAAAACTTGTGTCGGGTATAGCAAGAAGGGGTAGATTTCCCCCTCGGGTGCAAGTCCTGACGACTTGGTTATACACTCCCCTGTGATGAAATTCTGAAAAATTGTAGTATGGTGTATGGAACCGGCAGTATAAAATCCAAAATCCGTTGCCCAACAAGACACAAGATTTTGATTTACAAAGTACTCATAGAATGAGTAACACCCATCAATGATTTGGTTTTATAAGAAAACAAATTTTATTTCAAACGATCATTTGGCGGATTTTTTTGTCAATTAACGGATTCAGTATAGCTTGGCATTGCATTATGTTGTGAGNTCCTAGTTATGTGTTATACATGAGAATACATCTCTATCACCCTACCCATTTCATATTTCAACCATAAGTTGGAAATAAACCTAGTTAGAAAAGGAACCCTACCTCTTGAAGTGTAAATCCGTCTAGTAGAAGTCCCAAACAACCCAAATCAAGCCTCCAAAGCCTTGATCCCAAAATCCCATTCTTGTGNTTCATGGCATGACATGATTACATTCCACATTTAATGCATATTCTTGTATGGAATGAGTGTTTCTACAAGACATCCAACCATGGTATTCATATTCCATTCTTAGTTGAAGCACAATAATGGTGAAGATTGAAAGGTATTTANGGAAAAACTTGTGATTTTTGGTATATACGCGTAGCTCTCGTCACTTAAAACAACTTTTATTCTTGGCCCGAAAGGATTAGACGACCAGATCGCCATAAATCGAGGAGAAATGAAGAAAATGGAGAGGCTTTTTCTCTTTTCCCTCTCTCTTCTCTTTCTTGGAAATGCTAGGTTGAACAAATGGCGANGGAGTACTTGCAAAGGACCAATGAGTCTTCCCATGCCAAGAGTCATCTATGTCATATAGGACTTATTGATTGTACACAGTACCTTGGCATTGCTAGATGCAATCAGTCATTCAATAAGCAACTAAGAGATAAAGCATTAAGCATAAATGAAATGAACAAATATAACTTCTGAACGATTTATACATGTCCATCACCTGTTACTAAAGAGTGAATGAAAAANGTCCTCGATGCGCCACGTATCTCTTAGATTGGTCCAATTTGATCCCGAATCAATTAAATCTTATCCCGGTTCAAGTTTAGTAAATTTTTATTGAACTAAATTTAAATTATTTCTCATTTTTTGCAATTAAATCTTGGTCGCGTTTATTTTAGTTGTGCGACGTCTGATCGCATCATAAAATGTAAAAAACCTGACTGTTTNTGATCATTTGGAAGGAATCATGATCATTTGGGAGGAAACAAGGTCAAATTGGAGCTTAAAGGTTGGATTGTTGAAGAGGAAGCTTAAAAGGCATTTTAGGCCCAAAAAGGGGGGGGCACGCCCCTGCACCATCAAGGGCAGTACTTCAGTGCCCCCTGCGCTTGTGTTGGTCCGTGACACGANGGATAGCTAGATTTCGCGAGACAAATCCTACGGTGAGATCCATTTCATCATCCAAGTTCTAGAAAAAATTGGGTTTTCAACCCACATCGTAATGGCTAATTATTATTTTGCCCTTTTTAACAAAATTTTAAATTTTATGGGTTTTACATTATCTTCTTGAGATACCCAAGAATTCTATTAATTGTTTTTCAATGGTCTGTACTAGGTTTGCTAGTGTNTGAGTTGGGTAGAGATATTCTGATTTTGGGGGCTACTAACATTGGAAAAACCAAGGGATTGAAAGAAAATTGAAGACAAGAATCGAAGGAAGCAACACAAAGAAAATCAGAATCGAAGGCTAGAGAGAAAGTGAAGATTGCAACTAAGTTTTTATTCTTTTTTNCTTGAGAATTTGCACACTGCCAATGCAATATCTGCACTAGTATAATGCATTGCATATATTAAATTTCCAATAGCACTAGCATATTTAAGTTGTGCCACTGTTGTACCATAATTTTTTGTTAACATTGTAAGCATTAGGCGTATAGCCTACTTTATTCCAAAATATTTAGATTTAAGCAATATTTTAACAACGTAATGAGACTGACAAAATGTGAAACCCGAAAAAATTTGAACTTTTCTTAGAAAGGGTANTTTGAGAATGAAGTTTTTTAATTACATTATGAACTAAATATTTATTAAGATTGCAAGGAACTTAATGTCTAGTTAAATTGATTTACTCTCGTTTCTATTTCCATTAATAATACATAAGTTGTTTGCCNCAAAATATTTAGATTTAAGCAATATTTTAACAACGTAATGAGACTGACAAAATGTGAAACCCGAAAAAATTTGAACTTTTCTTAGAAAGGGTAAAATGGTAATTTGCCATCTTAATGCGTATTTAAAATACTCATGTTCTAGACCTCGGATGAGGAAACAGAGTTCGTTGTTGGATTCATATCACAAAATCTAGTCACCCTGTCAAATTTTGTTGAATTCTGAGATAGTCAAATTTTTACACGTCGTTCGAGGCAACTGCGAGGCGAATGACATTTTAAAAGTCCCAAAAAATAATTTTTTTTAAAATTTCCTTAAAATTAAGTTAAAGTTCCAATAAAATTTATTTGAAATTAAACCTGGATGTAATGAATCGTATCGGAGTAAAAAATGGACCCAAACAAAGGAGGACACTTGGCACGACGAGGGTCAAGTCTTTAAAACAATAAATAGGGGTAAAATATCTGAAATATTAGCTTTTTCCTCCCCTATGGCCAGCTGTATCAGAGATTAAGAGAGAAAAGAGAGCAAAGAGGGAAAAACCAAAAATCTTAAGCCTTCTCCTTCGATTTCTCGAAGATCCGTCGGTCGGAATCGCTCGAGCCAAGAATTAAAGTTGCTCTACGCAACGACGGCTATGCATGAGTACAAAGAACGAATATTTTCACCAAAGATCAAAAGGCGAGATTTTAGAGAAATCAAAGTCTTGAGCTTTTGGGGGTGTTCTTGGAGTTTCTAGTATTCATTTACACTTCAAGAGGTAGGGTTTTCCTACTTTGGTTCATTCTAACCTATGGTGTTCATAGGAGAAGGGTTTAAGCATGTGGGATTGTATAGCCTTTGCATGAGGTTGGTGTTTTGGTGAATATGAGAAATGGATGGAATATACATTCTATCTTGAAGTGATTTTGTTTCTTGTAATATGTGATTACTTGAAATGGTTTGTAGAAATCACTTAGTATGATTTCTTGAGCTATGTGGTTACTTGGAATGGTTATGTGAATATATGACTTGAGTGCCTTTAAGGTGTTTGATAAAATGCCTTTGTGAAATAAAGTGTGTTAATTGCATGAGATTATGCTATAACATGCTTGGATAATGTGGTAATGTGAAATCATATGCTTATGAAATGATTTATGATTGAACTGTACTTGTTGATATATGCATGTTTTGATATATATTGACATTGTGACAAATATGGTATTTATATGCTTAGGATATAATTTACCATGGATGTGTTGAAAATTATTCATATGTCATTCATAGCATATTGAACATTATGTTGTTGTGCAATGGTGCATCACGTTGCATATGCACGGAAACATGACATCACATTCATGGGCATGAGTCATGAGTGTGGGTGTGTGTATGCATGGTTAATCAAACACCATTCTTGGTGATTGATGGGTGGACTCGAAAAAGTTGGGTTGAAAATCCGAATGAGTCACATGGTTGCATGAAAGAAAAACTTGTGTCGGGTATAGCAAGAAGGGGTAGATTTCCCCCTCGGGTGCAAGTCCTGACGACTTGGTTATACACTCCCCTGTGATGAAATTCTGAAAAATTGTAGTATGGTGTATGGAACCGGCAGTATAAAATCCAAAATCCGTTGCCCAACAAGACACAAGATTTTGATTTACAAAGTACTCATAGAATGAGTAACACCCATCAATGATTTGGTTTTATAAGAAAACAAATTTTATTTCAAACGATCATTTGGCGGATTTTTTTGTCAATTAACGGATTCAGTATAGCTTGGCATTGCATTATGTTGTGAGAGTTAGTGATGACTTGGGTTTAAGTGCATGAGTGAGTATCATCTCATTTCATGGCATGACATGATTACATTCCACATTTAATGCATATTCTTGTATGGAATGAGTGTTTCTACAAGACATCCAACCATGGTATTCATATTCCATTCTTAGTTGAAGCACAATAATGGTGAAGATTGAAAGGTATTTATGAAGATCTAGTTGGAGTACTTGCAAAGGACCAATGAGTCTTCCCATGCCAAGAGTCATCTATGTCATATAGGACTTATTGATTGTACACAGTACCTTGGCATTGCTAGATGCAATCAGTCATTCAATAAGCAACTAAGAGATAAAGCATTAAGCATAAATGAAATGAACAAATATAACTTCTGAACGATTTATACATGTCCATCACCTGTTACTAAAGAGTGAATGAAAAACTGATGAGTGGGTTTTATACCTACGAATTGAGTATTTTTGGTTTGATGAAATTGCAAGTTTTCAATTATTTTATGTTCTTTTTTAGTTATTTTGTGTGTTTTGATGTTATGGTGTAGGGATGATCATTTGGAAGGAATCATGATCATTTGGGAGGAAACAAGGTCAAATTGGAGCTTAAAGGTTGGATTGTTGAAGAGGAAGCTTAAAAGGCATTTTAGGCCCAAAAAGGGGGGGGCACGCCCCTGCACCATCAAGGGCAGTACTTCAGTGCCCCCTGCGCTTGTGTTGGTCCGTGACACGAATTTTGACTTGTTTATGACCCAAAATTGGACTCTAAAGCTACATATAAGCTAGGGTTTGAGTTGGGTAGAGATATTCTGATTTTGGGGGCTACTAACATTGGAAAAACCAAGGGATTGAAAGAAAATTGAAGACAAGAATCGAAGGAAGCAACACAAAGAAAATCAGAATCGAAGGCTAGAGAGAAAGTGAAGATTGCAACTAAGTTTTTATTCTTTTTTCTTACTTTTACTTCTTGATTTTCTGAGATGTTGTTTAATTTGAGAATGAAGTTTTTTAATTACATTATGAACTAAATATTTATTAAGATTGCAAGGAACTTAATGTCTAGTTAAATTGATTTACTCTCGTTTCTATTTCCATTAATAATACATAAGTTGTTTCCATATTTTGTGATTAATATATGATTGTATGGCCAACAATTAATTTGATAACCTAGATGAATTCTAGGTTTAGATCTAAATATGATGACATGCGTCTGGTTTATTCTTCTTAGAATTGAATAGTTAGGCTTGTGTATAGGATAGGAATATACCTATATGTTGTGTATAACTTTTATGAGAGTTTGAACTTAATGAATCTATTCTAACTTATTTTGCATAGGAATATAGTAATTTAATTGGGAGAGATAATTTTATCTAACTATCGGAAGAGGTTTGGTAAATAACTTTGAGTTCTCAGTTAACAACTTATTTTGATTAATTGACTGAAAAGAGAGTTAGAAAGATTTATACGAAGCATTTGGGGAAGTTGTAATCTTATGTTCTTTTATCCGGTAAATTCAACTCTTGATTGTTAAGTTTGGATTTAGTTTTAATTTAATCATTTCATAGTTCTATTTCAATTGTTTAAATAAAATTGAATTGATATAAAGTTAGTACTTGGAAGTTATTAGCAATATTTTCCCATGGGAACGATACTCTACTTATTACTTTAATACTTGTTGATCGTGTATACTAGCACGTAAATTGTCAATATCAAATTCGGACAACAAGTTTTTGGCATCTTTGTCAGGGAAGTTATTCTAGTAATTATTTCAATATTAATTTCAATCAATTTGATCCTAGTTTAAACTTATTTACTTTACTGTTTAATTATTTTCGCAAGCACTCTTGAATTTTGTATGCAAACACGATCCATAGGTCAGGAGCTACTACCATTCAAAGATGAAATCGAAAGAAGGCTCCGAAACTTGCGAAAGCAATGTCAAGAAGCTATGGCCAAAGATGAACATAAATCGTTAAGGGATTATGCTATGCTGCTTGTTACAAAAATACAATCGAGCATTCAAAGGCCTGTAATTCAAGCAAACAGTTTTGATATCAAGCTGGGTACCATCCAAATAATTCAGAATTCAGTGTAGTTTGGGGGTTTGCCTAATGATGACCTAAACGATCATTTGGTGAGTTTTCTGGAGATTTGTGACATGTTCAAATACAACGGGGTTTCTGAAGATGCGATTAGACTCTGACTTTTCCCTTTCACACTTCATGATAAGGCGAAGAGTTGGTTGCATTCATTGCTGTCAGGTTCTATTACCACGTGGACAAATTTATCTCAAAAAAGTTTTAGCTAAATTTTTTCCACCAGTTAAAACTGCAAGGATGAGGAATGACATCACATCATTCACACAACATGTTTCTGAGACTCTATATGAAGCTTGGGAGCAATTCAAGGATTTACTCCAAAAATGCCCTCACCATGGTATTCCTAAGTGGTTGCAAGTTCAAAGATTCTACAACGGGTTGTTTAGTGCTACTCGGACTAGTATCGATGTAGCTGTTGGTGGGGCATTGATGGAGAAAAATTTTGATGAAGCATATGATTTATTGGAGACGATGGCTGCCAACAATTACCAGTGGCCTTCTACAAGGATCAATCAACCAAAGGTAGCAGGGATTTATGAAATTGATGTGGTTACTACATTGGCTGCACATGTTGCTACATTGACAAAAAAGATTGATGCTTTAGGGGTGCAACCTATTCAGAGTGTGGCAATTATTTGTGAATTGTGTGCTGGGAATCATTCGAGTGATCAATGTGCAATTAATTCAGAGTCGGTACAATACATTGGTAATCACAACAAGCAACAGTATAGCAATAATTCCAACAACTATAACCCTGGTTGAAGGAATCATTCGGGTTTTTCATGGAATAATAATCAAGCTCAACATTCTGCCCCAAGACAATCATACCCACCAAGCTTTCAAAATCTAGCTCGACCACAGTAGGAAAAGAAGTCGAATTTGGAAGAGCAATTTTCCAAGTACATAGCACAAAATGAGACTAGGATGAACAGTCAAGAAGTATCAATTCGAAACTTGGAAAATCAAATGGGTCATCTTGCTAATGCCATTAACAATCGACCTCAAGGCACATTACCTAGTGATACAGAGATTAATCCTAAGAGGGAAGGTAAGGAGCATTGCAAGGCTATTACATTACGAAGTGGAAGAGAGCTACCTGAAGTTGTTGGTGAAACTCCAAAATATTCACTTGTAGAGGATGGTAGGGATGAAGATAAAGATAGCAACATGAGAAGAAAGAAGAGGATCCTAGTGCATGTTCTAAGGGAGGCAAGCAGAGTCCTATTGTGCCTCCGGTGCCATTTCCACAACGTTTGCAGAAACAGAAGTTGGATAAACAGTTCTTCAAATTTTTGGAAGTGTTCAAGAAGCTCCAAATTAATATCCCTTTTGCAGATGCATTGGAGCAGATGCCTAGCTATGTGAAATTTATGAAGGAAATTTTGTCAAGGAAGAGAAAATTGGGTGATTTCGAGACAATAGCACTTATGGAAGCATGTAGTGCTATTCTTCAAAAGAAGCTACCACCAAAGCTAAAAGATCTGGGTAGCTTTACAATTCTTTACACAATAGGAAGTCAATTTTTTGGGAAAGCATTATGTGACTTGGGAGCTAGTATTAACTTGATGTCACTCTCAATTTATCAGCAATTGGGTTTAAGTGTAGCAAAGCCAAAAAATGTTACATTGCAGCTTGTGGATAGATCACTCACTTATCCATGGGGCATAGTTGAGGATGTTCTAATTAAAGTGGATAAGTTCATTTTTCCAGCTGATTTCATAGCCTTAGATTGTGAGGAAGATAGAGAACTACCTATTATTCTTGGGCGATCATTCTTAGCAACGGGGAGAACACTTATTGATGTACAAAAAGGTGAGCTAACTATGTGAGTCCAAGATCAAGAGGTTACATTCAATGTATTTTCAGCTATGAAATTTCCTAAGGAAGCGGACGAATGTTTTCGGGTTGATTTGGTGGGAGATGTAGTAAATGAGGTATTTGTAGGAGGCTCCATTTCGGATCTCCTTGAGATATCACTTGTTAGTTCCACTGTTTCGGGCCACCCTGCTCCCCTAGAGTATGTACAGTGGTTGAATGTTGCTCCAAGTGTTGTCAAATTCAAGCAAAAATTTTAGACTTTGGATCATTCGGGAAGCTCTACTCATGTAAAGTCATCTTTGGAAGAACCACTTGTATTGGAGCTTAAACCTCTTCCAAATTATTTGCGGTATGCATATTTGGCTGATTCTTTTACTTTACCTGTTATTATTTCTGCTTCACTTGATGAATTTCAAGAAAGTAAGTTGTTGTGAGTTCTTCGTCAGTACAAAACGGCTTTAGGATGGTTAATTGTAGATATTACGGGTATTAGTCCCTCAATATGTATGCACAAAATTTTGATTGAAGATGATGCAAAGCCTATGATTGAGCAACAATGCCGATTAAATCCTATCATGAAGGAGGTGGTCAAGAAAGAAATCATCAAGTGGTTGGATTCCGGAATTGTATACCCTATCTTAGATAGTTCATGGGTTAGTCCAGTTCAATGTGTTCCGAAGAAAGGAGGCATGATGGTAGTGTCCAATGAGAACAACGAATTAATTCCAACACGAACAGTGACCGGGTGGCGAGTATGTATGGATTATCGCAAACTCAATAAGGCAAATCAAAAAGATCACTTCCCTCTACCGTTCATTGATCAGATGCTTGACAGATTGGATGAGCATGAATTCTACTATCTCTTGGATGGTTATTCCGGCTATAATCAGATCGCAATAGCACCAAGGATCAGGAGAAGACCACGTTTACATTCCGGAGGATGCCTTTTGGACTATGCAATGCACCCATAATGTTTCAACGATGCATGATGGCAATATTCTCCGACATGGTCGAGCAAAATCTTGAGGTAGGGAAACAAACTTGGTATTGAATTGGGAAAAGTGTCACTTCATGGTTAAAGCAGGCATTATTTTGGGGCACAAAGTTTCTGCTATTGGGATAAAGGTGGATAGGGCAAAAATAGAGACTATTGAAAATCTACCACCAACATCGGTAAAAGGAATTCAGAGTTTTTTGGGACATGCAGGATTTTATAGACGATTTATAAAGGACTTTTCCAAGATTACGAAGCCTTTGTGCAACCTTTTAGAGAAAGGCATACCCTTTAATTTTGATATAGCTTGCATAGAGGCCTTCGTGGTGTTGAAAAAGAAGCTCATCACTGCTCCTGTGATAGTTGCACCAAATTGGGATTTTTCGTTTGAGCTAATATGTGATGCTAGCGACTTTGCAGTTGGAGCAGTTTTAGGTCAATGAAAAGAAAAAAATGTTTCATGCTATCTATTATGCTAGCAACACGTTATCGGATGCACAACTCAACTACACAACCACTGAGAAAGAATTATTAACAGTTGTCTTTGCTTTTGACAAATTCCGATCTTATCTCATTGGTACAAAGGTGATAGTGTACACAGATAATTCCGCCATTAAGTATTTGACCTCAAAAAAGGATGCCAAGCCACACTTGATTCGCTGGGTCCTTTTGCTTCAAGAGTTTGATTTAGAGATTCAGGACAGAAAGGGGATAGAAAACCAAGTGGCGGATCATCTCTCCAGACTTCTGAAAGTCCTACAGCAAAAGGGTGATGGTGTAATGATCAATGAATCCTTCCCAGATGAGCAACTATTTTATATTGCAGAAGGAGGACCGTGGTATGCAGATTATGTGAACTATATAATGAGTCATATGCTTCCTCCTGAAATGAGCAACCAATAAAGGAAGAAGTTCTTGCACGAGGTGAAGCATTACATCTGGGATGAACTGTTCCTATTTAAAAAATATGTAGATCAGATATTAAGAAGATGTGTGCCAAGGGAAGAAATCAAAGGAATCTTACAGCATTGTCACTCATCATGCTATGGAAGACATTATAGGGGAGAGAGAACAGCAGCAAAAGTCCTTCAATCAGGTTTCTATTGGCCAACTCTCTTCAAGGATGCCCATTTTTTTGCATTAAAGTGCGACAGATGTTAACGCACTAGAAATATTTCCAAGCGACATGAGATGCCCTTAAAAAATATTTTGGAGGATGAGATCTTTGACGTCTGGGGTATAGACTTCATGCGCCCATTTCCATCATTGTACAATAACCTTTACATATTAGTGGCGGTGGATTATGTCTCTAAGTGGGTTGAGGCAACTACTTTGCCTATCAATGATGCAAAGGTGGTGTTAAATTTCCTCTGAAAAAACATATTCACGAGGTTTGGTATGCCTAGAGCGATCATTACGATGAAGGTACGCATTTTTGTAATAAATATTTTACAGCTCTTCTCACTAATTATGGGGTCACCCATAAGATTACCACAGCTTATCACCCCCGGACTAGTGGCCAAGCCAAAGTTTCGAATAGAGAAGTGAAGCGGATTCTGGAGAAAATTGTTACTCCCAACCAAAAAGATTGGTCGAAGAAACTAGATGATGCTCTGTGGGCCTATCGAAGATCGTATAAAACACCAATTGGGATGTCACCATATAAGCTGGTGTATGGCAAAGCTTGTCATCTGCCGATAGAATTAGAGCATAGTGCATATAGGGCTATTCGGAAACTTAATTTTGACTTGCATGCAGCGGATGAGAAGCGTCTCTTGCAGCTGAATGAGATGGATGAGTTCCATCTCCAAGCATACGAAAACGCAAAGCTTTATAAAGAGAAGGTAAAAAAGTGGCATGATAAGAAGATCATTGAGCGAAAGTTTCAACCTGGACAAGCGGTACTCCTGTTCAATTCGAGGTTACAACTCTTCCCTGGTAAACTGAAATCAAGGTGGTCGAGGCCATTTCTGGTTACTAAAGTATTCCCGCATGAGGCAGTTGAAGTCGAAGAATCCAACTCGAAAAGAACGTTTAAGGTGAACGGGCAAAGATTGAAGCACTATTGGGGTGGCGACGTTGATCATCAAAAGATCTCAATAACCCTCACCAATCCGGAATGACAACAGGGAGTAGTCAGGCTGATGAATTTAAACCAAGCGCTATTTGGGAGGCAACCCAGAGTTTAGCTTTTAATTTTTAATTCTTTGTTTTTCTCAATTTAGTTCATAGATTATTAGTACATTTTTAATAGTGGGTTAATTGCTTGTAGGTATCGATGATCGAAAAGAAACATCAAATAAAATAAAAGAGTGAAGGAAAATGGAGTTTGAACAAGCAAAAGAGGAGCAAGAACAGAAAGTCAACGCCTAGGTGCCAAAAAATAGCACCCCAGGACTACCCTTCTGTCTCCAGACCAGCCATGCTGCACCCCAGTGACAATTTGGGCGCGCAGGCTGTCCACAACCAGCAAGGCAAAGCCTAGGCGCCAGACTCGGTGCCCTTGCGCGCCCAGGCAATTGCCAACACCCAAAAACAGCTTCAAACTCCAAATTTCTGCACTCCAACATAACAAAACAGCTCTCCAATCAAATTTTTAGCATTCTAAAATACTCATTAGCTCTACATACATCAACCCAAATCAACTTCTACCCTTACCACAAAATTTCAAACATCTAACAATACATACCCAAATCTATTTCATTCAAAATTTCACTCCATCATCTTAAATATCTCCAACTCCTTTGCATAATATTCTCACCTGACAAGTGGAATCAATGAGCATCAACTAGCAACAAGTGTTATTCCATTCTCCATGGGTAAGACCAAACTTTGCAATTTAAGGTACCATTCTCATTCATTCTCCATGGGTGATGTTTTAAGTCTATTTCAATGCTTGTGAGAGATTGTTGGGTGTCTTTGGTGGAGCTCATAAGCCATGGGATGGCTTATTGCTGAAGACTTGAGCAATGCACACAAGGTGTTTCTTAAATTACTGTAACACCCCGCATTTTCTTTTATATATGTATATAGATATATAGTAAATAATTGTGGTAAAAATGTGGATATGTGTAGTGATGTGTGTTTGAATTTGGTAGATTAGAAAAGTAGAAATTTAAAATGTTAGTGGAAATAATAGTTGAAATTTGGTTTTAATAAGTGAAAATATGAACTTTCAGGTCCTAGAACTTGTATTAGATAGTTTTGGTGTAGAAATATGTGTTAGAGAGGTTTGGGATGGATTTGGTTGGCTTAGGAATGAACTGGAAATGGGAAAGGGATGAAACAGGACATGAACAGTGCACGTGAACAGCACACTAGCTGCAACTTCAAGCACGATTTCGACCTTAATTCAGTCAATATCTCTCAAAACTCAAAACATGAAAGTTTTATAGCTCTTTCTTACCATTCCATATCATCTTGAACCATCTCAATCGGAGATTGGATTAGAGAGTTATGCCCATATAACGAAGCGATGTCAAAATAGTCCAATTAGCTTCGTTTTGTATTTAACGTCTCCATTTGTATCCTAAATCAAAATATAAGAATAATGAGTACATTTAGGCTTCAAATAAGTATAAAAGAATTTAAGAAGCACCCTTTATCACCTTTTATTTGCAAACAATGTAAAACTTGATTAATAGCCGGTTCGGAGGGATAAAATAGAAATTTTAGTGTTTCGGGTGTAGGTTGACTTTGGTTTTGAGATCAACATAAAAATAAATGTTTTTAGGTTAAAATAACATTAAAAATGAATCTGGAACGTCAAAAAACCTTAGGGTAGTCATATGGATCAAATTGGAGATTCTTAGTGGTAAAACCGTAATTTTTGAGAAAACCAAAACAGGCTGTAAACAATGAATTTCAGGGCTGAGGTGTTTTAAACCCCATTTTCATCTCATTTGCCCTTATTTCTTTCACTCCACTCTCACCCCACACCTCTTGGAACCCTAAAGAGCATTAGAGAGGAAAAAAGGAAGGGAAAAATAAGAGATTTAAGGGTAGATTCAAGATCAAAACTTAAATTCTTCCTACAAACTAAGGATTTAAGGTAGGGGTTTTCTATCATTCACTTACATTGAGGCTAGGGTATTTATATATGTATTTTTTGGCTATCAATGGTATATATATATGCTATGGAATCATCATTTCTTAGGCTTTTTGCAAGGATTACATGTTTTGAACAAAGTAGGGTTTAATACCATGAAATCTCATTTCTAGTTTTAAAACCCTAATTTTTGGAGAGTGATGTATTTCCTTCCTAAATGCTTTCTTTATTATGGATTTTGAAACCTTAGTGCTTTGTGTTGGGTAGAAAAATGATGTTATTGTGATCTCATATATTTTCTTAGTTGGTTGTGGAATTGTTACATGATATATTTTGGGGATTTTGGATAGATGCTTATAAATTGAGATAAATATTAGAATTGTATGCTTGGTTGGGTTATTTGTGATGCACATGAGTGAGAGGTTCCTTGTAAGGATGCTCACCCCTTCCCAAGAGGTTCCTGGTAAGGATGCTTGGTAAACAATGTAGTGATTGGTGAGAGGTTCCATATAAGGATGTTCATCCATTTTCAAGATATTTTTGGTAAGGATGCTTTAGAATCAAATGTGACCTAAAGGGGGGTGGAGGTTACCACAAAGTATGCCACCTACCGAAAGAATTGTTGAAAATTTGTTATGGAAATTAATGGTTATTATTTGTATGTTATGCTCATTTATTCATTTAAGTAATATTTTTAAATAAACTTGAGATCCTTTCTAAATGTCACTTCTTTTTTCAAATTATGTATCTATGTTATGTAAAATTGAGACCGACCTTTTTAAATGCTTTTCTAAACTTTGTATGGGATTTGGGAGAATTTTTCTACAGAGCTTCGTGCTCACCCCCTATCGCTAACATTTTTCAAATTACCCGCTTGACGAGGAGAACGTAAGGGTCGAGGAGCCCGCTACTTGGGAGACTCCACTGGACGGGAGTGTGGATCTCGAGGTGGACCCATAGAGCGACCTCCTTTCCTTTTGTACTAGACTAGGACATTCTTTTGAAATATTGTGTAATCTAGCTTCTTTTGTTTATTCCGCTGCGCTTCTTTATTAATTTTTGAGATGTAATAGTCATGACTTGGACTTATTCTTTTGGAATAATGTTGTAAATATTCGTGGATGACAAATAAAGTCTTGTTTCTTAAGGGATTATATTAGTGCTCTCATGATATGAATGGTTTTAAAATGTAATGTCGTCCAGGGTGTGTTTTTGGGTGTTACAAAGTTGGTATCAGAGCTTAAGCTTTAGGTCTTACATGGGAGCTATAGGTTATGGAATCACCTCTAGAGCTTTAGGATTAAGGTGAATCAAATACTTGAGTGAAATTTTATACACGTTCTATGCCTTAACTTAACCTAATATTTAGGATGTCTTGTACATCCATGAACTAAGTTGTGAATTGATATGCAAGATGAACGGCGGACAAGGAGAGGGACGCAGACGTGGACGTGGCCGTGGAGGTCAAGCAAATCCACCACCACCACCACCTCCTCGTGATGCCATACAAGGCATTTACCAATGCTTGAGGGAGCTCACCACTTTGGTACAAAACCAAAATGGTAACAACAACCACAATGGTGGAGCTCATCCTCTCGCTCAAGTATTGGGTAATGGGAACGTAGACCGAAGGATGATAGCTCTTCGAGAATTCTTAAGACAACAACCACCCAATTTCCAAGGGAGCTCCAATCCTTTGGTGGCGGATAGATGGATCCACCGAGTGAAGAAGATCTATGACGGCATGGGAGTTGCCGAGGAGTTGAGAGTTGGTTTGGCGACCTACCTATTTGAGAGGGAGGCCGACTATTGGTGGGATGCCATAAAGAGGAGAAGGGACACCAACACACTCACTTGGAAAGAGGTCGATCAACTTTTCCAAGATAAGTACTTCCCTGAATCGGTTAGAGACCGAATGAAGGTGGATTCTCTTGCACTACGATAGGGTATTATGATCGTGGCTGAGTATGAGAGGCAGTTCGACGAGCTCTCCCGTTATGCTATGGGATTTATATCTACTGAGAACGACAGGGCCAAGCACTTCTAGCAGGGTCTGAGACCGATCATCAGGGAGAAGTTGGTGGCTCTCAGGATCTGTGATTTTGGGGACTTGGTGGATAGAGATGCACTGGTAGAGAGAGACATAGAGGATAGCTAGCGACGACAAGGTTTCTCAAGAGGAGGTCCGATCCGGACGGGTGCTAACACTAGTGGGGCACAAAGATCGACACCATACCGTCGCCCAGACCAGACAGGTGGACAGCGACTTCTGAAACCCGAGGAGAGGGAGACACTCAAACTAGAGTCGGTATTAACCCACGATCCTGCTTTGCATACAGAGGTGTGGGACATATTCGGATGCATTGTCCAGTTTTTCCACCTCAGGGGCCTATCCAGACCATTAGACAGGTACCAGCAGCCCAACCACCACCACCGAGGCCTGCACCGCAGCGACCGATACAAGCTCAAGCCCTCGGCGGTGCCAACCAAGGGCGAGTATTTGCTTTGACTCAGCCAGAGGAGGACATTGCCAATGTCGTTGTGGAAGGTATCGTCCTTATTTATAATTCTTGGGCCCGAATATTATTTGACCCCGGTGCAACACACTCATTTGTACGCACGACATATGCACTTGATTAGGGATTGAGTTTTCGTGAAGCTATAGCATGTTATAAACATTAGCTTGCCCACGGGAGAACGGTTAGATACTAGCCAAGTCTGCAAAGGTTGCGTGCTTCGCATTGGGGAGCACGAATTGATTGTAGATTTGATTGTTTTAGAGATAAAGGGGTATGATGTGATTTTCGGGATGAACTTGTTGTCCGCTTTTCGGACGGTAATGGATTATTTCTGCAAGCGAGTTATATTTCAGTTGCCGGGAGGAGTCATTTTCAATTTTGTGAATAACCGAGATTCTTCTCATCCATTTCCTACTACGGGTAGTAGATTCTTAAAAGCAAAATCGAGAAGTCATTTGAGTTTCTTAGCTAGCTTGATGGGAGATGACAGGGATAAAATCCATACGGATGTGGTATTATTTGTATCAAAAGTTTTAGATATTTTTCCTGAGGAATTACCCGGATTACCGCCACATAGAGAAATTGAGTTCAAGATAGATCTCTAGTCGGGAAACCGAACCCATATCCATTGCTCTTACCGGAACCTTTGGAGTTGAAGGAGCTAAGGAAGCAATTGGATCACTGTTGGCGATTGGATTTATCCGTCTAAGCACTTCACCTTGGGGAGCCCGGTCCTCTTTGTGATGAAAACGGATAGACTCTACGGTTGTGCATGGATTACAAAAGGTTTAATCGAGTTACCGTGAAGAATAAGTATCTGTTGCCGAGAATTGATACTTATTTGATTAGTTGAAGGGTTCGAAGTATTACTCAAGATTGATCTTGCACGGGGTATCATCAACTGCGGATTAAGGAGGAGGATATTCCTAAGACTATTTTTCATACCCAGTATGGTCATTTCGAGTATACGGTGATGCCGTTCGGATTGACTAATGCCCCCGCAGCCTTCATGGATTTGATGCACAAATTCTTCGGCCTTACCTCAATCAATTTGTCATTGTGTTTATTGATTAATATTGATTTACTCACAGACTCAGGAGGAACATGTTCGTCATCTCTCTATTGTGCTACAAACATTGAGAGAACATAAGTTATATGCGAAGATGAGCAAGTGTGAGTTTTGGATGAAATAAGTGAAGTTCCTTGGCCATGTTGTGTCCAAGCAAGGAGTAGCGGTTGATCCCGCAAAGATTGAGGCTGTGATGAAATGGGAACCACCGAAGAACGTAACAGAAGTCTAGAGTTTCTTGGGGTTAGTCGGCTATTATCGTAGGTTTGTGGAAGGGTTCTCCAAGCTTGAGATGCCGATGACTCACCTTACAAAGAAGGGGAGAAATTTTTGTGGACTCAAGCGTGTGAACTAGCTTTTCGCACTTGAAGAAGAAGTTGACGACGGCACCTATCCTCATTATTCCGAGCAGTAGGGAAGGCTACATGTCTACACCGATGCTTCACTACGAGGCTTGGGATGCGTTCTAATGCAAGGAGGGAAGGTAGTGGCTTATGGATCGAGGCAACTCAAGGTGCATAAGCAAAATTATCCCACACACGACTTGGAGCTGGCTGTGGTGGTGTTTGCTCTTAAGTTGTGGAGATGTTATTTATACGGGGAGAAATTTCAAGTGTTCTCGGACCATAAAAGCCTCAAGTATATCTTCACACAGAAAGACTTGAATCTCCGGCAGAGAAGGTGGATTGAGTACTTGGAAGATTATGAGTTCACGCTCAACTACCATCCGGGGAAGGCCAATGTAGTTGCTGACGCTCTTAGCAGGAAGTCTCGGGGTGAAATCAATTTTCTTGCGGTAAATAGGTGGAAAATGATTGATGCATTGGAGGAGTACGATCTATGGGTGGATGGACCGGAGTATCAACCATATCTATTCAACCTTGTAGCTCAACCGACGCTTCGGCGACGGGTAGTGGAGTTGCAATGCCTGGATTCGAACTCGATTGGATTAGAGCCCGATTGGAGAATGGAGAAGCGATTGAAGGATGGTCTTGGAAGAATGGAGAGTTGAGATATGGGGAGAAGCTATGTGTTCCCGATGATTCATCCCTAAAGGAGGAGATACTGGGAGAGTGTCATCGCTCCAAGTTTGCTATCCACCCCGGTAGCACAAAGATGTATAGGGACATGAAGCGTCAATACTGGTGGGGGGAATGAAGCGAGATGTAGCCAAGTATGTGGCAAAATGTGCGGTGTGTGCCAGCAGGTGAAGATTGAGCATCAAAGGCCAGGAGGAGTCCTACAGTCTTTGCCTATTCCAGAGTGGAAGTGGGATCACATCACCATGGACTTCGTGTCGGGTTTACCACGACGTCGCGCGGCATAATGCAGTGTGGGTCATTGTGGATAGACTCACCAAGTCCGCTCACTTTTTGGGTATGAAGACCACGGATACATTCAAGACTTTGAGCCAGCTGTATATCCGTGAGATAGTGAGGTTACACGGCGTTCGCTCTCGATTGTGTCGGATCGTGACTCTAGGTTTGTGGCAAGATTCTGGCAGAGTCTACAACAAGCGATGGGACGGAGTTACACTTTAGTATGGCTTTTCATCCCCAAATGGATGGCCAATCCGAGAGGGTGATACAGATTGTGGAGGATATGTTACACGCTTGCGCATTGGACTTCAAGGGGAGTTGGAGCGACCACTTACCGTTGGTGGAGTTTGCTTACAACAACAGCTATCGGAAAGTATTGGGATGACACCGTATGAAGCATTGTATGGAAGACCATGCCGATCACCGACGTGTTGGTTAGAAGCCGACGAGAGTAGTTTGTTGGGACCGGACATTGTTCGAGAAACTACGGAGAAGATTCAACTCATCTGAGAGAGGCTACGGACGGCGCAAAGTAGACAGAAGAGCTATGCGGACCATAAACGAAGACCCTTAGAATTCAAGGTGGGAGACTACGTATTTCTCAAGGTGTCACCCAAGAAGGGCGTGTTTCGATTCGGCAAGAAGGGGAAGTTAGCGCCAAGATATACCGGACCGTTTGAGGTAATCAAAGCGGTAGGCAAGGCGGCATATCAACTTCGACTACCAGCCCAGCTATCCGGAGTACATGATGTGTTCCACGTGTCCATGTTGAGAAGGTGTCACTCGGATGCAAACTCCAGTCGTGAACTTGGAGGAGATTGAAATTCAAGACGGAGAAACCTACGAAGAACAACCGGTAGAAATTCTCGACGCCCAGGAAAAAGTGCTTCACAACAAGTTATCAGATTGGTGAAGGTTTTGTGGCAACACCATGGAGTGGAGGAAGCTACATGGGAACCGGAGCAAGAAATGCGGGAGAAGTATCCATATTTGTTCGCTACTTGAGGTAAGTTTCGAGGACGAAACTTTCTTTAAGGGGGGTGGATTGTAACACCCCGCATTTCTTTATATATATAGATATATAGTAAATAATTGTGGTAAAAATGTGGATATGTGTAGTGATGTGTGTTTGAATTGGTAGATTAGAAAAGTAGAGATTTAAAATGTTAGTGAAAATAATAGTTGAAATTTGATTTTAATAAGTGAAAATATGAAATTTTAGGTCCTAGAACTTGTATTAAATAGTTTTGTATAGAAAATATGTGTTGTAGAGGTTTGGATGGATTTGGTTGGCTTAGGAATGGATTGGAAATGGAAAAGGGATGAAACAGGACGTGAACAGTGCACGTGAATAGTCACTAGCGCAACTTCAAGCGTAATTTCGACCTTGATGCAGTAATATCTCTCAAAACTCAAAACATGAAAGTTTTAGAAACTCTTTCTTTGCATTCCATACCATCTTGAATCATCTCAATCGGAGCTCGGATGAGAGAGTTATGCCAGATAACGAAGTAATGTCAAAATAGTTCAATTAGCTTTGTTTTGCATTTAACGTCTCCATTTGCATCCTAAATCAACATATAAGAATAATGAGTACATTTAGGCTTCAAATAAGTATAAAAGGCTTTAAGAAGCACCTTTATCACCTTTTATTTGCAAACAACGCAAAACTTGATTAATAACCGGTTCGAAGGGATAAAATAGAAACTTTAGTATTTCGGGTGTATAATTGACTTTGTTTTTGAGATAAATCATAAAAATAAATATTTTTAGGTTAAAATAACATTAAAAATGAATCTGGAACGTCGAAAAACCT
>CAUOFW020009358.1:0-11176 GCA_963454935.2 Ilex paraguariensis
TCCTTAAATCAGTTTGTTTTAAACTTATTTTTTAAACATAGTTTTTTTTTTAAAAGTCATTTGGAATGACGTCTTAATGAGTTAAAACGTCATTTTAAATGACGTTTTTAAATGCGTCATTTTTAATGACGTTTTAACCCATAAATTTTTAAACAGCAACTAATAGATGTTGTAAAAAAATGAGGGGTAGAAAACATCATTATAAATGACGTTTTCTGCCGACAGTATGGAAAAGTGCATACAGCAGGGCTATCTGTAGTGTGCTTTGGAAAAAAGAAAAAAAAAAGTGAAATTCAACCATGGACCAGCTTTTTGACTTTGCATGAGGATTAAATTGCTTGTTCTATGGAGTCCCAGTTAGTATTGGTGGCGGAGGAGAGATAAAGTGCTATCTGCAGTGTCCACACCCCCGCCCCCCCCTTTTTCTGTTTTTCTTTCTCTCTCTCTTGCACACACAGACAAACACAAGTGCACGTATGGAGCTTGGTGTACTTTTTTTTTTTTTTTTTATAATAATCAAAACACATTTATTAATGAAGTATGAAAAGTAAATCAAAAATGGTTGGGTATGAAATCCATGCAAGAAAATAGAATAACCAAGGGAGCTTGTTAAACTCAGATTCACTCAATTGGTATACCACATAATGTCATAACCAAAATAATTTTGGTTTGTCTCTATCTTTTACAATCATGATAAAAAAATGTTATTATAATTTTCTGTGTTGTACGTGCATGTGAATAGTAAAGAGCATAGATGTTCATGAACAACTTGATGATGTAGGAGCTCTGATATATTACTTTTTAGGTCAATGATGATTTGCAAGTGTTTCTGGAGAGCGATGGAAGGTATTTCCTAACACCCCCCCCCCCCCCCCCCCCCCCAAAAAAAAAAAAAGGGAAGGAAGAAGACAATTACAGAGACTCTTGGACTCCCACAAAATTGTTCTTGTCACTAGCATTAACAAAGCAAGAAAGACAAATAACAATCATCCCTTGTAGATTACATCTATCCACCAAATAGAATCAATCATCTTCACTCAAAAGGAGCTATGCCTTGGTCGTTCCTGTGCAAC
This sequence comes from Ilex paraguariensis, assembly GCA_963454935.2. Classification (NCBI taxonomy): domain Eukaryota; kingdom Viridiplantae; phylum Streptophyta; class Magnoliopsida; order Aquifoliales; family Aquifoliaceae; genus Ilex; species Ilex paraguariensis. Next base: position 1,074 of record CAUOFW020009358.1, read on the forward strand.
ATTAACTCTGATTGCCCTGCTGTCCAAACTCTGCATTAAAAGTGATACACGAAATCAGGCAGAAATTAAGGTACTCACGGTATTCCAAAATGAAACATACTCAAGAGGTCACTTCAACATTCTTTTTTTCCCTGCTTCTTTTCTTCCTACTTTCGTATTTGTTATCTATTTGTGCAGATGGAGAATTAACATGTGAGGGTGGAATATATCCCCACACCCCCTCCCCCTTCCCCTTTTAGAAGGTTTGTGTTCCACTCAATTAAATATAAAAGACAATATTGCTTGGTCTATCAGAAGCTTTAACTCTGCTTTTACTAGTTTTTCTATCAGAATATTAAGTATAACTGCCTGATGCAAAGGGGAAGTACAAAAAATTATTTTTTGGTATAATTACCCAATCTTATTTTGAAGTGCTTTGTAAGATATGTAAAATGGGTTTCTAGAAGCATTCAAACTTAGAAAACTTCGCAACAAGGAAGCTTGACTTTTCACCAACGCGGTTATCTTTGTGGGATACTCTTATTTCATTTAAGTTCCAAAGAATTTTCATAATTTTCTTCCTTCTCCAAACTTTCATCATTTTTTTTTGGAGAGGAGAGGGGTGGGAGGGGGACTTAAACCTTTGATATCAAGAAGACAAAGCCTTCAAAAGTTAAAGAGTACCATTGAACTAAAGACTCATCGATAAAACTTTCGTCATTTAGTTTAGAGGTTGTAATCTTAATTCATTAACCATTAATCCATCTAATTCGTCCATAAATAAATAAGTTGGATACTTATATTAATTAATGTGGGTTCTAAACAAATTGGGTAATATAACTCATTTTAATTAAGCATGTTAATATGAATTATAAATGGATACTCATTTTTTTGAGTATTTATCTTTCTATTAAATAAAAAAAAGTAATAAAATCAAATACACACTAATATACAAAAAAAATACACACACACACATACACTGATACACAAAAATATATAAACTAATACATCAAAATACACACATACCAACAGTGGCGGAGCCACTCAAAGACTAGGGTAGGCATGTGCCCACCCTCAAATTTTTTGCCTTGTCCTTACCTATTAAATTTTTGAAATTTATCCAATTATGTCCACCCTTAATTTTCTTGTCATATCAATTAATAAATATAGACTCATACCTAAATAACTATTTATGGACACAATTTGGACATATTTAGATAAGGTTGGACATATTGAGGTTATTTTTATTTTTTTAAGAAATTATGATAATATTTTGTACTATATAAAAATTGGAGACATTGCATTTTTAACATAGGTTCATTTGGTAAGTATAAAGGAAATCAATGTCACAACTTAAAACTATAAAATTAATTAGAGTTAAAAAAAACTCAAATATGAATATTGAAACGAGTGAAATAATTGAGATAGAGAATAATTGAAATCATGATTATGGATACAGAAAAAGATCTTTCTCGGTGTCATTAATAATAAAGTCACTATATAACGTTATCAAAGTATAAAAATTTTCTGGGTCAATTTTGACAAAGTACAATAACATTAGTTTCAATAGAAGACTGTAATTAGCCTATTTTCTATTGTGCACATATATAAATTGAATTTTTCAGTATTGTTGATGAGATAATTGTATAAGCGTATCATCTTTTTTTTTTTGTCGATTAGGATAAAACTTATTATAGTGCCCACCGTAGGAGAATTTTTTGGCTCTGGCACCGCATACTAGTACATTAAAACATAGATACACACTAGTTCAACAAAACATACACATACACTAATACACAAAAATATTCACAGTATAAATATTGGGGTTAGTGTAGGAGAAAGTGGGAGAAGAGAATGCAAGAGTAATCCTCTTAACGGAAGGTATAGCATCTGAAACAAGTACCCAATTTATAAATGGTTGCATTACACAATCCTACAGAAAATTTAAGAGGGAGTTTAAACCAAAACACAAAATAAAAAATCTAAAAACCAATCACAAAACGACAACAAATCTGGTTATGTCTTATTTCAATTGCTCCCTTGCAAGCTCTCCGTTCATCAGTCTCTCACCAGATACTACGATGGCAACACCAACAGCTACTCCAAGGGAGATATTACATGTAACTGGGAATTTCAAGAACCTCACTCAGGAGTCCTGAAGAGCAAGTAAAAATATGTAGCAAAATATAATATAGTTTCACTAACGTTTGTTTTCCTTTCGAGTCTTAATTCATATTTATGTTTGGTCTCACGAGTTTTATGTTGGTTGTCTGTTACTTAACACTATTCTTTGCCTTTATCAGTACCTTGGATTAATGAGAACCAAACTAGGTAATTACCCTTAATTATACTTGTGTTGTGATAGTGACTTGATGATTACATTACCTTTTAAATTGTAACAATCTCTATTTCTTGCCCACTTGCCCTTTGTGATCCCCACCAGAAAAGGGGCCACGAAGCAATATCACTAGGACGTTTTGGACCTCATGGACACAAACTTCACACTCTTTATTTCCTTCCAATCGACAATGGTCATGGACAAGGGTGGTTTTGCAGTGGCATTTTGTCTTCAACACATTTTCTTCAGGGAATAAGTTGATACAGTATTTACAAACTGATTCCTCTTTAGGAATCTCTTCATCGTCTTCTACTAGGACAAAGGAGTGAGGTTAGCTCAAGATGATATAGCAATACAAGTAAAAAAAATTGATATTGTACTAATAGAAAGACTCGAAAAGTTATTTTCAATACCATACTTAAAAATACAATTTTTGAAGGTCAAGTTTCATTTAATCGATATTATTCGTGATCGATCATGCCAGTGAACCTCATTTAGTTGTAATTTAACCTTTAAAAGTTGTATTTTAGTGATCGATGATAACTCTTTGAGTTATAACCTTCTCAAAGTTTGATATTTGACCATTAAATGTATTTTCCAACATTTAGACCAAGCACAAAATCCCTCAAGATCTAACCTCCACCCTGGATAAAATCTAACAAAAGTTAATTTTTTTGACATATTGCACTTCATTTTTGAAATTAAACTTTTAAAATCAAAAGCAGTGGCTGGGTTATAATATTTAATATTAATTTTTCAAATTCAGTCATATCCTTCATATAAAAATCAATAATACTCCTTAGACTTTATCGATTTTCTTATTCCATTGCTATTATTGTATGAGCACTAAACCTGAGTGATATTTGAATCGACTATCAATCAAACAACAACAGTATGTTAGGCTAATACATTTAGTTGAAGTAGTGACATTAGTTGAAATAGAGTAAAATTGAATCTTGAAATTCATGATCTAGAGAGAATCAAATAAATTACACGTGGTTTAACCATCCCTTGCAACCTCGTCGTCGGATTTGCTCTTGAAAATGAAGGTTTGGGCATACTCAACGACCTCCACGTAGAAGAAAAGAGAAATCAAACACCAGTGGAGAGGAGAAAAGGTTAGTCTAGAGAGAGAGAGAGAGTAATAATCAGCCTCAAGGCATAACACATGTTGATATAGTGGGTTTTGGATAACTTTTCAAAAATGTTTGTAGGACTTGTGACTTTTCATAAGTACTTTTAAAAAAAATAGTATTTGAAACACCTTATTACCGTCGTCGCCACCACCATCACCACCCAGCACCATGCACATTTTGATAAAATACTTTTTATTTTAGTGTTTTTTTTTTGTTTGAGCATCCAAACGTTGTCTATTTAATGAAAATACTTTTTTATAAAACACTTTTGAGAAATACTTTTTGAATTTTATAAGTCATCTCAAACACAATAATGTGGAAAATACAGCCCCAAGACAAACTTGGTATAAGTATTTGGATGTATCATTAAGAAAAAACATCTTAACACATTCTAACTCTTTTATTGTTAAGGACAAATTATACTTTGATCCTCTAAATTCTAATCTTAAACTCAGTTTGCCCCTTGGGCCACTGAATTTCCTACATTGTTCCCTTAACTACTTGAATTAGTTACACCTTACTCTAGTACAAACACTACAACAAAAATTATTTTTTGCGACGTTTTAAATTCATCACAAAAAATATACTATCTGCGAGGATTTGATAAATTTGTTACAAATAATTATTATGGTAATTTTTTTGTGACGTTTTTTTAAGTCCGTCGCAAAATTGTGAGTCCCTCCATTTTTTTTTGGCGCGAGTGATGGAGGGAAATAAAAAAAAAATTACGACAAAATTTTTTTGTCGCAAATTAAATAATCAAAAAATAAAATAAAATTTCAATTTGCGATGTTTTTATTTTCGTCACAAAAAATATACTATTCTTCGAAGGTGATGATAGAGATTGGCTCCCTAGCGAAGACGTTTGCCCCTATTAGAAATGTGCACAAATTGAAGCAAATAACATAAGAGGAAAAGATACCACTCATTGCATGGTTGTTAGTTAGTGGATATATTTGTTTGGTTTCAATAACATATTTATTTGTGTAGAGTGTTACAACATGTTGTAATTAATTTGTATATTTATATTTTGTTGAAGACAAAGTTTAACATTAAAGAGTATCGTGAAAAAGTTAGTGTTAGAAAGGTCATCGACAAAATATTTACTGCGAGGTACAGGGACCACTGATACTATATGCATATGCACTATAAGGATTTGGTTGAGTCTAGTGTTGACCCAAAGAACAAGTCATATGGTGATGTGAGTCAGGAGGATTGGGAGTACATAATTGAAACATTTTGTGAAGATCCAAAATTTCAAGTAACTTTTATAAGCTATGCAAATTAATATCCACTTTTTATTCTCAATTGTGTACTAATTATATTCTTTGTATATAGGCAAAATCTAAGAAAAATGCAAAAAATAGTGTCAAATTGTCATACAACGACTCGATGAGTTCAAAGTCCGTTCAGTCTGTCCTATATGAAAGGGTGTTATACTTTAGGATTTGCTTCCAAAATTTTAATATATAGGAAATTCAAAATTTTGAATATTGATATTTTGATTAACTGTAACAGAGGGACTCTACGACTGAGGAGTCACCCCACATTGTTGATTTTTTTCATGATTCTCATGTGAACAAGAAGGGTGAGTGAGTTTCGGCTGAGGTAGAGTCAAGATATATAAGTATTTTAAATTGTAGAAAATTATGTTTTTTTTTTAAATAAATTTTTATGATACACTCACTAATTGGGTTTAAATACATTAAATTGTTGGAGCGGATGAAAGAATTTTTCACACAGAACTTAGAAGAGGGTGTAGAGCCATTGACATAGGATGGAATTGCATGCACAATCCTTGGCAGCCGACCTGGATATAAGAAAGGATTTGGACATGGCCCGAAGCCTTTATCCTCTAGTCAATCATTCACATCCACTGCTAAGTATCGAGAACAAGCTGATATGATAAAAGAGTTACAAGCAACTGTTGATTCTCTTTAAAAGGAATGCGATGAAACGAAAGTAAAACTAGAGAAGTTTGAAGACGCACAACAACAGATGATGCAACAACTTTTGCAGATGCAACTTCAAGTGCAACTTGTTCTGCAGGGCAGCTCAACTAATGCAGAAATGCCAACTGAGTCTTAGTATCTTTTTACTATCATTTTAAGTTCAACATTTAAGAAGTATAAAAACTAAAACTTGGAGCTAAGTGGGCCAATCGGCTCGTTTACGCTCTGTTTGCCGTGAAAGCGAACAGAGAGCAACTATTTGGGCATAGAAACTTGTAGGAAAAGACGATTTCTCATTTTCGAGACTCGAGTTGAGAGTTTGACGAAAAATTAGAAAATTCAATACTTAAGAATTAAGGGTGTCAATCGTCTCGTTTCAACTATGTTCACCATGAAAACGGACGAAGAAGAATTATTTGGATATATAAATTTGTAAGAAAAGACATCTCATTTCAAGATGGGTTGAGAGTTTAAGAAAAAAACTAAAAAATTTAACACTTAAAAATTAGAAAACTTGTATGTTTTTGAAAAATTTGATTGATAATTTATTAATGTATTTTTTTTTCTTTTTTGTGACAGATGAATTCTGGACTTCTGCATTAAAGTGGCTAACGAATTATCTTTTGGTTATGTATTTAAATATTGTATTATTCCATCTTGTTTTGATGTGTGATTGTTGTTTTAATATGTGATTTTTAAGTGGTTTTTGCTGATAAGGGTTAATTGTTTGGCTATATGGTGTAACTGTTGATTTGTTTGAAATATGGTAGAAAGAGAGGCATTGGCAAGTGTTAGTTTTGGTTTTGAAAGTGCTTTGCTTAGCAGGTTGCTGCTTTAGACTAGTCTGGAGGAAGTTTTGGGGTGGAGCTGTTGATTTGGTTTTGGTTATTTTGTATCACGTGACTGTACAGTTAGTTTATTGGCCTCTACTTGGATAATCTTTCTTGGTTATTTTGTAGATTGCAAACTTTCTTGTTTCGTAAGTATTCGTTGAGTGCTCTACTGGATATACTGCTGTCAAATAAGCTGGCTGCTGGGAAACTCTTTGTGGGACAAAAACTTAGGATACTGCATTGGTTTCCTCATTTATAATTTCCTTTTCTTGCTTAGATGTCTTGTTAACTTTCCATTATTTAATTCACTATCCTCTGCAGATTTGGGGAGCTGGATTATGTGGCTGGGTTAGGCCTGTTTCACCACTCGAGGTCATTGCCAAATTTAACTGCTTAATGAAGTTGACTTGTTGGTACATTTATTCTCTTTGTATGGTTTTCTCAAGCCTTTCCTTCCATATCAGACACCAGGAACAATTAGTTGAGGTTATTGCTGGTGATAATTAAAAACATAGGCCATTCTTAGGTTATGTGATGAAGCCCTTTCATAACACTAGAGACGATTAAAAAATATAAAATTAATTATGTAGAAAATGTAAAAAAAAATGAGAACTGGAAGGTAAGTATCTCCCCCCCCCCCCCCCCCCCCAAGTGTTGGGGTAAAGTAAAAATAATCATGTCACCTATCACAAGCACGTGCAACCATTATGCTCTACACAGGCCACTTTTCATTATCTTTTTCCCCCTATTATGCTTCATGTCTTCTGTCAAGTCTTAGCTCATGTTCATTTTAGTCTTGATAAATTTTAGTTGCGGGTTGAACTCAAACTAACAGTGTTAGGAGGGGTGGATTGGGTACGTACCTTATATTTTGCATAATATGCATGAAGTGACTCCCCTCTGTATAAAGCCACAATCTCGCACTTCTTAGCCAAAGTATAGTCCTTTACCCTCTGGTTATCAATTTGGGAATGAGTAGTAATTGTTCAAATTATGCGGGAACATCAAGTTACTTGTCTTGGACCTGGTTGATCGATGTAGATAAGCGTTCACCTGTTGTAGTACTTGACTTTCTTTTTGTGGATGTAGGTGCTCAGTTGTTTCAGAGGGCATTATAGCTGAGTTTCACAGGGATATCAAAGATGTCCATGGTAATAATGACCATGATAGTGAAGAAGGGGCAAAAATCTTAAGGATGCTTGAGACAGCTACTAAACCAGAAGTTCTAATGGCCGAGATGAGTTCAGAGCAACTAACTTCTTTTGCTACTTATCAAGTAAAACTAGAGGCAGCTGGTTTCAATTTTTTTGTTTCACATATTTTCTAAATCAGTAGTGGGGTTATTAAATGTGGCTGATCCATTTTTAGGCACTCACACAGTCAGATATGCAGAAATCAATTGAGAAAGCTCTCAACGAGGCTGGCTTAAGTAGGAGCTTAGGGAGGTAACCCCATTTGTGAGGGCACTCAAACAGCCAGAATTTGATCTTCCTCCAGGTTAATAGTTCGGCCTCGTTTATGTACTTGACTAATAGTCAAGACCCTGTTTGCAAGGCACTTGGATATTTGACTGCCCATGACAAAATTTTCAGGCCAAGTTCTCAGATTATTTCCAACAAATTGATTGGAGATGATGTTCCCATTTTTTTCTTTTTTGTAACAGATGAATTTTGGACTTCTGCATTAAAGTGACTTACGAATTATTTTTTGGTTATATATTTAAATATTTTGGGAAACTTGTATATAGATTACGTTGTTAGATATTTTGATGATTTGTATAACTTTTATTAAGTGTATTCTATTTTATGTTTTTGTTAGTATGGTATTTTATGTTAGTTTGTGTTGGTTGTTGAATGAAAAATATGTTAAATGTATTAATTGTGTTAGTTTTTTATTGAACACAGGTATTAGTGCTGTACAAGTGAAAAATTTTATTGGAATACCATTTTTTATGAATGTTTATTGTTTAAAAAAAAAAAATTGCGATGAAATTAAAATCGTCGCGACAAATTGAAGGAACAACCTTTTTTGCAACGTTTTTTAATCGTCGCAAAAGTCTGTACCAGTTTTTGGTTCTAACATTTTTGCAATAATTTTTTACGTTGCAAACGTATTTATTCAATTTTTTTTGGATTGAACCGTATCGCGATGTTTTATATTAACGTGCCAATACCAAAATTTTTTGCGACGTTTATTTTTTCGTTGTGAATGTGTTTACATTTTTTTTTATTTATGTAAAAATTTATTTGCAACAATTTTTTTGAGTCACAAAAAATTAATTAAATTATTAATTTTTATATTTTTTGATTTATTTAAAACTTCATTTGCGACGATTAATTAAATTATTATTTTTTATTTTTCCCTGCTGGTGGAACAAATTTTAGCTATGTTAGTTTTAATTTTTGCGATGTTTTTTTTCGTCGCAAATTTTTTTTTTGCGATGAAAATAAAATTGCGTCGCAAAATACTTTTTACGATGAGGCTACTACGACGAACACGCGACGAAAAAAAAAAGTTGAGAAAAATAAATGACAACGATTTTTTTTTAATTTAGCAACAAAAAAAATCGTCGTAAAAAATGTTTTTTATTGTAGTGAAATATCCCTTATCTTTTGGAGGTAACATGTCCACGTGTTAGGGCAAAATGAAAACAAAAAAAAAAATCAAATAGATCATAGAGTGAAAATAGACAAATTTGTATAAAAGTAGTGACAAATTTTAATTATTAGGGTGATGTAAAACAAATAACCATAAATGAATGTGCAATATGACAAAATGATAAAACTGTGTTGCTCAAATATATTTATCAAATTTTGTAGCCCATATGATGTGTTAAATATATTGAATTAGTGAACCTAATTGATCCAACAAATCACACTAATTTGGGATGCAAAATTCTGTAAATGATTTAGTAAGGATAACATTCCTCATGACAAAAAACATGACAGTTGAGAGGTGTGTAAAACATAATCCATAGTTGAGGAGATCAAAATATAATTTTTTTTTTTATTCATTTAGAAGAGTCGCATTTTGATTAAGATATAGTGGGATATGACATTGCATTTCCTACTCAAAGTACCAAAACAATCTACACTTGCTTGATTCCCTACGATCATTTTAGATAATTTTTTTGTGACTGTTGTGTTCATTGTCAAAAAGTATTTACGACAGCAACGAGTCGTATCAAATAGTATTTGCGGGCAGCAAATAACTCTTTTATGACACTATTACCGTTACAAAAAAAAATTTCTTCAAAACATGATTATTTGTAACGGAGAATATAGTTGCCACAAAAAATTTGTCTACAAGGGCGCTAATTCTAGTGGTGATTAACATTAGTCCGTATTTTTTTTCTTTTGGCTTGAGACTAGTCTATATGAAGTGAGTGTGGAAATCAGATAACTTGATTTCTCTGATTAGATTGACGTGCATTGCTAATAATTTTGAGAGCTCTAGAATCTGCCATGAGAGAGAGAGAGAGAGGGAGAGAGAGAGATTACACATTACTGTAGTTATTTCAATGCAAATAGAGAATCGATCAAGAAACATTTTGCAGTGGAAATACATGTGAAGCGATAAAAAGATAAAAATAAGCTTTATCTTTTTTCTTAATTTTTTAGTATTCTTCTTCTTAAAAGTTTTATACCAATTAAAATTTTTAAATAATGCATGAAGTTGAATGAGAGAATCACATTTATTGATTCATTCTAGAGACAAATTAAAAAAAAAAATCATATGTATAGAAAAGTCATTTTGACATGAAATTTATTATACTTATTGATTTGTAATCTTTGACGGTTAATTTTAACAAAATTTCTTACAGTTTTAAAAAACTATATATAAGAATTTATTTATAAGTTTATAA
>CAUOFW020009359.1:0-11175 GCA_963454935.2 Ilex paraguariensis
TGTGTGTTTCTGTGTGCTGGGTGTGTATTGTGTTCTGTGTGCTGTGTTGTGTTCTCTGTGGGTTATGTTTGTGATTAAATTCTGGTTGACATTGAATTGTCATAGATTGAATTGAGAGTGGGATTAAAATAAAAGTAATGTGTATTATTGACCACATTATTACTTCATCAAATTAATTTAACTTGTTAAGTTTTAAAATAGGAGACTTAACATATTTTTTATTTTTATTTTTTAATTTTGTAAAACCAAAATATTTATTATAAAGTAAAACAAAAATTGTTTCTACTTTTTATTTTAAAAAGCAAAATAAAAACAATACCAAATTTCTGTTTTAAAGTGTTTTGACACATTCAAAAACATTTTGGTATATTTCACTATTATTTTAAAGGGTAAAATATACTAAAAATTAAATAGACATAAATTAAAAATTTTAGAAACTAAATAAAAATAAAATTATAAATTAGGTGATTAACGCGTGCTTACGATTTTTTTATAGACTTTTAAATTTGGACCACTTTAATATAAATTAAAAATTTTAGAGACCAAACAAATATAATTAAAAGATTAGAGACTAAATAAATATTAAAGGCATAATTTGGAAACTGAAAGTATATTTTTCCCTATTTTTTAAAATATTTCAAGATATTTCGATTAATACTGAATTATTATTTGTTTACAGTTTATACTGAAACATTTTTACTTCCAAGAACTCAGATGTATACCTGGTCTTTAACAGAGATGGCGGCTTTCAGAAAGGTCTCAGCTGGGAGTGACAAGTTCGCTGCCGTTGGATTCGTTGTGTGAAGCAAATCGAGCCGTTCGTTGCCGTCTTCGTGATCGCTACTTTCCTTAGAAGCAAACTCCACCACTGACGACATTTTTTTTTCCCCTCTCTCTCTCTCTCTCTCTCTCTCTCTCTCTGAATCTTAAGATGATTTGCTTCTGCAGTGAGCTGAGAAATAGCTGTGTTTGTGTGTGTGTTTTCGGTTACGCTATCTTCAACAGAATAAATAGGGGAATGAAGAGAGAGAGGGAGAGAGAGAATTTGCGAATATGTGTAACAGTGTGGTTGTATGGAGTGGCACGTGAAAAAGGTGATAGCTACGCACGTGCCGCGTTGTACACGCTGTTCGAATGAGCCTGTGGGATTAAGATTGTCTGGGGTGCAATTCGAGCGGTGGAGAGGTCCACTTTAATTCAGCCATAAGTATATAATTTTAAACGTTAATGCTAACTCTAATTTTACTTCAACATGAGATATTCAACTCGAGTTTTGCCTAAATTTAATTTAAACGGATTCAGGTTGAATTCAATTTACTTAATTCGGGTTAATTTCGGATTAAAAATTAGATTGAGCTTGAGTTACTTAATTTATGTTAATTTTTTTAGGTGTAGATTTCATTTTTTTAAGTGTAGATTTAATTTTTTCAAGTGTAAATTTGATTTTTTCAAGTGATCTGAAATGAAGGGTAAAACACAGATAAAGAGAGAGAGTGAAAGAGGGAGGAGTGATAAGGGAGAGAGAGATCTGGGAGTAATGGAGGTGCAGAAATGAAAACTTGAAATGAAGTAAAAGTTTAAATTCTAAAAAGTGAGAATAAATACTAATTCTAATTAAATATATTTATATATTTACGTATATTCAGATTCAACCCGATTTTAATATTCGAGTTAGAGTTTTTTGTCTAGGCCAGTCTAAATATTAAAAATTTTAACCTAAGTCCTTTTTTTTCGAGTTAGTCCGTCCCAAGTTTCACCCCCTAAAATTGTCGTTAGGGGAATCGGCTACCCAAAAAACACAAAAAGGACTAATCATAAATTGCATAATGAAATATTGTTCGAACTTTAATTTGTATCTTTAAAAATTAAAAATCTTAATTTATACTTTTACAGATATAAATTTATATTAATGTCCACTTGAAATTAACAGCCAACAATTTGTCGTCTAAAACTAAATGGACAATTTGCACTTAGACTCTCTTATACATGTTATTTAATCACCTACAACCCTCACATTTAAAATATTACATTTACATCCCCTGAGAATTTAAATATGATTAAAAATATTCTCCCAATTGGGCATCCAAATAATTATGTTCAAGTGAAATATTGTATTGGATATAAAGAACATTATGTTGAGCATTCAAATTATAAGTTTAATTTTAGGCCTACAAAATAAAAGGTAGTATAAAAATTATATTTTTTTATTATGATGAAATCATATTTTTTAACAATTATATTAATAGATATCAATGACAATAAGTTATGTGTTATACGTGCATAGACGTCAGGAGTTGTATGAGTAATATTTTAATGTGAACGATTTAGATGATTAAGTGACAAACTTGAGGGGTTTAGGTATAACTTATCCAGCTAGACAACAAACTGATAATTGTTATGTTCTATTGCACATTGGTATAAATTTATATAAATTAAGATTTTTTATCTTTGAATGTACAAACTGAGATTCGAGAGATATTTTCTTGGTGTAATTTACGATTAACCCCAAAAAAAAAAACGATAGTGTGAGGTTTACAATTCTTTTATGAATTGGGCAAACTCGAACTATAGGCTTGTTGGTTTTGAAGTGTAAATTACATATAGATTAAATTACTATTTATATGCGTTGTGGATAATTTATTAATTTATGAAACAAGCTTGACTCAGTTGGACCTTCAGATATTTGTGTTTTTATTAGTAAAAATTGAGTATTTTTTTTAAAAAAAAAAAATTCTAAAGAGAATAGAAGTTAAGACTCTAGTCAAGTTAAAAAATTATTAGGATTAAAAATATCTTCAAATATATTTACTTTTTTTTTTTTTTTATTGTACGTGAAGATTTTAATGAAGGTACAAAAACGTCATATCTTGAGTTTGAATAATTTGGTTTGTTGTTGAATCCAAATATCAATTATGATATATTACCGAAAGCCATTTTATTTGGTCGGTGGATGCTGGTTTACGAGGGAACATACGAAGATAACCACATTTGATGGATGGTGGGGCTTGTCTTATCATATGATTGTGGGCATTATAGTGTGGCCAGGGGCATTAGTAGTCCAGCACTCAAATGCTATTATTATGGGATTAGAGAATTCTTGGCGATGCTCGTCTCCAATTATAAAATGCTTTAAATTCAAGATTTTTTGAGATAAATTTTTTGCAGCAATAATGTTAATCTTTACCCACAAAAAAAATAAAAATAAAATATATATATATATATATTTTATTTTTATTTTTTTTTGTGGTAATGGCGCTGTCCTGAAAATTTTATTTACTGTCGCAAATATTATTTGAGACGGGTTATTGTCGCCAAAATTTTTTTTTGAAACTCCACTTATTACGACGAAGTTTTGTGACAATATAATTCGTCATAACGAGTGGAGTTTCAAAAAAAATTTATTGTGACAATAATCATCTTAAATAATATTTGTGGCAATAAATAAATTTTTTATCAAAGCAATATCGCCCCCCAAAAATAATCCTTTTTTTTCCTTCAAAATGTGTTTTTTTTGTGACCGTAAATATATCCACCATAAAAAATATCCTAAAAGACCCTAATTCTTATAGTGTAGGTCCCTATTTGGACATACAACGGCTTCTACCGTGGCTATAGATTTTAATTTTTTTTTTTTAATTGTTGTCGAGTTCATAGGCTAAAATACCACGATATTTAAATTCAATGTTTTTTTTTACATCATAGCAGACTCAAACTTTGGGATAAATCCAAAATTAAACGGATCACAACAACATATAATAAAGCTTATAAAATATTAAAAAAAAAGTTAATTATCCTAATAAAAATTGAATTAACACTTTTAGCTAAAGGGGCCCAAGATTACATTTGGGCCGTTTTCTTTCAGGTATCTCGTCTGCTCTTTCACACTCAGACATACACTTTGACAAGAACAAATACAAGTGAAGCGCATACACGTTGGTACCCGTTACTTATCATCGCCCAGTGCCCACCATACAGCGCCTCCCCTAACTTCTCATCCACCACCACCACACGTCCACACCTTGCACTACACATATTAGATGTTTATTCATTTTGGGCATTGGAGATGTTATTTGTGCGTGCAAGATCCTGCACAATATAAAAAACAAGAATAGATCTCTCCCTTGGTGAACTTCGAGTGAGCCGGTTGAGTGACCAAACACGCTGCTTGGAACAGCCTGCAAGATACGGTGGTAACCTGGAACGGCAACAGGAGATCCTGGAAACGGAAGAACGATCCAGTAAGGCTGAAAGAGGTTCCTGGAATAAAGAAGAACAAGTTAGAAGGGCGCCGGAGTGTTTTCCGGCGTATCCCCTCCGACGATCTAGTCAGTTTTTGAGAAATAGAGAGGAAGAAGAAAACACTGAGAGTGTATTGTAGTAGAGAGTTTTTTGTTGCATACCCGTCTTGCCTTTTGCAAAGAGTATTTATACCTCAAAAGCTCATGATTGCTGTCAGTGTAGTCAGTAGATGATCATTAGGTACAGGCAGTGTGTGCACTGATTCTGATGAGGAATGTCTTCTCTTCTTAACTGCTCGGGGTCCCGAGCAATCAATGTTGTGCCATCGGGATGCCGACGGTACAATGTACTCGTCTCGGGGAGGATGCAATAAATGCTCTGTATCAAGAGCATTTATTGTCTTTTATTTTCGAGCCTTACCGCATTGAATGCGGTCTCATCAAGGGAATGGTGCAATTAATTGTTTGCTTTCTCAAGTCGTGTGTCAGCAACATCATGCGTTTTCTCTGTTTCGATGTGATATCATTTGCCACGCGTCCATCTCTTAATGGCAGTGACCCCTGCATTCCAGTACGTTCTGACACTAATTGTGTAAGACGAGGTCATGATGAATAGCTTAGACTAGCCTAGGCTAATGACCTGTACGTCAATAGCTTATCCTGGAGTAGAGAAAGCGTCCAGGACGGGGTACCTCTCGGCACCGAGGAAAGGCTCATCTCGGGGACCGAGGGAGGTATGTCGACCGAGGTACATATCAGACCGAGGCCACGTGTTGGTTGTAAAACATACTGAATGCATGATCCTATATGACGAGTACCTCGGGGGCGAGGACCTTTGTGCGCCGATGGTGCTTGATCTTATCAACAGTGTTTTGGTAAACCGAGGACACGTGTTTTCATCATGGAGTATCTCAGAAAAGTCCCATCAACTGCCCCCCAGCCTTCGATCTTCTGACACTGAGGACACGCGTTGTAAGGAGACGAAGGGTTTCCCAACAACCACCTGTGCTTCATCATTGCCTCGAGCCGCTTTTCCCCGGCTTGGGATGTCGTGCGCATTAAATGTGCTGTTTCGTTTTTCGCGCCCAATGATGAAAATTGCCTCTATATAAAGGGGGCTCCTCTTCCGTTTTTCTCGTTTTGCCATTCCGAACTTCCTCAAGAGAGCCTCTTCTTGAATCTTCGCCGGAGTTTTGTTTCTTCTTCCATCGTCGACTGCCCATTCTTCCTTAAAATCTTAAAGCCAGCAGACCCATCGTTGATTCTGAACTTTCTGGAGGGAGTCGCTTTAAGGTTTTCCAGAAAAAACTCCGTTTTGACATTCGGGTGAGTTTCAGAATCCTCTTTCTTTTCTTCCTCCTAGCCTTTTGTTTTCCGATTGACTGGAGGTGTCTCCGGTTGATACATAGCGATTTAACCCTCGGGAAACTTCCTCAGGGATTTTCAAGAACAAATACCCTCTTCTTACTTTTTTAGAGATGCCTCGTCGTCGCCCTGCTCCCGAGAATCCTCAGGCTGGTTCTTCGGGGTCGGGGAAATATAAAGTAAAGGGGGGTGAGCAGATTGATAGGTTTAAGGTCAAGTACGACATTCCCCCGTGCGTAGACGTAGAGGATTATGACCCTGTGTTGCACTCTTCTACCCTCGGGGCCGAGGATGCCATGCCCTTTTATACCAAGGCCATAATAGAGGGAGGAATTAGGTTTCCTTTACCCCCCTTACTTCTTCAGTTCCTTTCTCACTTTTGCCTCTTCCCCGGGCAATGTTGCCTTAATATTTTTCGAATAATTATGGGGGTCTTAGAGCTCAATAGGCGCCTCGGGGTAAATATTGGGCTCAACGATCTCCTTTTTTGTTATTCCCTCCTGAGAGTCATGCCTCACCAACACTTCTACCTCAAAGCCAGAGGACCCCTCCATGTACCTTGTAACTCATCTTCCCGACTCGGACAAGGGGTACAAGGATGATATTCTTATCTTCAAGGGATCTTGGCAGAGAGGTGTTGGTCCCGAGTATAATGACTTGTTATGCCCTCTGGAATGGAGAACGACAAGTACGTCGGTTCCTTTGGGTTTATTATTTCTTTCTCCAGACTTCTCATGTTCATGACTATTTTGTTTGTGCAGATATTCCTGCTCGGGAAACAGCTCCTCCCCCTCGGTCGCTGGTGAACTTTGCCGACCTAATCACGGTTTGGAGATTCACGGGTGACAACGGGTTTGGCCGTGCTGCTCACATCCTGCTGAATTATACCCCCGGGTATAAGAAATTTTCACAGCTTCCTCAGCCTTTTGAGCCTTCGCGGTGGTCTGAACTCTTCGATCAGGCGGCGAGGTTAGAGGTTGAGGAAAACTTGGAGGAAGACCCGGATCGGGCTTCGGAGGCAGAGGTAGAGGGAGTTGCTGAAGAGCTCGGGGTCAGAGAGGACGTTGTTCCTTCGGACGCCGAGGTGGGGACTTCGGGAGGAGACTTGTGGCCAGACTTCCAAGTCCTACAATCTTTAGACGCCGAGGACGCCCTCGAGGTAGCGATGTCCAGCACCTCTCGCATTGATTTGGGGTTCCTGAGGAGAGGCAAGCCCTCGCAGCCGGGAGGGGTCGAGGATCGACCGGTGGCACCCCCTCTGCAGGGACCAGTTCCACCCCATCCTCAAGGGTTCTCGGTCGGGGTCAGGTGCGAGACCGGGATCCTCAAGTGGAGGAGGAGAGAAGGGTCAAACATCGGCATGATGGCCTCGGCCGAGGATCCAGGGCACCTTCCGCTCAGCAGCAAAGCGGGAGAGGCCGTGGGTTACCCCCTGCTCCTCCACAACAGCAGCAGCAGCAACAGCACGACAACAACAGCAGCAGCAGCAACAGCACGACAACAGCAACAACAGCAGCAGCAAACTCCCCCTTCCCTTCCGCCGACAGTGGAACCGCGGAGTGGAATCCCCGAGCGACCGATCACATGAACCGAGTGATCAGGGTCGATGATTCCATTTTGCTGGATCCTCATGTCGCCAATGCAGTGAGTGAGACACTGCATTTCGAGGCTGACATGGTGGCTCATAGGGGGCGATCAACCAACGTGTTGTTCCGCTCCATCATCCAGAATTCCCTGGTGGTGAGTTCATTTTTGCTTTGGTTCCTTCTCTCGCTTTCCATTTTTGTGATAACACTTTTTTCCCTCCTTTGCAGGCTACCCAGCAGATCTCCATAATAGCTGCTCGGTACCATGGGTCTAGGATGGACCTCCAGCGGGCCCGAGAGCAGAAGGAGGAGGCGGAGGGGGCCCTCGCCCGAGCAATGGAGGATGTAGCTGCCAGGGACTCTACCCTGGCGGGGCAGGCTGCTCAAATCGAGCAACTCCTCAAGGACGCCGAGTCGGCTAAGGTTGGCGCTGAAAAGCTAAGTGCTGCCCTTGCCGATGCTGAGGGGAGGATAACCGAGCAGACGCGGCGGCTTTCTGCTGCGGAGGAGAGGGCGGTAGGCTCAGAGGAAAGCTGTCTGGCTCTTACCCAGGAGCTGGACCGGATCAGAGCCGAGGCACTGAACAGAAAATCGGAGGAGCAACTTCGGGAAGAGTTTGCCGATGACGTGCTCCCTGCTCTTGAAGAAAACAGCAAGGAGTTCTTCAAGAAAGGGTGGGACGAGGCGCTCCAGTCTGCTGGAATCCCCTCAGACTCCCCGCTCTTCCAAATGCACAAGTATGTGCCCTCGGCAGAGATGGCACGGGCCGAAGCAGAGGTTGCTGCCGAGGATGAGGTCCCAACGCCGGTGCAAGTGTCGGCGGATCCGCCCGAGGCAGTGATCGTGGATTTGTCCGAGGACGCCCCGTCGGACCATGCTCCTGGTCCTCAAGTTGCCCAAGTCTCCCTGTTGCCGAAGTACCTCTCCTGCCTGCTCCAGAAGCTTCTCAACCATTTTTTGCTGACTCGCCCTCGGCTGATGTTCTGGAGATGCCTGGAGCCAGATGATAGCCCCTTTTTCTTTTTGATTGTACCCCTTTTTTTTTCTTTTGTAGCCTTTGGGGACGCAAAGCCCCTTCTTCTTGAAATGAAATAAATCATGAGTACTTTTTTCTTTTTCTGCGTACAGTAATTTTTTTTTTTTTTAACTGTCTTCGGGGCTGCTCGCCCATTCGAGAGGCATGCTCTTGTGTCTGCTTCGGGGACAGGAGTCCTTGAACTCTGTCCCCAGGGCCTTGCCCTTGCAGGAGGCTTACTCCTGTATAGGCTTCGGGGACAGGAGTCCTTGAACTCTGTCCCCAGGGCCTTGCCCTTGCAGGAGGCTTACTCCTGTATAGGCTTCGGGGACAGGAGTCCTTGAACTCTGTCCCCAGGGCCTTACCCTTGCAGGAGGTTTGCTCCTGTATATGCTTTGGGGACAGGAGTCCTTGAACTCTGTCCCTAGGGTCTTGCCCTTGCAGGAGGCTTGCTCCTGTGTTTCCTTCGGGGACAGGAGTCCTTGAACTCTATCCTCAGCGTCTTACCCTTGCAGGAGGCTTACTCTTGTATATGCTTCGGGGACAGGAGTCCTTGAACTCTGTCCCCAGGGCCTTGCCCTTGCAGGAGGCTTGCTCCTGTGTTTGCTTCGGGGACAGGAGTCCTTGAACTCTGCCCCTAGGGCCTTGCCCTTTATCTTTGTCGTTGGCAAGCACTTGAGGGAGAGAATACTTCAAAAGTAATATTTCTTTAGATTCATAACATTTCATGGTCGCATTACAAGTTTCTCATCCATGCCTTCTAATCTGTACGACTCGGCGCCCCCAATTGATATCACTTTGTAAGGGCCTTCCTAGTTAGGTTCCATTTTTCCCTCTGTTGGATCACGGGTATTAGCCGTCACCCTTCTGAGGACCAGATCGCCTATTTGGAATTCTCACGCCTTGACCTTTCTGTTGTATAGTTGGGAAATCTTCTCCTGATACTTAGTTATCCTCAAAGCGGCTGCCTCCCTTCTTTCTTCCACCAGATCCAAATCCAATCCCAGTTGACGGTCATTCCCCCCTTGTCGAAAGCTTGGGTCTTTATGGTCGGGGAGCCCTACTTCGAGGGGTATGATTGCCTCCATTCCGTATGCTAGGGAGTATGGGGTTTCCCCTGTCGAGGACCGAGGGGTGGTCCTGTACACCCACAAAATGTTTAATAGTTCTTCTGCCCATTTTCCCTTGGCTTTCTCCAACCTCTTCTTGATCCCATTGATAATTGTCTTGTTGGAGGCCTCTGCCTGCCCGTTGGCTTGAGGATAGGCAGGGGTGGAGTAGAAATTACGGATCCCAAGTTGCTCACAGAAAGATTTGAAGCACCCGCCGATGAATTGGGTCCAATTATCCGACACCAGTGCCCGGGGAATCCCAAACCTGGTGATTATGATCTCCCAGATGAACTTTTTGGCATCTATGTCACGGATATGAGTCAACGGCTCCGCCTCTACCCACTTGGTGAAGTAATCCGTGGCCACAATGAGGAATTTCCTATTTCCCGGAGCCTTAGGCAGGGGTCCAACCAAATCGAGCCCCCACTGGGCGAATGGCCAAGGGCTGGTCAGGTGGTGTAAGTCCCCTGCGGGTTGCCTGATTGCAGGGGAGAACTTCTGACACTGGTCGCATTTTTGGACGTATGCGCGCGCATCCCTTTGCATTTGCGGCCACCAATATCCCTGAGACATGATGCGGTGTGCCATCGTTCGCCCCCCAGAGTGCCCCCCGCATATTCCTTCATGTACCTCATAGAGAAGGTCTTGTACTTGGTCTTCTTGGACGCATAGAAAGTAAGGCCCTGAGAAAGACCTCCGATACAGCTTCTGATCCGGAAAGACCCAAAATCTTGGAGCTTTGAGTTTTATCTTCCTTGTTTCCTTTGAACACTCCGGGAGATCCCCTGTTGTTAGGAACCTGACAAAGGGATCAATCCAACTAGGCGGCTTGTGTGCGTCCTGGATGACCATCGCCTCGGGAGCATGGTCTATGCAGGATGTGGGAAGGTATTCAATGGTGATCCTGCGCGACTAGGAGGAGTCTACCGCCGAGGCTAGACAAGCCAGGGCGTCGGCATGTGTGTTCTTGTCTCGGGGCAGTTGTTTGATTTCAATCCGGCTGAACCCTCGGATTATAGTCGTCGCCTGGTGATGGTAGGCCTTCATCTTGGGGTCCCTCGTTTCAAACTCTCCGTTGACTTGATTGACCACTAGCATAGAATCACAATGCACGATCAAAACGGTAACTCCAGTTGCCTCAGCTAACCGAAGTCCTGAGATGAGGGCCTCGTATTCAGCTTCATTGTTCGAAGCCTTGAATCCCAGCGAACGGCCTGCTCCGCAATAATCCATCTGGAGAGGTCAGCAAGATACCGATTCTGGACCCTTTATATTTGACGAACCGTCCACACACAAAAGCCAGGGCGATCCTTCACAATTTGGAGACGCTAAGTCGGAGGAGGCGGTCCTTCTAGAACGGGATGCTCCCCCGAAAACTCAGCTATGAAGTCCGCCAATATTTGACCTTTTTTCGCAGTTCGGGGTTTGAAATGAATGTCGTGCTGCTCCCCAACTCTACTGCCACTTGGAAATCCTTCCGGAGAGTTCCGTTTCTCAAGATCGCTTTCAAGGGCTGATCGGTAAGGACAATGATTGGGTGCGCCTGCTGGAAATAATGTCGCAGTTTCCTCGCAGTGGTGACCAGGGATAGAGCCAGTTTCTCTAGGGGTAGATATCTGTCTCGGCTGGTCAGGAGTGCGCCTTGCTTATATAGTAAATCGGCTTCTGGCGGTGCTCATGTTCACGGATAAGTACCCCGCTTACCGCAAACTCAGAAACTGCCAAGTACAGGAACAACATCTCCCCCTGGATGGGGACTGACAGGGTTGGAAGAGTCCTTAGGTATTCTTTGATTCCAGCCAGGGCGTCCTCGCACCCCTGGCTCCACATATTCTTCCCCAGCACTCTTGATTGCTCCA
>CAUOFW020009360.1:0-5000 GCA_963454935.2 Ilex paraguariensis
TTCCTCTGAGAACTCACTGACAAGATCTGGATCTGCAAGGG
Organism: Ilex paraguariensis; assembly: GCA_963454935.2. Lineage (NCBI taxonomy): Eukaryota > Viridiplantae > Streptophyta > Magnoliopsida > Aquifoliales > Aquifoliaceae > Ilex > Ilex paraguariensis. The sequence goes on from CAUOFW020009360.1 coordinate 42, forward strand.
CCGAAAGCCTTGAACAGGACACAGGTGATTCAAGAACAGCTGCTGGGGCTTCTAAGGTATATTTTTTTATCTCAGCTATGAAAAGGAGTCTATTGCTTAATCTGGGTAATGGGGCTATGAAAACATCATAAAATGTGGAAATGCATTAGTTTATCCCTGGAACTTCCTCACAATGCTTCAATTGAAAGGTCTTAGGACCTGTACATTGAGTCAAGCGCTTTTATACTCATTTCCTTTTCTTCCTTGAAACAAGATGTAACGGAAATTATGGGTTATGATGCTGTCCAAATTCACTAGATTCATTTGGAAAATTGTATTATTTTCCTGATTTTGAATTGATTAAATTATTCATAGATTGAAAAAAGTCCATCCAATAAACTAGTTTTTATCTGTTAAGTGGACCATCAGATGGTGAGCCTTTTCTTAGGTGTTGGGTGTTGAAAAAGGCTAACTCTGGGTGACTATTTGACCTGTCAGTGTAGAATGACAATATTTTCAATTATCTGGCCTTTTGCTTCTCAGAATGTTGTTGTTTCATGTTTAACCATCCCTTTTTGATTCTTATGTTGATGCATTTTGATAACATCTGATTGTCAAGGGTGGGCGAAGATCATCAGACTTGGGGGGTTTCTTCGCTAACGCTGATGCCAACTATCTAGGGAGAGACATAACTGGAGAAAGGCACCACATCAACAGCTTAGAAAACACCATCACTGATATAGACCCCATGGATATGTCAGAAAGTATGCAAGAAGCAATGCACCGTTCAAATCTGGAAATGAGGTACATATTCACACAAACCTTGTTTCAATCCCTTAATTGCATCCTCCAAGAACTCGGTAGAAGTGTCCGGTAGTTTTCTGGTTTTTACTCGTTGCTTTGGAAATGGAGTTAAAGAGTAAAGAGCACATTAATTATTTTTACTACTTTGAATAGGATGGTTCTAGTTATTGACTTGGTTTGAGAAGATCCACGGTATGTTTCCTTGCTTGTCTGATTCATATTCAAATATATCATTAGGATAATTTCAATGTGTTTTCAAAGGAATTATGAGAGTGAATGTTGATAGGACTGCAATAATTAGAGCCCAGTCAATTACCAGGCTACCCAAGCTTGGCTCGACTGCAATTTCAAGTAATCGGCTTCGGCTCATGTTCATTTGATCTTGGACACCTCTACTCTAAGCTAAGGTTGGGTCAGTTAAATGCCTGACTTCAATTATTTAACTAGAATGGTTGAAAGTTTGGAAAGCTAGGGACGAATAGGAAATGAGATGCACTTTTTGCTATCTCATACATTCAGACACATAACGGTGTTGTGTACAGAGAGAAAAGAAGAGTGAGAAAGGTTGAAATTTGTTGAGGAAGGTTACTGGATGGAATTCGTATGTTGGAAAGTTCATAGATAATAGGTGTCCGTTGACTGTCTAACCTCTCTCTAGGGTGGGAGATTTGGCTTCTAGTTTTTATGCCAGAAGCAGTAGAGCTCCTTTACTTCTTAAAGTAGAACTTGAATTAAGTTTCATTTAAAAAGATTTTAAAAGTGACAGAGCAAGTTAAAATGAAGAACGATGTAATTGTGATAGACAAGAAGTCATTTTGCAATGGTCATTTTGCTCTAGGCATTTTCCCCCCATAAATTAGGGAGTTTTTTTCCCCACTTAAAAGTAAAGTTATTTTGAAGACCACAAGTTCAACAGGCAATGGACCCAAGCTTGGGTCTATACAGGCTCAGCTTCTTTATTAAATGCTTCCAATAATTGCTTTAGCAATTTGGAAGGAGCTCAAAACCGGGAGGGATATATTCATGCACATCTCTTTAATTAATTGCATGTTGAATAGGGTTTTCTTGAAGTAGGAAACATAATACTTTTTGCTTTGTTTGTGAATATCCTTCTTGTATCTAACACCCCCCCCCCCCCCCCCCCCCCCCCCCCCCCCCCCCCCCCCCCCCCCCCCCCCCCCCCCCCCCCCCCCCCCCCCCCCCCCCCCCCCCCCCCCCCCCCCCCCCCCCCCCCCCCCCCCCCCCCCCCCCCCCCCCCCCCCCCCCCCCCCCCCCCCCCCCCCCCCCCCCCCCCCCCCCCCCCCCCCCCCCCCCCCCCCCCCCCCCCCCCCCCCCCCCCCCCCCCCCCCCCCCCCCCCCCCCCCCCCCCCCCCCCCCCCCCCCCCCCCCCCCCCCCCCCCCCCCCCCCCCCCCCCCCCCCCCCCCCCCCCCCCCCCCCCCCCCCCCCCCCCCCCCCCCCCCCCCCCCCCCCCCCCCCCCCCCCCCCCCCCCCCCCCCCCCCCCCCCCCCACCCCCCCCCCCCCCCCCCCCCCCCCCCCCCCCCCCCCCCCCCCCCCCCCCCCCCCCCCCCCCCCCCCCCCCCCCCCCCCCACCCCCCCCCCCCCCCCCCCCCCCCCCCCCCCCCCCCCCCCCCCCCCCCCCCCCCCCCCCCCCCCCCCCCCCCCCCCCCCCCCCCCCCCCCCCCCCCCCCCCCCCCCCCCCCCCCCCCCCCCCCCCCCCCCCCCCCCCCCCCCCCCCCCCCCCCCCCCCCCCCCCCCCCCCCCCCCCCCCCCCCCCCCCCCCCCCCCCCCCCCCCCCCCCCCCCCCCCCCCCCCCCCCCCCCCCCCCCCCCCCCCCCCCCCCCCCCCCCCCCCCCCCCCCCCCCCCCCCCCCCCCCCCCCCCCCCCCCCCCCCCCCCCCCCCCCCCCCCCCCCCCCCCCCCCCCCCCCCCCCCCCCCCCCCCCCCCCCCCCCCCCCCCCCCCCCCCCCCCCCCCCCCCCCCCCCCCCCCCCCCCCCCCCCCCCCCCCCCCCCCCCCCCCCCCCCCCCCCCCCCCCCCCCCCCCCCCCCCCCCCCCCCCCCCCCCCCCCCCCCCCCCCCCCCCCCCCCCCCCCCCCCCCCCCCCCCCCCCCCCCCCCCCCCCCCCCCCCCCCCCCCCCCCCCCCCCCCCCCCCCCCCCCCCCCCCCCCCCCCCCCCCCCCCCCCCCCCCCCCCCCCCCCCCCCCCCCCCCCCCCCCCCCCCCCCCCCCCCCCCCCCCCCCCCCCCCCCCCCCCCCCCCCCCCCCCCCCCCCCCCCCCCCCCCCCCCCCCCCCCCCCCCCCCCCCCCCCCCCCCCCCCCCCCCCCCCCCCCCCCCCCCCCCCCCCCCCCCCCCCCCCCCCCCCCCCCCCCCCCCCCCCCCCCCCCCACCCCCCCCCCCCCCCCCCCCCCCCCCCCCCCCCCCCCCCCCCCCCCCCCCCCCCCCCCCCCCCCCCCCCCCCCCCCCCCCCCCCCCCCCCCCCCCCCCCCCCCCCCCCCCCCCCCCCCCCCCCCCCCCCCCCCCCCCCCCCCCCCCCCCCCCCCCCCCCCCCCCCCCCCCCCCCCCCCCCCCCCCCCCCCCCCCCCCCCCCCCCCCCCCCCCCCCCCCCCCCCCCCCCCCCCCCCCCCCCCCCCCCCCCCCCCCCCCCCCCCCCCCCCCCCCCCCCCCCCCCCCCCCCCCCCCCCCCCCCCCCCCCCCCCCCCCCCCCCCCCCCCCCCCCCCCCCCCCCCCCCCCCCCCCCCCCCCCCCCCCCCCCCCCCCCCCCCCCCCCCCCCCCCCCCCCCCCCCCCCCCCCCCCCCCCCCCCCCCCCCCCCCCCCCCCCCCCCCCCCCCCCCCCCCCCCCCCCCCCCCCCCCCCCCCCCCCCCCCCCCCCCCCCCCCCCCCCCCCCCCCCCCCCCCCCCCCCCCCCCCCCCCCCCCCCCCCCCCCCCCCCCCCCCCCCCCCCCCCCCCCCCCCCCCCCCCCCCCCCCCCCCCCCCCCCCCCCCCCCCCCCCCCCCCCCCCCCCCCCCCCCCCCCCCCCCCCCCCCCCCCCCCCCCCCCCCCCCCCCCCCCCCCCCCCCCCCCCCCCCCCCCCCCCCCCCCCCCCCCCCCCCCCCCCCCCCCCCCCCCCCCCCCCCCCCCCCCCCCCCCCCCCCCCCCCCCCCCCCCCCCCCCCCCCCCCCCCCCCCCCCCCCCCCCCCCCCCCCCCCCCCCCCCCCCCCCCCCCCCCCCCCCCCCCCCCCCCCCCCCCCCCCCCCCCCCCCCCCCCCCCCCCCCCCCCCCCCCCCCCCCCCCCCCCCCCCCCCCCCCCCCCCCCCCCCCCCCCCCCCCCCCCCCCCCCCCCCCCCCCCCCCCCCCCCCCCCCCCCCCCCCCCCCCCCCCCCCCCCCCCCCCCCCCCCCCCCCCCCCCCCCCCCCCCCCCCCCCCCCCCCCCCCCCCCCCCCCCCCCCCCCCCCCCCCCCCCCCCCCCCCCCCCCCCCCCCCCCCCCCCCCCCCCCCCCCCCCCCCCCCCCCCCCCCCCCCCCCCCCCCCCCCCCCCCCCCCCCCCCCCCCCCCCCCCCCCCCCCCCCCCCCCCCCCCCCCCCCCCCCCCCCCCCCCCCCCCCCCCCCCCCCCCCCCCCCCCCCCCCCCCCCCCCCCCCCCCCCCCCCCCCCCCCCCCCCCCCCCCCCCCCCCCCCCCCCCCCCCCCCCCCCCCCCCCCCCCCCCCCCCCCCCCCCCCCCCCCCCCCCCCCCCCCCCCCCCCCCCCCCCCCCCCCCCCCCCCCCCCCCCCCCCCCCCCCCCCCCCCCCCCCCCCCCCCCCCCCCCCCCCCCCCCCCCCCCCCCCCCCCCCCCCCCCCCCCCCCCCCCCCCCCCCCCCCCCCCCCCCCCCCCCCCCCCCCCCCCCCCCCCCCCCCCCCCCCCCCCCCCCCCCCCCCCCCCCCCCCCCCCCCCCCCCCCCCCCCCCCCCCCCCCCCCCCCCCCCCCCCCCCCCCCCCCCCCCCCCCCCCCCCCCCCCCCCCCCCCCCCCCCCCCCCCCCCCCCCCCCCCCCCCCCCCCCCCCCCCCCCCCCCCCCCCCCCCCCCCCCCCCCCCCCCCCCCCCCCCCCCCCCCCCCCCCCCCCCCCCCCCCCCCCCCCCCCCCCCCCCCCCCCCCCCCCCCCCCCCCCCCCCCCCCCCCCCCCCCCCCCCCCCCCCCCCCCCCCCCCCCCCCCCCCCCCCC
>CAUOFW020009360.1:7500-11171 GCA_963454935.2 Ilex paraguariensis
CTCACAGTCTTGCTTCACAAAACCTGATCTCGGCTATTCATGATATGCATTGGTCTCTCCTTGAAGGTCCCATCCACATCAACAATCAGCTCGCCTTAATCCACCACATGTGTTAGATCTTGGGTGTACTTTTGGAGCATAGAGACATAGAATACTGCGTGAACACTTGATAAATATGGTAGTAATGCCAACCAAAAAGTAACTGTACCAACCCTCTTGAGTACCTCGAAGGAACTGATATACCTCGGCGACAACTTCCCCTACTTCCCGAACTTGACGACTCTCCTCTTAGGCATCACCTTCAAGAAGACGTGATCTCCAACCTCAACTATAGAGGTCACCGCTACCTCTGAGCCATGAGAATATGCTTCTGTATCAAGTCCACCTTCTCTGAGGTGTTTCTAACCAAATTCGGACTCGTAGAAGGTCTTTCTCCAACCTTCGTCCAACAAACTAGAGAATGAAACGACCTCCCATAAAGTGCCTCATAGGGTGCCATCTGTATGCTCATATGATAACTATTGTTGTAGGTAAATTCTATTAAGGGTAAATGCTATTTTCAGCTACCCTTGAGATCTAGGACGCATGCCCGTAGCATGTCCTCTAATGTCTGGATAGTCCTCTTCGAATGACCATCCGTCTGGGGATGAAAAGTTGTGCTCATCACAACTGTGTTCCCATGGCCCGCTGGAAATTCTCCAAAAAATGGGCCGTGAACCTGGGATCTCGATCCGATACTATAGATATGGGCACCCTATGTAATTGGACTATTCTCGTATGTAAAATTGATAGAATTCCTCTAGTGTAAAGGTCATCTACACGGCTAAAAAGTGTGTTGAATTTGTAAGCCAGTCGACTATCACCCATGTTGCGTCATGCCCCCGAGATGTCCATGGTAAGTAGGTCACAAAATTCATCGTGACATACTCCCACTTCCACTCAGCCACATCCAAAGTAGAGCAACTCTACTGGTCTCTGCTTAGCCTTGAACTGCTGACATGTGACATCGACTAAAGAAATCTTCGTGCCTCTTCATCCCACTTCAATAGTACTGTCGACGAAGATCATGGTACATCTTCGTGCCACCTGGATGCAGAGCAAAATAGGAGCAATGAAACTTCCTAAGGATCTCCTCTCTCAGATTCATAGACTGGGAACCACTTCCCCTGTACTATAATTTGCATGAATGACCTAGCCTTTGTCACCTATATCCAACTGTACCTGGTCCTTGATGGACAATATTTATGTGTCCTGCCCTTGGGACTCGATCACCCTACTCAGTAGGGAAGGCGTAGCTACCAAACTCCCTAAAGTGCCTTGAGCCTGTCCCTTATAGTGCAACTTGAATTGTCTCATAGTCTCGAGCATCTACCACTCCCGAAAAGCCACACTAGCCAAGACTCCCTGTGACTTCCGGCTGAGTGCATCAACCACCACATTTGCCTTACCGGGATGGTAATGCAAAGTGAAGTTGTAGTGTTCTAAATACTCCATCCACATATGTTGCCTCATATTGAGGTCCGTTATGTAAAGATGTACTTCAGACTCTTTTGGTTCGAAAATACCTCAAACTGCTCCCCATATAAATAGTAGCGCCAAGCCTACAAGGCAAAGATAATGGCCTCCAACTCCATGTCGTACGTAGGGTAGTTTTGCTTGTGGTTCTTTAACTATTGAGAACCATAAGCTACACTCCCCTAAACTGCATCAAAATACACCCGAGTCTATCCTTGGAGGCATCATAATACATTGTGTGCCTTTATTCTCTCTTCGGGACTATCAAAATAGGAGTTGAAGTAAGCCTCCCTTCAACTCTTGGAATGCCCTCTCACACGAGTCATCCCACTGAAACTTGATCTCCTTCCGGGTTAGTCTAGTCATAGGTGCAGCTAGTCGGGAGAAGTCCTTAATGAACCTCCTGTAATACCCTGCCAATCCCAAAAAACTACGTATCTTGAAGATTGAATTCAGCCTCTCCTAACTCATAACCACCTCAACCTTCTCAGGGTCAACTAACACACCTAAAGCTGACACCACGTGTCCCAAAAATTTCACATTTGTTAGCTAAAATTCACTCTTGCTGAACTTGGTGTACAACTGGTGGTCCCTCAAGGTCTGGAGAACAACCCTCAAGTGACTCCTCCTCAGACCTGGAGTAGATCAAAATGTCGTCAACAAAGACCATGACAAACTGATCTAGGTAGGGTTGGAACACCCTTTACATGAGATCCATGAATGCCACCGGGGCATTCATCAATCCAAAAGGCATAATCATGAATTTGAAATACCCATACTGCATCCTAAACGCCGTCTTTGGGATGTCTACCTCCCTAATCCTCAACTAATGGTAATCCGTGCCACCTCAACTTTCTCAGGGTCAACTAACACACCTAAAGCTGACACCACGTGTCCCAAAAATTTCACATTTGTTAGCCAAAATTTACTCTTGCTGAACTTGGCGTACAACTAATGGTCCCTCAAGGTCTGGAGAACAACCCTCAAGTGACTCCTCCTTAGACCTAGAGTAGATCAAAATGTCATCAACAAAGACCATGAAAAACTAATCTAGGTAGGGTTGGAACACCCTATACATGAGATCATTCATCAATCAAAAGGCATAATCGTGAATTTGAAATGCCCATACTGCGTCCTAAACGCCGTCTTTGGGATGTCTACCTCCCTAATCCTCAACTAATGGTAACCCGTGCATAGATCTATCTTGGAGTAGACCCACACCTTTCTTAGCTGATTCAACAAATCATCAATCCTTGGCAAATGATATCTATTCTTGATAATAAACCAATGCAACTGTCAGTAATCTATACATAGCCAAAAAGTCTTATCCTTCTTCTTGGCAAACAACACCGGAGCTCCCCAAGGTTAAGGTACTTGGTCTAATGAAGCCCTTGTCTATCAATTATTGCAATTGGACCTTGAGTTCTTACAACTTTGCAGGTGTCATTCTATACGGAGTTATAAAAATAGACAATGTACCGGGGTACAACTCAATAGTGAAGTCTACATCCCTATGTGGAGGTAATCCTGATAGTTCATCCAAAAAATGTCCTCATACTCATAAACCACCCGAGGTAGGCCTAACTCCTTTCTGGCATTATCCTCCAGTGTAAGGCCTGCTAGCCAACCCATCAACTGCCCGTGCCAACGAGAATTATACACTAATTGGGGTAAAATATTATGTTTTCCTCCCTGAAATTTAAAACAAATACCCTCTGGTGTGTAGACAGTGATCCTCTTCTGATTATAATCAATGACAACTTGGTGTGCCGTCAATCAATCCATCCCAATGATGAGATCAAACTCCGACGTGTCCATGACCCTAAGGTTCATGGCTAGTAGAATCCCTGAGATCTCTAACTCACAAACCTAACATGTTTGATCAATACTCACCCTAGCTCCTAGGGGAGAACTCACATGCAATGGCTCTTCTAAGGTATCAATCTCTAAGCCTAAATCCCTCATACATGATGTAGAAATAATTGAATGCAATGCACCAAAGTTAAATAATACCCTTGCCCATAAGTGAGAGTAAAAATGTACCCTGAATAACCGACTTATCCACTGGCTTAGTCTGAGGTGTGATGGTATAGACATGCCCCTGGGTCCCTAAAGTCCTGGCTTGTAAGCCTTGTCTTTGGCCTCGTCCATGCCCT
>CAUOFW020009361.1:5000-7500 GCA_963454935.2 Ilex paraguariensis
CCCCCCCCCCCCCCCCCCCCCCCCCCCCCCCCCCCCCCCCCCCCCCCCCCCCCCCCCCCCCCCCCCCCCCCCCCCCCCCCCCCCCCCCCCCCCCCCCCCCCCCCCCCCCCCCCCCCCCCCCCCCCCCCCCCCCCCCCCCCCCCCCCCCCCCCCCCCCCCCCCCCCCCCCCCCCCCCCCCCCCCCCCCCCCCCCCCCCCCCCCCCCCCCCCCCCCCCCCCCCCCCCCCCCCCCCCCCCCCCCCCCCCCCCCCCCCCCCCCCCCCCCCCCCCCCCCCCCCCCCCCCCCCCCCCCCCCCCCCCCCCCCCCCCCCCCCCCCCCCCCCCCCCCCCCCCCCCCCCCCCCCCCCCCCCCCCCCCCCCCCCCCCCCCCCCCCCCCCCCCCCCCCCACCCCCCCCCCCCCCCCCCCCCCCCCCCCCCCCCCCCCCCCCCCCCCCCCCCCCCCCCCCCCCCCCCCCCCCCCCCCCCCCCCCCCCCCCCCCCCCCCCCCCCCCCCCCCCCCCCCCCCCCCCCCCCCCCCCCCCCCCCCCCCCCCCCCCCCCCCCCCCCCCCCCCCCCCCCCCCCCCCCCCCCCCCCCCCCCCCCCCCCCCCCCCCCCCCCCCCCCCCCCCCCCCCCCCCCCCCCCCCCCCCCCCCCCCCCCCCCCCCCCCCCCCCCCCCCCCCCCCCCCCCCCCCCCCCCCCCCCCCCCCCCCCCCCCCCCCCCCCCCCCCCCCCCCCCCCCCCCCCCCCCCCCCCCCCCCCCCCCCCCCCCCCCCCCCCCCCCCCCCCCCCCCCCCCCCCCCCCCCCCCCCCCCCCCCCCCCCCCCCCCCCCCCCCCCCCCCCCCACCCCCCCCCCCCCCCCCCCCCCCCCCCCCCCCCCCCCCCCCCCCCCCCCCCCCCCCCCCCCCCCCCCCCCCCCCCCCCCCCCCCCCCCCCCCCCCCCCCCCCCCCCCCCCCCCCCCCCCCCCCCCCCCCCCCCCCCCCCCCCCCCCCCCCCCCCCCCCCCCCCCCCCCCCCCCCCCCCCCCCCCCCCCCCCCCCCCCCCCCCCCCCCCCCCCCCCCCCCCCCCCCCCCCCCCCCCCCCCCCCCCCCCCCCCCCCCCCCCCCCCCCCCCCCCCCCCCCCCCCCCCCCCCCCCCCCCCCCCACCCCCCCCCCCCCCCCCCCCCCCCCCCCCCCCCCCCCCCCCCCCCCCCCCCCCCCCCCCCCCCCCCCCCCCCCACCCCCCCCCCCCCCCCCCCCCCCCCCCCCCCCCCCCCCCCCCCCCCCCCCCCCCCCCCCCCCCCCCCCCCCCCCCCCCCCCCCCCCCCCCCCCCCCACCCCCCCCCCCCCCCCCCCCCCCCCCCCCCCCCCCCCCCCCCCCCCCCCCCCCCCCCCCCCCCCCCCCCCCCCCCCCCCCCCCCCCCCCCCCCCCCCCCCCCCCCCCCCCCCCCCCCCCCCCCCCCCCCCCCCCCCCCCCCCCCCCCCCCCCCCCCCCCCCCCCCCCCCCCCCCCCCCCCCCCCCCCCCCCCCCCCCCCCCCCCCCCCCCCCCCCCCCCCCCCCCCCCCCCCCCCCCCCCCCCCCCCCCCCCCCCCCCCCCCCCCCCCCCCCCCCCCCCCCCCCCCCCCCCCCCCCCCCCCCCCCCCCCCCCCCCCCCCCCCCCCCCCCCCCCCCCCCCCCCCCCCCCCCCCCCCCCCCCCCCCCCCCCCCCCCCCCCCCCCCCCCCCCCCCCACCCCCCCCCCCCCCCCCCCCCCCCCCACCCCCCCCCCCCCCCCCCCCCCCCCCCCCCCCCCCCCCCCCCCCCCCCCCCCCCCCCCCCCCCCCCCCCCCCCCCCCCCCCCCCCCCCCCCCCCCCCCCCCCCCCCCCCCCCCCCCCCCCCCCCCCCCCCCCCCCCCCCCCCCCCCCCCCCCCCCCCCCCCCCCCCCCCCCCCCCCCCCCCCCCCCCCCCCCCCCCCCCCCCCCCCCCCCCCCCCCCCCCCCCCCCCCCCCCCCCCCCCCCCCCCCCCCCCCCCCCCCCCCCCCACCCCCCCCCCCCCCCCCCCCCCCCCCCCCCCCCCCCCCCCCCCCCCCCCCCCCCCCCCCCCCCCCCCCCCCCCCCCCCCCCCCCCCCCCCCCCCCCCCCCCCCCCCCCCCCCCCCCCCCCCCCCCACCCCCCCCCCCCCCCCCCCCCCCCACCCCCCCCCCCCCCCCCCCCCCCCCCCCCCCCCCCCCCCCCCCCCCCCCCCCCCCCCCCCCCCCCCCCCCCCCCCCCCCCCCCCCCCCCCCCCCCCCCCCCCCCCCCCCCCCCCCCCCCCCCCCCCCCCCCCCCCCCCCCCCCCCCCCCCCCCCCCCCCCCCCCCCCCCCCCCCCCCCCCCCCCCCCCCCCCCCCCCCCCCCCCCCCCCCCCCCCCCCCCCCCCCCCCCCCCCCCCCCCCCCCCCCCCCCCCCCCCCCCCCCCCCCCCCCCCCCCCCCCCCCCCCACCCCCCCCCCCCCCCCCCCCCCCCCCCCCCCCCCCCCCCCCCCCCCCCCCCCCCCCCCCCCCCCCCCCCCCCCCCCCCCC
>CAUOFW020009362.1:0-11135 GCA_963454935.2 Ilex paraguariensis
AAATCACCTCTAGATAAGCATGGGGGAGCATTATGCATTTCAAGAGGAGTCAATCACTACACAAATGCACCTAACCAAAACAAGAATAATGAGACTATTGAATAAATTTGAAATTTAAGAACTGTTCCTTGAGTAAATGTAAGTCCCCTCCTACAAGAAATGGCAATAAAGCTCTCATGGGTTCTACTCATCTCTACTATTCATGTCAAGCCCTAAAATGTGGACTCAACCCATAAATTGCCAAAATAACAAGTTGAAGGTGCTAGAACAGTTGAGTTTAAAAGCAAACCCATATGTGATACTCAAGCATAGGATGAACCTCTACAGTGTGCTCACGTATTCAGGGTTCAAGGCAAAAATTAACATATCACCCAACCATAAACTCTCAATAAGGGAATACAGATCAACATTAAGATATTTTCACAAAAATTTTCATAATTTTCACATCATTTCCACTATGGACATATTATCAATAAAAAATTTCCATAAATATTGGTGTATCATACAAATGGTGTACCTCACCCCCAACTTGTTCAATGCATTGTCCTTAATGCATCAAAAAATATAGGATATGCAATGATTGTAACATCCCAAAACACACCTTGGGCATCATTACATTCTAAAACCATTCATATCACGAAAGCACTCATATAATCTCTTAAGAAACAGACTTCATTTGTCATCTACGAATATTTACAACATTATCCAAAAGAATAAGCCCAAGTCATGGCTATTACATCTCAAAAATTAATTAAAAAAGCATAGCGGAATAAACAAAAGAAGCTAGACTACACAATGTTCCAAAAGAATGTCCTAGTCTAGTACAAAAGGAAAGGAGGTCGCTCTATGCGTCCACCTCAGGATCCATACTCCCGTCTAGTGGAGTCTCCCAAGTAGCGAGCTCCCCGACCCTTACATCCTCCTTCTCAAGTGGTTAATTTGAAAAATGTTAGCGATAGGGGGTGAGCACGAAGCTCTGCAAAAAAATTCTCTCAAAACTCATACAAGGTTTAGAAAAGCATTTAAAACGGTCGGTCTCAATTTTAATATAACATAGATACATAATTTGAAATAAAATAGTGACATTTAAATAGGATCTCAAGTTTATTTAAAAACATTACTTAAATGAATAAACGAGCACTACATACAAATAATAACTATTAATTGCCATAACCAATTTCCAACAACTCTTTCGGTAGGTGGCATACTTTGTGGTAACCTCCACCCCCTTTAGGTCACCTTTGATTCTCAAGCATCCTTATTGGGAACCTCTTGAGAATGGATGAGCATCCTTACATGGAACCTCTCATCAATCACTACACTGTTTCCCAAGCACCCTCACCGGGAACCTCTTGGGAAGGGGTGAGCATCCTTACAAGGAACCTCTCACTCATGTGCGTCACAAAATCCAACCAAGCATACAATTCCAACATTTATCTTAATTTACAAGCATCTATCCAAAATTCCCAAAATATATCATGTAACAATTCCACAACCAACTAAGAAAATACATGAGATCACAATAACATCATTTTTCTACCCAACACAGGCACTAAGGTTTCGAAATCCATAATAAAGAAAGCATTTAGGAAGAAAATACATCACTCTCCAAAAATTAAGGTGTTAAAACTAGAAAGGAGATTTCATGAGTATTAAACCCCACTTTGTTCAAAACATGTAATTCTTGCACAAAGTCTAAGAGTGGATGATTCCATAGCATATATATATACCATTGATAGCCAACACATACATATATAAATACCCTAGCCTCAATGTAAGTGAATGAGAGAAAACTCCTACGTTTAATCCTTAGTTTGTAGGAAGAACTTGAGTTTTGATCTTGAATCTACCCTTAAATCTCTTGTGTTTTCCTTCCTTTATTTCTTTATAATGCTCTCTAGGGTTCGAAGAGGTGTGGGGTGAGAGTGGAGTGCAAGAAATGAGGGCAAATGGGATGAAAATGGGGTATAAAACACCACAGCCCTGAAATTCACTGTTCACAGCATGTTCTGATTTTCTCTAAAATTACAATTTTGCCACAAAGAATCTTCATTTGATCCATATGACTACGCAATGATTTTTTGACGTTCCAGATTCATTTTTAATGTTATTTTAACCTAAAAATATATATTTTTGTGATTTATCTCAAAACCAATGTCAATGCACACCCGAAACACTAAAGTTTCTATTTTACCCATATGAACCGGCGATTAATGAAGTTTTCCGTTGTTTGCAAACAAAAGGTGATAAAGGGTGATTTTTAAAGCCTTTTATACTTATTTGAAGCCTAAATGAACTCATTATTCTTATATTTTGATTTAGGATGCAAATGGAAACGTTAAATGCAAAACGAAGCTAACTGGACTATTTTGACATAACTTCGTTATCTGGGCATAACTCTCTCATCCAAGCTCCGATTGAGATGATTCAAGATGCTATGGAATTATAAGAAAGAGATATAAAACTTTTATGCTTTGATTTTTAAGATATATTGACTGCATGAAGGTCTAAATCGGGCTTGAAGTTGCAACTAGTGCACTATTCAAGCTAATTGGGCTGTTTTGATATCACATCGTTACCTGGGTATAACTCTCATATCCAAGTTCCGATTGAGATGATTCACGATGATATGGAATCATAAGAAAGATCACTACAACTTTCATGTTTTTAGTTTTGAGAGATAGTAACTGTATCAATGTCGAAATCGCGCTTGAAGTTGCAGCCAGTGCACTGTTCACGTCCTATTTCAGCCATTTTCCATTTCCAATCCATTCCTAAGCCAACTAAATCCATTCCAAACCTCTTCAACACATATTTCTACACCAAACCTATTTAATATAAGTTCTAGGACCTAAAATTTCATATTTTCACTTATTAAAACCAAATCTCAACTATTATTTCCACTAAAATTTTAAATTTCTACTTTACCAATCTACCAAATTTAAACACACATCACTACACATATCCACATTTTTACCACAATTATTTACTATACATCTATATACATATATAAAAGAAAATTTGGGGTGTTACAATCCCCCCCTTAAAGAAAGTTTCGTCCTCGAAACTTACCTCAAGTAACGAACAAATATGGATACTTCTCCCGCATTTCTTTCTCCGGTTCCCATGTAGCTTCCTCCACTCCATGGTGGTGCCACAAAACCTTCACAAATTTAATAACTTTGTTGCGAAGCACTTTTTCTTGGGTGTCGAGAATTTCTACCGGTTGTTCTACGTAGGTTGCTCCGTCTTGAATTTCAATCTCCTCCAAGTTCACAACTAGAGTTGCATCCGAGTGACACCATCTCAACAAGGACACGTGAAACACATCATATACTTTGGATAGCTGGGCTGGTGGTTAAAGTTGATATGCCGCCTTGCCTACCGCTTTGATTACCTCAAACGGTCCGGTATATCTTGGTCCTAACTTCCCCTTCTTGCCGAATCGAAACACGCCCTTCTTGGGTGACACCTTGAGAAATACGTAGTCACCCACCTTGAATTCTAAGAGTCTTTGTATGTGGTCCATATAGCTCTTTTGTCTACTTTGCGCTATCTGTAGCCTCTCTTGGATGAGTTGAATCTTCTCCGTAGTTTCTCAAAAACTGTCCGGTCCAAACAAACTACTTTCGCCGGCTTCTAACCAACACGTCGGTGATTGGCATGATCTTCCATACAATGCTTCATACGGTGCCATCCCAATACTTTCCTGATAGCTATTTTTGTAAGCAAACTCCACCAACGGTAAATGGTTGCTCCTACTCCTCTTGAAGTCCAACGCGCAAGCGCGTAACATATCCTCCACAATATGTATCACCCTCTCGGATTGACCATTCGTTTGGCGATGAAAAGTCATACTAAAGTGTAACTCCATCCCCATCACTTGTTGTAGACTCTACCAGAATCTCGCCAGAAACCTAGAGTCACGATCTGACGCAATTGAGAACGGAACGCCGTGTAACCTCACTATCTCATAGATATACAGCTGGCTCAAATTCTCGAATGTATCCATGGTCTTCATACCCAAATAGTGAGTAGACTTGGTGAGTCTATCCACAATGACCCACACTACATTATGCCCACGTGACGTCCGTGGTAAACCTAACATGAAGTCCATGGTGATGTAATCCTACTGCCACTCTGGAATAGGCAAAGACTATAGGACTCCTCCTGGCCTTTGATTGTCAATCTTCACCTGCTGGCAAACTGCACATTTTGCCACATACTTGGCCACATCTTGCTTCATTCCCCTCCACCAGTATTGACACTTCATGTCTCTATACATCTTTGTGCTACCGGGGTGGATAGCAAACTTGGAACGATGACACTCTGCCAGTATCTCCTCCTTTAGGGATGAATCACCGGGAACACATAGCTTTTCCCCATATCTCAACTCTCCATTCTTCCACGACCATCCTTCAATCGCTTCTCCATTCTCCAATCGGGCTCTAATCCAATCGACTTCTGAATCTAGGCATTGCAACTCCACTACCCGTCGCCGAAGTGTTAGTTGAGCTACAAGGTTGAATAGATATGGTTGATACTCTAGTCCATCCACCCATAGATTGTACTCCTCCAATGCATCAATCATTTTCCACCTATTTATTGTAAGAAAATTGATTTCACCCAGAGACTTCCTGCTAAGAGTGTCGGCAACTACATTGGCCTTCCCTGGATGGTAGTTGAGCGTGAACTCATAATCTTCCAAGTACTCTATCCACCTTCTCTACCGGAGATTCAAATCTTTCTATATGAAGATATACTTGAGGCTTTTATCTCCCCGTAGATATAACATCTCCATAACTTAAGAGCAAACACCACCGCAGCCAGCTCTAAGTCGTGTGTGGGATAATTCTGCTCATGCACCTTGAGTTGCCTCAAGCCATAAGCCACTACCTTCTCTCATTTCATTAGAACGCATCCCAAGCCTCATAGTGAAGCATTGGTGTAGACATCATAGCCTTCCCCACTGCTCGGAATAATGAGGATAGGTGTCGTCGTCAACTTTTCCTTCAAGGTGCGAAAAGCTAGTTCACACATTTGAGTCCACAAAATTTCTCCCCCCTTCTTTGTAAGGCGAGTCATCGGCATTGCAAGCTTCGAGAACCCTTCCACAAACCTACGATAATAGTCGGCTAACTCCAAGAAACTTTGTACTTCTGTTACGTTCTTCGGTGTTCCCATTTCATCACGGCCTCAATATTTGCAGGACTAACTGTTACTTCTTGCTCGGACACAACATGGCCAAGGAACTTCACTTCCTTCATCCGAAACTCACACTTGCTCATCTTCACATATAACTTATGTTCTCTCAATGTGTGTAGCACAATAGAGAGATGAAGAGCATGTTCTTCCTAAGTCTATGCGTAAATCAATATATCATCAATAAACACAATGACAAATTAATCGAGATAAGGTCGAAAGACTCTGTGCATCAAATCCATGAAGGCTGTGGGGGCATTAGTCAATTCGAACGGTATTATCGTATACTCAAAATGACCATACCGGGTATGGAAAGTAGTCTTAGGAATATCTTCCTCTTTAATCTATAACTAATGATACCCCCGTGTGAAGATCAATCTTGGAGTAATACTTCGAACCCTTCAACTTATCAAATAAGTCATCAATTCTCGGCAACGGATACTTATTCTTCACGGTAACTCGATTCAACCTCTGATAATCCGTGCACAACCGTAGAGTCTCATCCATGTTCTTCACAAAGAGGACTTGGGCTCCCCAAGGTGAAGTGCTTAGACGGATAAACCCAATCGTCAACAAGTGATCCAATTGTTTCCTTAGCTCCTTCAACTCCAAAGGTGCCATCCGGTAGGGAGTAATGGATATAGGTTCAGTTCCTGGATAGAGATCGATCTTGAACTCAATTTCCCTATGTGGCGATATTCCTTGTAATTCCTCAGGAAAAATATCTGAAAACTTTGATACAATTAACACCACATCCGTATGGATTTTATCCCTGTCATCTCCCATCAAGCTAGCTAAGAAACTCGAATGACTTCCCGATTTTGCTTTTAAGAATCTACTACCTGTAGTAGGAAATGGATGGAAAGAATCTCGGTTATTCACAAAATTGAAAACGAATCCTCCTGGCAAGTGAAATATAATCTGCTCGCGGAAATAATCCATTACTGCCCAGAAAGCGGACAACAAGTTCATCCTGAAAATCACATCATACCTCTTTATCTCTAAAACAATCAAATCCACAATCAATTTGTGCTCACCTATGCGAAGCACGCAATCCATACAGACTCGGCTAGTATCTAACCGTTCTCTTGTGGGCAAGCTAAGGTTCATAACATGCTCTAGCTTCGCGAAGCTCAATCCCAAATCAAGTGCATATGTCGTGCATACAAATGAGTGTGTTACACCGGGGTCAAATAATATTCAGGCCCAAGAATTATAAATAAGGATCATACCTTCCACAACGACATTGGCAATGTCCTCCTCCGGCTGAGTCAAAGCAAATACTCGCCCTTGGTTGGCGCTTCTGGGGGCTTGAGCTTGTATCGGTCGCTGCGGTGCAGGCCTTGGTGGTGGTGGTAGGGCTGCTGGTACCTGTCTAGTAGTTTGGATAGGCCCCTGAGGTGGAAAAATTGGGCAATACATCTGAATATGTCCCACACCTCCGCATGCAAAGCAAGATTGTGGGGTAATACCAGCTCTAGTCTGAGTGTCTCCCTCTCCTCGGGCTGTCAAAAGTCGCTATCCACTTGTCTGGTCTAGGTGATAGTATGGTGTCGATCTCTGTCCCCCACTAGTGCTAGCACCCATCCGGATCGGACCTCATCTTGAGAAGCCCTGTCGTCGCTGGCTACCCTCTATGTCTCTCTCTACCAGTGCTGCTATATCCACCAAGTCCCCAAAATCCTAGATCTTGAGAGCCACCAACTTCTCCCTAATGATCGGCCTCAGACCTTGCTCGAAGCGCTTGACCCTGTCGGCCTTAGTAGATATAAATCCCGTAGAATTACGGGAGAGCTCGTCGAACCGCCTCTTATACTCGGCCACGGTTATACTACCCTATCGTAGTGCAAGAAAATTCGCCTTCATTCGGTCTATGACCGATTCAGGGAAGTACTTATCTTGTAAAAGTTGATCGAACTCTTCCCAAATGTGTGTGTCGGTGTCTTTTCTCATCTTCATGGCAACCCACCAATAGTCAGTCTCCCCCTCAAATAGGTAGGTCGCCAAACCAACTCTCAACTCCTCGGCAACTCCCATGGCATCCTAGATCTTCTTCACTCAACGGATCCATCTATCCACCTCCAAAGGATTGGAGTTCCCTTGGAAATTGGGTGGTCGTTGTCTTAAGAATTTTCAAAGAGCTATCATCCTTCTATCTCTGTTCCCACTTAGCGGTACTTGAGTGAGAGGATGAGCTCCACCATTGTGGTTGTTGTTACCATTTTGGTTTTGTACCAAACTGGTGAGCTCCCTCAAGCATTGGTAAATGCCTTGCATGGCAGCCGAAGGTGGTGGCGGTGGATTCGCTTGACCTCCACGGCCACGCCCACGTCTGCGTCCCCGTCCTCGTCCTTGTCCCCCGTTCATCTTGCACAGTAATTCACAACTTAGTTCATGGACGTACAGGACATCCTAAATATTAGGTTAAGCTAAGGCATAGAACGTGTATAAAATTTCACTCAAGGATTTGATTCACCCTAATCCTAAAGCTCTAGAGGTGATTCCAAAACCTATGGCTCCCATGTAAGACCTAAAGCCTAAACTCTGATACCAACTTTGTAACACCCCAAAACTCACCCGGGCGGCATTACATTCTAAAACCATTCATATCATGAGAGCACTAATATAATCCCTTAAGAAACAAGACTTCATTTGTCATCCACGAATATTTACAACATTATCCAAAAGAATAAGCCCAAGTCATGGCAATTACATCTCAAAAATTAATTAAAGAAGCGTAGCAAAACAAACAAAAGAAGCTAGACTATACAATATTCCAAAAGAATGTCCTAGTCTAGTACAAAAGGAAAGGAGGTCGCTCTATGCATCCACCTCGGGATCCACACTCCCGTCCAATGGAGTCTCCCAAGTAGCGGGCTCCCGATCCTTACGTCCTCCTCCTCAAGCAAGTAATCTGAAAAATATTAGCGATAGAGGGTGAGCACGAAGCTCTGTAGAAAAATTCTCCCAAAGCCCATACAAGGTTTAGAAAAGTATTTAAAATGGTCGGTCTCAATTTTAACATAACATAGATACATAATTTGAAATAAACCAGTGACATTTAAAAAGGATCTCAAGTTAATTAAAAAATATTACTTAAATGAATAAACGAGCACCGCATACAAATAATAACCATTAATTGACATAACCAATTCCCAACAACTCTTTGGGTAGGTGGCATAATTTGTGGTAACCTCCACGCCCCTTTACGTCACATTTGATTCTCAAGCATCCTTACCGGGAACCTCTTGAGAAAGGATGAGCATCCTTACATGGAACCTCTCACCAATCACTATATTGTTTTCGAGGCATCCTTACCAAGAACCTCTTGGGAAAGAGTGAGCATCGTTACAAGGAACCTCTCACTCATATGCATCACAAACAACCTAACCAAGCATAGAATTCCAACATTTATCTCAATTAACAAGCGTCTATCCAAAATCCCCAAAATATATCATGTAACAATTCCACAACCAACCAAGAAAATACATGAGATTACAATAACATCATTTTTCTACCCAACACAAGGCACTAAGGTTTTGAAATCCATAATAAAGAAAGCATTTAGGAAGGAAATACATCACACTCCAAAAATTAGGGATTTAAAACTAGAAAGGAGATTTCATGGGTATTAAACCCTACTTTGTTCAAAACATGTAATCCTTCCAAAAGCCTAAGAGAGGATGATTTCATAGCATATACATATACCATTGATTGCCAAAAATATACATATATAAATACTCTAGCCTCAATGTAAGTAAATGAGAGAAAATCCCTACCTTGAATCCTTAGTTTGTAGAAAGAACTTGAGCTTTGATCTTTAATCTACACTTAAATCTCTTGTTTTTCCCTTCCTTTCTTCCTCTATAATACTCTCTAGGGTTCCAAGAGGTGTGGGGTGAGAGTGGGGTGAAATAAATGAGGGAAAATGGGATGAAAATTGGGTTTAAAACACCTCAGCCCTGAAATTCACTGTTCACAGCCTGTTTTGGTTTTCTAAAAAATTACGATTTTACCACTAAGAATTTCCAATCTGATCCATATGACTACCCTAAAGTTTTTTGGTGTTCCAGATTCATTTTTAATGTTATTTTAACCTAAAAATATTTATTTTTATGATTTATCTCAAAACCAAAGTCAATGTACACCCGAAACACTAAAGTTTCTATTTTACCCATCCAAACCGGCTATTAATGGCGTTTTACGTTGTTTTATAAATAAAAGATGATAAATGGTGCTTCTTACAACCTTTTGTACTTATTTGAAGTCTAAATGTACTCATTATTCTTATATTTTGATTTAAGATGCAAATGGAGACATTAAATGCAAAACGAAGCATAACTCTCTCATCCGAGCTCCGATTGACATGCTTCAAGATGATATGGAATGATACCAAAGAGATATAAAACTTTTATGTGTTGAGTTTTGAGAGATATTGACTGCATGAAGGTATAAATCGGGCTTGAAGTTGCAGCCAGTGCACTGTTCAAGCTAATTGGGCTTTTTGACATCACTTCGTTATTTGGGCATAACTCTCTCATCCAACCTCCGATTGAGATGATTCAAGATTATATGGAATTCAAAGAAAGAGCTCTACAACTTTCATGTTTTTATTTTTGAGAGATATTAACTGCATCAAGGTCGCAATCGCACATGAAGTTGCAGCCAGTGCATTGTTCACGTCCTGTTTCATCCCTTTTCCATTTCCAATCCATTCCTAAGCCAACCAAATCTATTCCAACCTTTCCAACACATATTTCTACACCCAACCTATTTAATACAAGTTCTAGGACCTAAAATTTCATATTTTCACTTATTAAAACCAAATCTCAACTATTATTTCCACTAACATTTTAAATCTCTATATTTCCAATCTACCAAATTCAAACACACATCACTACACATATCCACATTTTTACCACAATTATTTACTATATATCTATATACGTATATAAAAGAAAATTCGGGGAGTTACAATCCCCCCCTCCTTAAAGAAAGTTTCATCCTCGAAACTTACCTCAAGTAGCGAACAAATATGGATACTTCTCCCGCATTTCTTGCTCCGGTTCCCATGTAACTTCCTCCACTCCATGGTGTTGCCACAAAACCTTCACAAATCTGATAAATTTTTTGTGAAGCACTTTTTATTGGGCGTCGAGAATTTTTACCGGTTGTTCTTCCTAGATTGCTCCGTCTTGAATTTCAATCTCCTCCAAGTTCACGACTAGAGTTGCATCCAAGTGACACCTTCTCAACAAGGACACATGGAACACATCATATACTTTGGATAGCTGGGCTGGTGGTTGAAGTTGATATGCCGCCATGCCTACCGCTTTGATTACCTCAAATGGTCCGGTATATCTTGGCGCTAACTTCCCCTTCTTGCCGAATCAAAACACGCCCTTCTTGGGTGACACCTTGAAAAATACATAGTCTCCCACCATGAATTCTAAGGGTCTTCGTCTGTGGTCCGCATAGCTCTTCTGTCTACTTTGCGCCGTCCGTCGCCTCTATTGGAGGAGTTGAATCTTCCCCGTAGTTTCTCGAACAATGCCCGGTCAAACAAACTACTCTCGTTGGCTTCTAACCAACACGTCGGTGATCGGCATGGTCTTCTATACAATGCTTCATACGGTGCCATCCTAATACTTTCCTGATAGCTGTTGTTGTAAGCAAACTCTACCAACGGTAAGTGGTCGCTCCCACTCCCCTTGAAGTCCAACGCGCAAGCGCGTAACATATCCTCCACAATCTGTATCACCCTGTCGGATTCGGCATTCGTTTAGGGATGAAAAGTCATACTAAAGTGTAACTCCGTCCCTATTGCTTGTTGTAGACTCTGCCAGAATCTCGCCAGAAACCTAGAGTTACGATCCGACTCAATCGAGAGCGGAACACCGTGTAACCTCACTATCTCATGGATATACAGCTGG
>CAUOFW020009363.1:5000-11132 GCA_963454935.2 Ilex paraguariensis
TTTTTACGTATTAAAATTTGGGCTATTTAAAATTTTTGAGCTAATTAAAAAATTATTTTTAATCTACACAAATCAAATTTTAATCAATTTTCATTGAATTTTAATTGAATTAAATTTTAATAAATCAAATTTTAATTGACACGAATTTTAATAAGTAAAAAAATATAAATTTTAATAGACTCGAAAGAGAATTTTAATCGACGATAACAATTCGGATAGAGTTCAAATAGGCTCAAATTTTAATAAGTAAAAAATAAATTTTAATAGGCTCGATTTTTTTTAAAATTTACAAATTAGTAAATCATAAATTAGTAGTTACTAACAAATTATTTACTAAAATTGTTATATACGATTTTTTTTTTAAAATTTTAATAGCTCGAATTTTAATAAAATCTTATGTAGAAAATTTACTTGAGGTTATGTAGGGGCATTTTTGGTATTTTAGAAGAATTTTTTGTTAGAAATGGTAGTTTAATGGTAGGGGTGTTAGTGATGTTTAAATTAAATTAGAAGGGATGTCATTGAAGATTCAGAAATTAGAGGGAGTGTCCTTAAAGATATGGTAAACTAGAAGGGGTATGGTTGAAATTTTTCCATTTTTATTTGTTCCCTTCTGACCGTTACTTGTCGCCCTCCTCTCTCGCGCCCCCGCGCCCCCATATAGCTTATCTTTCCTAAACAGACTCTTCACACGCTCCATCTCTCTCTTCCCAAAAATCAAAATCCCATTGCCACCGCCAATCCAAAAATCCCAACCCACCGCATCAAATCTCAACTGAATAGCAATAGGGAGACATAAGAAAGCAAAAAGAAGAAGAGGGGACCCATCCTCACGAGCAGCAGAATCAGAATCAGTGGGTTTGAGTATGGCAGTGGCTTGAAGTCAGAGAGAAATCGCATTGATGGAGGTAATTTGCTCAAACTCTTTTGATTAAGTTTTATTTTAGGGTCAGAGTAATATCCTTAATTCCTTGGGTTTTTCTGAAAGTGGAGGGTATGAGTTTTACTTATTCAAATTGTGGGTCTATGCTTTGGTTTGGGTTTGGGTCTTAGGTCATATTAATTTGATTGATTCTTCCCTATATGACAACTTATTTGTTTTATGGTTGTTTTATTTTCTTTAGTAGTTGCCAGTTGCCACATATATTTGGAACTTTTTGAACCTTTAATCACTCAATACAGTACACAATTTGGGGTCAATAAATTAGTTTATTCTACAATTTGCTTTTTGTTAGGAATTAAATTGTATAAGAAATTTCATCATGGCCCTTTTATTTTTAAATATTGTGGTTGCAGGACTCTTTTAAACAATTTTAATTTTAAGAGACTTAAGAAATGGTTGAAATAGTGGTCGCCGTGGAGGTGAAGATGGCCTTCTCCTCTCATTGTCAACAGACAGCTTTCAATGTGAACACACCAAGGTTGTCAAGCAATGACATACAAAAGATGCCCGTTGATGGTCATACGACGACGAAATACTAAAAAAACATGTTTTGATGGTACGCCTTACTCTTATAGTTGGAATTAGTGGTATTTAATTTCTTGGTTTTGTTTTTGTAGGAATGTTGATCTTTTGATGCTATAAATTAGAATTTTATTTGATCATGATAATATTTTGATTTTTGTATGCTCAACAATTTATAGGAGAAGGGTATTATTTTTCAAGGTATGAATTACTAATTTTTTACCTACTACAAAGAAGATTACTTATTTTCTAATGTCCTTTTTCGCTATCTCATCGAGGAATTTGGAGCTTCAAGTGTTAGTGTAGATAATATGGTTGATGACATGGTTGATGAAGTTGGACATAACATTGCCAAGCTACAGGAAATCTTGCATTTAAGAAATTGTGTATATTTTTATAGACTACCTGTGTACAACAGGTATAAGAACAACCAATATAAATGAACTAACATTGCATTATAAATATATTTGCAATAAAAGAAATGCATATTAAAAAATAAATCAAATCATAAAAGAAAAAAAAAAGACAGTAATTAATACCAAACTACTGCTACTTTTAACAACAACAAAGAAAAATATCTCAATTATTATAAATAATTTTTTTTTCATAAACATAACATTAGAATAACTAGGTAAAAATTTTAAAGAGCATGCGATAGATTGTCATTACAATAGGAAAAGAGAATTATGTGAATAAGAAATACTAGTATATAACTATTACTAAAATAGCCAACAAGATGTGAATGCAATATCAACAATGTAAGAATTATATCGAAATATAGCATAAAATAAATAAAGTAACAATAATCAACTTTTACTTACTAACAATAATCAACTTTTACATACTTCGATATCAACCAAAATTCTAGCAAACTTGTACTGTAGTAGCATATGACTCTACCCTTTATGTATATATCAAGAAAAAACACAAAAATACAAATATCATTAGTTCTTATATGCAAAACTAGGGTGAGATAGATTATCAATACATTAGGAAAAGTAAAAAAGATATATAAGAAGTACTCTATATCAACACACTAAAAAAGCTAAAAAAATATGAAAGCAAATCCAACAATTTCTTGAGAATTATATGGAAATATAACATACAATATGCAAATAACAATAATAAGCTTTTACTTATTTCGACATCAACCAAAATTCCAACAAGCTGTATTACACCGGCATAGGACTCTACATTTTATGCATATAAAGTCAATACACATAAATATAAAAACAAGCTTGCTATATGCACCGTCATTCGCTCCCATATGCAAAATCAGGAGAGTGATGATATATATTTATCGAGATACCATTCTTATAAATAGCTAAAAATAATAACAATGAGAGATATAGAGAGTAACAACAACTGACAATAACTGCATGAATTCAATAAACAACAACCAATGCCAACAAGTTAGGAAAGAAAGAAAATCATAAAAAAAAACAAAAAAGGAAACAAATAATTCTGCAGTGCTGCTACTTATAACTGTGACAGAAAAATATTGTAATAAGTTAATATATCAAATTATTGTTTTGCCATGGGCATACCTTTAGAGTAGATGAATAAGAATTTTGAACACCATGAGATATATTGTCACTACAATATCAAAAGAGAAAAAGATAAATAAGAAGCATCGGTATATCAATATACTAAAAGTGCCAACAAGATGTGAATGCAATACCAACAACTTCTAGAGAATTATATTGAAATAAAGCATAAAACAAACAAATAACAATAACCAATTTTTAAGTACCTTGAAATCAACCGAAATTCTTGCAAGTTACATTGCACAGGCATAGGATTCCGCACTTTATGCATATCAAGACAATACATAAAATACATTATTTTTTGTTCCTATATGCAAAATTTGAATTGTCGTTGTGATACATATTTATCGAGATACAATCTTTGTAAAAAACAAAAGAAACTAAGAATGAGATGTGAAAAGTGATGAGATGACTTAAATCAACAATAGCGAATAATAGTTGTATTAAATTTATTAGACAGCGAGCATGCCAACAATTTAGGAAAGAGAAAAAATTATAAAGCAAACAGAAAATGTGGACAATCACTTCCACATTGCTACTACGTGTGACAACGATAGAAAAATCTAACACCGAGTCATTATTTCAAAGTACTCTTTTGTCATGGGCATACATAAGTGGATAAAAAGAAGGAAAATAATAGGAATAAGAAGAAAGTAGAGTAGAAGAAGAGAGGAATAAGAAGAAAGAGTAGAAGAAAAAAAGAGTAGGACGATGAAGAAGAAGATGGAGTTGGGAAAGAGAAAGAGGAGGAGGAAGAGGAGAAAGACGAGGAAAGTCGTGAGGAAGAAGGAGAGAGGAGGAGAAAAAGGAAGGAGGAAAAGCAAGAGGAAGAAAGAGGAAAGAGAAAGAGAAGGAGAAGGACAATGAAAAGGAGAAGGAGAAAAAGGAGGAGGATAAGAATAAAGGAGGAGAATAGTGATATTGCCTTACCAGTTTGAAACACACTCAGCTTCACACAGCTTCACATCAGAAGAAAGAAGGAGGAAAAGCGAGAGGAAGAAAGAGAAGGATAAGGAGGAGGAGGAGGAGAAGAAGAATAAGGAGGACAATGAAAAGGAGAAAGAGAAAAAGGAGGAGGATAAGAATAAAGGAGGGGAAGAAGAAGAGTAATATTGCCTTCCCGGTCTGAAACACAATCAGCTTCACATCAAAATTCAAGATGATTGACAAAGCCCTCTGAATCTCTCTTCATGGATGAAAAAGACTTTCTCTAATGCAAACTACTTCATTTTTCATCTTTTTTCTTCCTTTAGAAAATTTTCATCAGCTACCATCTTATTGGGCACCTTTTCTACAATTCTATCTTCCTTCACTACTCCCGTGTATTCATTCTGTAAAAGCATAGCGTTTTTACAACTATGTAAAAATCCATCCAACATTCTCCCAAATCCTCCTTAGTCCTTCCTATAATTCCGTCCTTTCTTCTTCCATCGTTCATCAACCATTGCAGCACAACACTTCAGAAAAAACATTCTTTAACCGTTGAATATTCGATTGGTTGAAACAATATCAAAAAAGACGAACTCTATTCCATTCTGTGTTACGAATCACGATGGATATAGTCCGTTCAAACTCAACATAAAATCTCTCATGTTCTATCAAAAACTCCTTCATAATATGTTCATCAACATAACACTTGATGTTAGGGCTCATATGTAAGTTGTTGGCAGTTTAGCAATTTACCCTCCAACTAGTTTGAGTGTCATGTCCTCTCAATGGCTTGCATGCCCCAGTGTTGAGGGACAAGAGGAAGAGTGGGGCATCTTAACTTCAAGGGGAGTTTAAATTTGTGGCCTTTCATAAAGCTCAGCAACTGGAAGGGAATATTATGTTATCTTGTAGTCAAGAGTCATCACCTCCGAGCAAATTGACGGGTCCTAGGGCATTTTGGGCTTATGAATCTTTGTAGAATCGTTAGAGCAAGCCTATAAGTTCGGTCTCAAACCAAAGAAATACGCAGCTCCTAATGTGATTTCCCATTGTAAGATCGTCCTCCTACTTCTACTCATTTTTCTCCTTTACCTTCTACTTCTTCTACTCCACTTCTTATTCCTATCATCTCCTCTCCTTTACCTTCTACTTCTTCTACTCCACTTTCTTCTTATTCCTATCATTTTCCTTCTTTCAATCCACCTATGTATGCCCATGACAAAAGAGTACTTTGAAATAATGACTCGGTGTTAGTTTTTTCTATCGTTGTCACACGTAGTAGCAATGTGGAAGTGATTGTCCACATTTTATGTTTGCTTTATAATTTTTTCTCTTTCCTAAATTGTTGACATGCTCACTGTCTAATAAATTTAATACAACTATTATTCGCTATTGTTGATTTAAGTCATCTCATCACTTTTCACATCTCATTCTTAGTTTCTTTTGTTTTTTACAAAGATTGTATCTCGATAAATATGTATCACAACGACAATTCAAATTTTGCATATAGGAACCAAAATAATGTATTTTATGTATTGTCTTGATATGCATAAAGTGCGGAATCCTATGCCTGTGCAATGTAACTTGCAAGAATTTCGGTTGATTTCAAGGTACTTAAAAATTGGTTATTGTTATTTGTTTGTTTTATGCTTTATTTCAATATAATTCTCTAGAAGTTGTTGGTATTGCATTCACATCTTGTTGGCACTTTTAGTATATTGATATACCGATGCTTCTTATTTATCTTTTTCTCTTTTGATATTGTAGTGACAATATATCTCATGGTGTTCAAAATTCTTATTCATCTACTCTAAAGGTATGCCCATGGCAAAACAATAATTTGATATATTAACTTATTACAATATTTTTCTGTCACAGTTATAAGTAGCAGCAGTGCAGAATTATTTGTTTCCTTTTTTGTTTTTTTTATTATTTTCCTTCTTTCCAAACTTGTTGGCATTGGTTGTTGTTTATTGAATTCATGCAGTTATTGTTAGTTGTTGTTACTCTCTATATCTCTCATTGTTATTATTTTTAGCTATTTATAAGAATGGTATCTCGATAAATATATATCATCACTCTCTTGATTTTGCATATGGGAGCGAATGACGGTGCATATAACAAGCTTGTTTTTATATTTATGTGTATTGACTTTATATGCATAACATGTAGAGTCCTATGCCGGTGTAA
>CAUOFW020009364.1:0-11121 GCA_963454935.2 Ilex paraguariensis
TAACCAAACCACAGCATGTATGCCATGCATTGACATATTACACTAACACAAAAATGAAAGTAGTGATTTTTGTTATATTAGATGACGTTATGAATAGTCCGTTGTTACTAAAATAAATCCCTCTTATAGTTCAAATGACAACTGAAGGCTCAGACTTTGTAGATCAGCCTTGGTCGATCAAGCAGCTTGTGAACACAAACATGCTGAGTTTGATCAACGCATAATTTTATCATAGCCAAGCTTAATCACTTCGACATTCAGCTCAGCTCAACTCAGCTCAGGCACATCACTAAGTTTGGTGTATAAGGAAAAGGAAACATAAATAATTGTTTATCCATCATTAGTAAAGCTAAATTAACAGCTCATACCAAACCATACATGAATGAGCATCAAATGCACATCAGTGACGCCATATAACCGAAAATTGAAAAACAAAAAATTTGGATTTTGTAAAGTTATTCGAATGCCTCAAAACAAATGAGCCATGTAAATATCATCAGTGTCAAACTTTCAGCTTATCAGGTATCATCAAATGTTGACACAAACACAAAAAACTACTTTGTTTAGATTACTACTTTTTTTTTTTCATTTTTGAGTCCGATGATGCCCTAAGAAATTATTCTCATCCATATGCCGACCTGACCTGGTAAAGATCCAGGTCAGTTATAAGTGCACCAGCTTGGGAACAGCCAGAAAGGATAGAAAAGGGCTTTCATCAACAAATCCTACCTTGGACAAGAAGTCGCAATTTATAGAATGCGACATCACTGCTTCTAGAATGCAACGTCACGCCTAGGAGGGAGAGCCTATAACATCCAATGAGTATCCTAAAGATTTCCTGACAAGCAAAACAATATCTCAAAACACTATCCTCATTCTTCTCCCTCAAACAATACACAGCCAATGAGTAAGAGGCTAACCTAGTTCTTCAGCTATGTGAATTGTGAACCACTTACTTCTCTGTGCATTTTCTTTTCTTTTATATCACCGTAGACACCCAATACACCACATAAAGAGCTCATCAGCTCTTCCAGCTCACGCTTCTCAGATGTTTACACCATCAAAGTCTAAAACTTAAACGTCTAATATATCAAACCATAAACCATTAATATGTATATCAGCATACAAAAATCATCGTAGCATTTGACGACCACAAAACACCATTATTAAGCAATTTAAAATTCTCCAAACTACACAAAATGATCTTATCATTTTCACATAAAATACTATCACAGCTTAAAGCCTAAAAATTTAAATTCCTTCCATAATTAATAGCGCGCAATCAAATTTGTCCAAATTTAATCAAACACATTTCTTATTACCATCTTCGCCATCGCACTCGAGGCAAATTCGGCAGAAAGCAACGGAACCAGCTTCGATATCCTCATTTTTTATCTCACTTGAACTCGCTGATGACGATGACGATTGTGAGTCAACATGGTGGTTGTCTAACAGAGGATCGGAGTCGCTAGGGTTCCGATCAGCCGATTGCTTCAGCTGTAATTCACCGTTCATCACAATAATATTAACGAAAATAAATTTTTATTTTGGTCCGATCACAGAAAACCAGGTTTCGGTTGAGTTGAAGTATGGAGTCGGAGTATGTTTAGGCCTTTTCAGATAGAGAAGAGGACGATGAGGTCTCTTTTAACACAGCGTTTAGATTTTAAGATTAACTACACTTTGTCCCCTAAACTATGGATGTCATCTCACTTTGCTCCTTTAATTATTGAACTTCTTCCATTGTCTACTCAACTAGGTGAATTGGTTTCACACTTCCACGCCCTAGAATTATGTGATTTTGTTTTACTTTGCCTGTGAATTATGTGATTATTTTTAGGGTTAATAACCCTTTTGTTTTACTTGTATTTTTTTTTTTTTTTATCAATTTTGATCTTTAATTTTATTAATTTGGTCCCTAAATTATTTAATTAGTATCAAAATAGTTCATAGGCGGACCGTTAAGTTTTTTACGAAATGATCACGTATTGGGCATGTAATACCTTCTAAAAGATTGACACATGATCACTTCCGTCAAAAACTTAACGAATCACTAATTAGGGATCAAAGTGACACAAATTAAATATTTTAAAAATTAAATTAATAAAATTAATATTTTAAAGACCAAACTTATAAAAAATATATACAAAAGATTAACTTTTTTAATCCAAAAGAATAGGGTGAATTTCAAGGTAGGGCGACTTTTTTTAAAGTCCTCAAATAAATAAAAAATATTGTCAAATTTCTACTGGACATGCCAAACACTCATTAATACATCTTTAATCAGGTTGGTAAGGAATCATGTTATATTGAATTTATATAATATTTATATTTTATTGTATTCGACTTATACTCATATGTAGTCAGATTATTGATATATCATATTTTTATAATATATTTGAGTTTATATTAACTTATTTATTAAATAATCTGGCCGATCACTTCAATTATAAATCAAATTCAATAAGACTAAATTTGTTTTTAATAATTTATTTATGTCACTGGTAAATGGTGTTGAGAATGACCTTACCTTTGCTAGTCTGACTAAATCTCGGCATCAAATTTTGTAACCTAAATGATTTAGCATCCTGAAAAACATATCATAAGGTAAAATTTTAGGGTGCAATTGTCCCTGGTTCAGGGATTATCTTCTTTAGCACGAGAACCATTAAAGTTGGTCAGCTTCCCACAGGTAAATGAGGTATCTATTACGTCTCTGAATTATATTAGTTATATTTAATTAAATTCTTGAATTATATTTTATGTAATTTAGTCCTTGAATTATAATATTTGTGTTAATATAACCCTTCCATATAAATTCGTCATTAAGGTTGATAGAATTCCTCCCGTGCATAACAATGACCCCTAAACTATTCTAATCTCCGACTCATGCGATGGGCACTTGAAGAATTTCATCAAACTTAGCCGTAAATTTGGATGAAGGGCCAAATTAACAAAAATGATATAGTTTATGGGTTAAATTGGCACAAAATATAATTCAAAAACTTAATTGATATAAATAATATAATTCTGGAGTCAAATAGATAATTGACTCATCAGTAAATTGACAAATTCGTTGTTAGACCACTGTTTTTAACCCAAAAAAACCCGACAGTAAGTTATGTATTGGTTGTAGAATCCGAAGTTACGATGATAACTTCCTCATCAAAGTTGGGACAGCGAATGCCGATAGACTAAATGCTACCACTCCTTTCCCAAATGAAGTCCAAGTCGCGTTGCTTTTAGAAATTACGAACACTGATAATAAAAGTCTTGGTCAATGAAGACTTTCTGGTGTTATTGTCCAGATTAATGCGGTCCAGGCGAAGAACTTGTTTATTGGAAGACATAAATAGGTCCGTGCGTGTTTGAAGCGTCGAGGAGGAATCGACCATGTAGAATATGACAGGAGAAAAAGCCATATAATTGTGGGAATGGATCCATCGAGTCCTAACTTAATTTAACTAGATCATAAATTTTGATATCGTAATAAAATTTCAAGACTTCCAAAATTATTTGACTGACATTTAGACCCAATTGCAAGAAATCTAGATCTTTTCCTATACAAAATTCATCTATTGTTCTTCTCGGTAGATCACCCACCCTAAATTAGTGGAACACTCACCCAGCAAGTTGCTTTCCCTTGCCACAAGCCATGCATGAGACTTTTCTGTGCGGAAAATGAAACATGTTATCCCATTTTTAAACAAAAAAGACTTCCTATATCAAAAGGAATCCATCATTTGAATAAAATAAGGCAAAAAATTGACCAGGAATTAATAGATTTGCTCATCACGATAAATTATATTTGCTCAACACACTCTTGTTCATGATTAAATAAGGCAAACAACCGACCAAAAATTAATAGACCCGTTTATCACAATGAATTGTATTTGTTTGACACACAGTTGTCAATATAGATCATGAACAACTTTTTATTCTATGCATTAATAGATCAGAGCAAAGGTGGGTTTTGACGTAACAATAATTTTGCTCCAATGTGTGATGGGCAATAAGAGTTAAGTCGCAAAAACAATCTTCCTACGTGGAGGGGTAACGATAATGTCGTAAACAGAATCACCCTTTTTTTTATTTCCTCCTCTTTAAAATGAGGTTGCTCTGCAAACATGGTGTGGACCAAGGCAAATACGAAGTCATGAAGGGGGCACACGAAACAGAGCAATTCGGAAACAGATACACAGTGAAAGTACAGCTTCAAACTCATCCACCACCCCCCCCCCCCAAAAAAAAAAAAAAAAAAAAAAAGAAAAAAGAAAAAAGGATAGCTTCAAGTAGGCTGTAAGCTTAACAAGGAAATTATTTCAGAAAAATCACTTTAAACTGATTAATGGCAAGTAACAATAGCTAATAAAAACTCCAACCATCTCCATGTTTCCAGTCAAAGTAACCAAATTCTGTGTGTCAAACACACTGCTCATTGATGGAACCTTAACCTAAAAACTCAACATTTACAAAAAAAAAAAAAAGCCAATCTGTGACACAAAAACCCTCTTTAAGAAGTCCGACGAAAACAATTTTGCCATCCTGATGCACCCTTTTCAGCACTGAAAGCAAAACCAAGAAGCTGGCCTTCTGACAATCCTCCAAAGGCAAAATGAAAGCAACCTCAAACACCACTACAATTGAAAGAAGAAAACCTTACTCCAGAAGTGTGAACACCTGTAGCTGAAAATACCCATAAATGGATGTGAATTTCCCGTTAAAGAGTTCAGATGGCCGCTACTTTTGGAACGTCCACGGGAAACCTGTCAATCTCAGCCATCCATGGGTTCTTCTCCTTTGCTGGTTTTACAGTCCTTAAAGCCTTCCAGACAGCGCTGTTACATTTAAATCCCGACCCAAATGCTATCTGCCACACCCTGTCTCCCCTTTTCACCCTTCCCTTGGCTTCTGTATAAGCCAATTCATACCACAGCGAGCTGCTTGAGGTGTTGCCAAATCGGTAGAGCGTCATTCTTGACGGCTCCATATGCCAATCAGAAAGATGCAAGTTCTTCTCGATTTCATCCAAAACTGCTCTTCCGCCAGCATGGATGCAGAAATGCTCAAAAGCTAGTTTAAAGTCTGGAATGTAAGGCTTGATCTTCATCTTGAGAAGTTTTCGCCCCACCAATGTAGCAAAGAAAAGCAATTGTTCAGACGTAGGCAGAACAAGTGGCCCCAATGTGGTGATGTTGGTTTTTAAAGCATCACCAGCAACAGCCATGAGCTCCTTTGACAAAGTAACACCAATTTTTCCATTGAAGTCCTCTTCTTGGGTCACACAGGCAAAGCACTTATCATCAGCACCCTTGTGTGTCCGAACAGTGTGCACCAATTGGTATTTGGATCTTCTTCTCTCCGAAAATTTGTTAGAAAGCAGCACCGCAGCCCCACCCATTCGAAATAAGCAATTCGAAACAAGTTTTGCCCGATCATTCCCAAAGTACCAGTTCAGAGTGATATTCTCCATGCTGACAACCAACGCATACGAGTTAGGATGGACCTGAAGAAGTTTTTTAGCAAGATCAATAGATAATAGACCCGCACTGCATCCCATACCACCTAAATTGTAGCTGTCGATATTTCCTCGAAGCTTGTAATGGTTGATAACCATAGCGGACAAAGATGGGGTTGGATTGAACAAGCTACAATTCACAACCAGGACTCCTATGTCTTTGGGTTTTACAGAGGTCTTAGCTAAAAGTTCGTCAATGGCACCAAACATCACTGCCTCAGCTTCTTTTCTAGCTTCTTTCATCGATGGATTTGGAGGCATATTGAGGACAGCCTCAGGAAGGTAAGTGTGATCCCCTAGGCCAGATCTTTCAAGGATCTTTCTCTGAAACGCGAGGTTCTCCTCCGTGAATGCACCAGTTAACTGAGACTGATTCATAAATGTCTTCATTGTGCACCGTCGAGCTTCATCAGGCTTGTAGCATGAGAAATCCACCAGGTATACAGGGCGAGGACGAGTGAGGAAGTAGATGGAGGATACAAAACTAAAAGAGAAGAGCAAATGACCACAGAGATGAGGTTATACTGGAGATTATCCCATATATTATATAGATCATGGAGAGAAAATGTTGAAAGTTGGGCAGCAATTATGATCACAAGAGGGGAAAGGAAGAGGAACATTCCATGAGTCATAAGGTAATGATAGCCAAGCTTAACATATTTCAGCTTGACTGATGTCTTATAATCTGGGAGCTTCAATGATGAGGGTGCCATCAAGGGAGTGTTTCCTTTTGGTTCTGTCATTCTTTCACCCTGTTGGATAAAACACAGGACTGAGTGAGACAAAAGCTATGAAAGAAGATATATGCAGAATCTAGTTTTCCTAGATGAATCAGACACGAAAAAAGAAACAAGGGAAAAAAAAGGAAAAGAACAAGCTAGAATATGGGCATTTCCAGAAACCAATAAATGGTCAAACAACCTCAAAACAGGCTTTCAATTAGAGTTTATGAAAATGGTCTTCTCTGAACCACAGTAAATACATTTAATGAACAGAACCCTCTCCCTCCAGGTGGGGAGGGGTGGGGTTTGCGTGGGTCTGTGTGTTTTTTTTTTTTGTTGGGGGGGGGGGGAGAGAAAATTATTATGTCCTAGGGCAATTTCAATTCATGAGCATCTCCAACTTTTTAACCTTATTTAAACTAAAATTTAAATTTGGATAAAAAAATTTCAAAAACCTTCTCCAATTCTATACTCAAACTCATACCCAATCAAGGGAAACTCAACCCTTTACTCAAATCATTAATGGTTAGGTTTTATCTAATGCTTTGTATCAAATCAAGTTTTTTACTCAAATGTTGAGGTTGGAGATGCTATAAGCCAATCTAGGTCTAATATAGTGGTAGAACAGGTATTATATATTTCCATAAAAACCAAAATCCATCTATATCAAATACATTCATTAAGACGAAAAAATAAAGGGTACATTTTCCACAGTATTCTTACTGAAAGGGCCCTCTCTGATCCTTGATAGATCAAATTCAGCTGAATGTCAAACCCATATGCAAATTCCCACCAAAACAAACCATTTGTGCATATTTAAATTGATTCATTGCTGAAAAGTTGGAGCTCAATCCAAGCCCAGACCAATATTCACATCAAAGATAAATTTTCATGCATCCAAATAGATTCCTCACACATAAACATGGAATAAAGAAAGCCTAGATCAATATTGACATCGCGAACGAATAATTCAAGCAGATATATCCAAATTACTTGCATAAAAATGAAATTTAAACAAAACCCAGATGAAAATACTGATGTTGAAGTTGAATCATACCCCCAGACCAATTGAGTCTCCTCAAAGAAGCCAAAGAGAAAGCGCAAGACAAATGTAGGTACAATGTAAGAAGTAGGAGAGAGAAAAGATACGGGAATGAGAACAAGAAAATTCTAAAGATATACGTGAACTATATTCAGAAGAAGTTCGTGAGGCGAAATGGGAATTTGCGAAGAGTCAAAACATCCAGAAACGCCATCGATTCTATTCGAATGGCCTACAGTGCACGCGGAGGGAGAAACAGAGACGGCTACTTTGAAACTATATATTTGGGTTAATTACATTTTTTTCCCCTAAACTATGCCTTTCATATCATTTTACCCCTTACCTTATTTAATTTCTCATATTATATCAACAACTACTTAAATTATTTCACATTATTCTAAATTCAAACATCCATTTCCATTTCCTTTTAAACGAAAAATATCAATATATCAAAACAAAGTCAAATAAAATTAGGTAGTTCAATGAAAAAAAAAGAAATAATGCTTATTAAATTTCTAATGAGCGTTCATCATTGCATGGTATAAAATTGATAACCATAGTTGAAGGCATAATATGATAAATATCATAATTAAAGGAACAAAATAATAAATCTCATTATTTGATAGGACAGAGTCTAATTAAACCTAGATGTTTTTTTTGTCATTTTTGACAATGGAGACGGCGACTTTGACCATCATCAACGGTTAGTGCGCGTCTCTGTTTCCCTCAGTTGCCAAATTTAACTTTGAGAAGTTTTTTTGTTTGAAACGGGGAATTCATCCGCGTAGTTTTTTCAATTAATCCGCGTTTTTTTTTTTTGTGTTTTTGTTTTTTCCAGGGTAACCAGTGTTTAGAACATCTTACACATATTTTGAGTAAATCTCTTTTTGGTCTAATCAAAAATATATCATTCATGCTCGAACTAAAATATTCATAGTCTAACTATAAATAGTTACTAAAATTTGAACTCATAATATTTAAATTTATAACTCGTCTTTATTACCGCTTAACCTACCCCTTAGAGTTTTAATTCGTATACTAAACTTTAAAATCGTAAGTTCGAACTTTATCATCTCTTTTCCTATAATATTGTATAACCATTAAAACAAATTGTGCGTGCAAGATCCTGCACAATATAAAAAATATTGGGAACAGATCTCTCCCCTGGTGAACT
This sequence comes from Ilex paraguariensis, assembly GCA_963454935.2. NCBI lineage: Eukaryota > Viridiplantae > Streptophyta > Magnoliopsida > Aquifoliales > Aquifoliaceae > Ilex > Ilex paraguariensis. The sequence goes on from CAUOFW020009364.1 coordinate 8,457, forward strand.
TTGAGTGAGCCGGTTGAGTGGCCAAACACGCTGCTTGAAACAGCCTACAAGGTACGGTGGCAACCTGGAACGGCAAAGAAAGATCCTGGGAAAAGAAGAACGATTCTGTACGTGTGAAAGGTTTTCCTGGAATAAAGAGGAACAAGTTAGAAGGGTGCCGGAGTGTGTTCCGGCGTATCCCCTCCGACGGTCTAGTCAGTCTTTGAATGAGAGAGAGGAAGAAGAAAACACTGAGAAAATCTGTATTGTAGTAGAGAGTTTGTGATTGCATACCCGCTTTGCCTTTTGGAGGAATATTTATACCTTAAAAGCTCATGATTGCTGTCAGTGTGGTCAGTAGGTGATCATCAGGCACATGTAGCGTGTGTATTGATTTGATGAGGAATGTCTTCTCTAATTGACTGCTCGGGGTCCCGAGCAATCAATGCTGAGTCGTCGGGACGCCGACGGTACAATATGCTCCTTTCGGGAAGGATGCAATAAATGCTCTGTAATAGGAGCATTTATTGCCTTTCATATCCGAACCTTACCGCATTGAATGCGGTCTCGTCAACAGAAGGGTGCAATTAATTGTTTGCTTTCCCAAAGCGCGTGTCAGCAATAGCATGCGGTTTGTCTGTTTTTGATGTGACATCATATGCCACGCGTCCATCACGTATTGGCTATGACTTCTGTATTCAGTATGTTCTGACATTACTTGTGTAAGACGAGGTCATGATGAATAGTCTAGACTGGCATAGGCTGATGACCCGTACGTCAGTAGCTTTATCCGGGAGTAGAGGAAGCGTCCAGGACGGAGTAACTCTCGGCACCGAGGAAAGGCTCACCTCGGGGACCGAGGGTGGTATGTTTCCGAGGTACATGGGTGACCGAGGACACGTGTTGTTGTATAATACACCGAATGCATGATCCTATATGAGAGGTACCTCGGGGGCGAGGACACTCGTTGCCGATGGTGCTTAAATCCGAGCAACACTGTTCCAGAAAACCCGAGGACACGTGTCTTCATCATAGGTTTTCAGAAGAGTCCCATCAACTGCCCCCCAGCCTTCGATCTTCTGACACCGAGGACACGCGTTGTAAGGAGACGAAGGGTTTCCCAACTGCCATCCGTCCTTCATTATGGCCTCGAGCCGCTTTCCCCGGCTTGGGATGTCGTGCGCATTAAATGCGCCGTTTCGGTTCTCCCGCCCAATGATGAAAATTTCCCCCTATATAAAGGGGTTCTTCTCTGGTTTCCATCGTTTTGCCATTTCGATCTTTTATCCAGAGTACGCCTTTCTTGATCTTTCGCCGGAGTTCTTGTTTCTTCTGCCATCGTCGACTGCCCTTTCTCTCAAAATCACAGAGCCAGCAAACCCATTGTTGATTCCTGGACTTTCTGGTGGGAGTCGTTTTAAAGTTTTTCCTGAAAAACTCCATTTTTGACGTTCGGGTGAGTTTCACAACCTTCTTTTTATCGTCCTCCTAGCCTTTTTGTTTTCCGATTGAACGGTGGTGTCATCCGGTCGGCACGTCTTGATTTAAACCCTCGGGGAACTTCCTCGGGTTTTCAAGAGTAAATACCTTTTTCTTCCTTTTCTTTTAGAGATGCCTCGTCGTCGCCCTGCTCCCGAGAATCCACCGGCTGGTCCCTCGGGGTCAGGGAAATACAAGGTGAAAGGCGAGGAGCAGATCGATAGGTTTAGGGCCAAGTACGGCATTCCTCCGTGTGTAGACGTAGTGGATTTTAACCCATTGTTGCACTCATCTACCTTCGGGGCCGAGGATGCCATGCCTTTCTATACCAAGGCCATCATAGAGGGTGGAATTAGGTTTCCTTTACCCCCTCTGCTTCTTCAGTTCCTCTCTCGCTTTCGCCTCTTCCCGGGCAATGCTGCCTTAATGTCTTTCGAATAATCATGGGGTCTTAGAGCTCAATAGGCGCCTCGGGGTGAATATTGGGCTCAATGATCTCCTTTTCTGTTACTCCCTCCTTAGAGTCATGCCTCACCAACACTTCTACCTCAAAGCCAGGGACCCTTCCATGTACCTTGTAACCCATCTTCCTGACTCGGACAAGGGGTACAAGGACGATATCCTGATCTTCAAGGGATCTTGGCAGAGAGGTGTTGGTCCCGAATATAATGACTTATTATGCCCTCTGGAATGGAGAACGACAAGTACGTCGGTTCCTTTGGGTTTCTTATTTGTTTCTCGGGACTTCTCATGTTGACAACTTCTTTGTTTGTGCAGATATTCCTGCTCGGGAAACAGCTCCACCCCCTCGGTCGCTGGTGAACTTTGCCGACCTAATCACGGTTTGGAGTTTCACGGGTGACAACGGGTTCGGCCGAGCTGCTCATAATCTGCTGTACTATACCCCCGGGTATAAGAAGTTTTCACAGCTTCCTCAACCCTTCGAGCCTTCGCAGTGGTCAGAACTCTTCGATCAGGCGGCGAGGCTAGAGGTTGAGGAAAATTTGGAGAAGACCCGGATCGGGCTTCGGAGGCAGAGGTCGAGGGAGTTGCTGAAGAGGTCGGGGTCAGAGAGGACGTTGCCTCCTTCGGACGCCGAGTGGGGACTCGGGAGGTGACTTGTGGCCTGACTTTCAAACTCTTCCAATCTTTTGACGCCGAGGACGCGCTCGAAGTCGCGATGTCAAATACTCCTCGTATCGACCTC
>CAUOFW020009365.1:0-11119 GCA_963454935.2 Ilex paraguariensis
TTTAATATTATCAAAATAAAATAAAATAAATATTTAAATTTATCAGACCAAATTTCTTCAACTAATATTAAATTTTATCAAATAATATTTAAATTTGACATGTAAAGGGTAATGTATGAAGAGTGGTTGAGTGAGATTTTGGAGGACAAACAATATAGCAAAGGAGTTGAAAATGGGTGAGACATTGACATTGACTTTATCGATTGTAATTTTTATCGTAGAGAAAACATTTTTAACTATAAAAACTATAAAAAATATATTATATGACAAAATGAGTGATAATATAATGACTAATATTTATATTAATATTATAAACAAATATTTTTGATGGTATTTATAACAAAGTTATCATACAATGCTTTAAAATGATAAAAATTTATTGGGATCAATTGAAAATTACTATAATTCACCTTATTTTTTAGTAAAATGTTAAAATTAATTTTTTCCCAATTTATTTTATTTGTATCAGTGTTATGAAAAGCGCGCCTAGGCGCTTGCCTAGGCGAGAAGCGAGGCGAGGCGAGACTTGCTCGCCTGGAGGAACCCAGGCGAAGCGAACCTGAGCGAGGCGAGAAAAAAGCGAGGAAAAACGAAAAAGCGAAGAAGCGATCGCTTTTGTTATGCGAGGCGAATTTTTAATTTAGACCGTAGGATTGGGCGATTGCAAAAAAAATTTTAAGATGTTAATGTACCGAATTATTCCCTTATCCTATAAATAAAACTCCTAACCTAATTTTGTTAATTTTTTTACAGATACCTTCAATCGGTGCTGCCTGCTACACGATCGATCGGTGCTGCCTGCTACACGATCGATCGGTGCTGCTCTCCCCTGCTTCGATCGATGCTGCTTCGATCAGTGCTGCTCTCCACTGCTACACGATCGATCGGTGCTCCTCTCCACTGCTACACGACGGATTTGGTGCTGCTCTCCACTGCTACACGATCGGTACTGTTCTCCAGTGCTACATTCCAAGGCTTCGAGTTTTCGCTACTTGTACACCATTGTTGTTGCTGGACTGAGGGTTTGGAGGGCTGGTCTGTGAGGTTAGTCTTCTTCTTCTTCTCTCTTCAATTTTTTTTTCTTCTGTCTTCTGCTCCTTCACCGATTCTGGTTTTTTTTTTTTTTTTTTTTTTGATCTGATTCTACCCTATTTTGCTCCGATTGTGCTTCTTTTTTTTTCATTATGCGTCTGTTTTTTTTTTTTTTTTTGCTTTTTCCTTATGTTGCTGTCAAAACTCCATTCTAAGGAGTTGCTGGAATGCTATTATTCGTAGTTGTCCGTATGTTACATACCGATATGTACCTAGTTTTGTTATTGTTGCTAGATAAACAAGACTTATTGTAATGCAGCTATTTGGTTGGTAACACCTCTCTTCAATGGATAGCTCTGTGGCACTGGAATTTTTTTTTAAATCAGAAGTTATTTTCATAGGTCAAATTATAACTTTTAAAAGTGAAGTTACAACTGAATGGAGTTAATCACGATCGATCACGAAATGTTGTGATCGGTCATTAATACTTCTAAAAGACGTAACTTTTGTGATTGACCATAATATTTTGACATCGATTATGTCTTTTACAGTCGTAATTTACACCCAAAAAATTATAACTTAATCATAAAAAGTTGTAATATTCGGTCGTAGTCTTCCTGTCTCTTCAATAATGAGATAGTCACCATGCATTGCTTGAAATATTATTCACACAGATATATGTGAACTTCCAGCACTACAACATGCTAATTGATGTCTTTGTATAACCAATCTTTGCTCTCATTTATGGCAAGATTTTAAAGGCCTCTTGTGACTTAACAAACAAATCATGCATCTTATTGGTAATAATATGGTCGGAGATTGCATAAGAATTATACAAACAAATGAAAATGCAAGACTTAATGCATTCTGCTTCTGTCCAGTCAATATGAAATTGCTCCTGTGCTGCTTCAATTTTTTTTTTCTTCAGTCGTCTGTTTTTTTTTTGTTGTTGCATTCTACTGCTGTCTTGATTCTGCTTCTTTTGTTGTCCTGTCCTGTCAATATAAAATTGTTTACAACTGATATAAAATGTGATTCAGTACATGTGAATGTGTTTTGTTCCTTTGATTGTAGTGTGATAGTGTTATTCATAAATGGCATCGTCGTCCGAAGGGAACAAAAAAGATTCGGCATGGAAATATGCACACTTGGTAAATCCTCAAAACACAAACAAGTTCAAATGCAATTTTTGTGGAAAAGAGTCAAATGGAGGTGTCTATCGGGTCAAGCAACACCGAGCAGGGAACTCTACGAGTGTTATTACTTGTCCAAAATGCCCTGCTCATGTTAGGGAGGAGATTAGAGAATACATGGCTAAAAAAAAGGAAGAGAAGAATCTAATGAACATGGTTTCCGACTTTGATGAGATGCCTAATGACTTGGAGGAGGATGAAGATGATATTGTAGAGATTGTTGCGAATCGTAAAAGATCCATGACTAGTTCTAGTCAAGGTTCTACACAAGCCACATCGAGACCAAAAAAACCAAGACAAAAAGGGCCTATGGATGTATACTTCACCCCTGATCCGAATGTTGTGGTGCAAAATCGAAAGACCAAGGGGAGACAAACGAATATTGATGCCAGCGATCCTTTTAGAAAGGAAATGAGAGAAAGAGCCATCACAACATTTGCCCGATGGATGTATGACACGGGAATTCCCTTTAATGTTGTGAACTATGAAAGTTTTGCAGCAATGGTTGAAACTTTTGGACAATATGGTCCTGGTTTGAAACCCCCTTCTTACCATGAGGTTCGGGTCCCATTGCTCAACAAAGAAGTAGGGCATATAAAGTCATTGATGAAAGATCACCAAGAGGATTGGGCAAAATATGGATGTTGCATAATGGCCGATGGATGGACTGACAAGAGAGGGAGAACCTTGATTAATTTCTTAGTGAATTGTCCAAAAGGGACCATGTTCTTTGAATCTGTTGATGCTTCTGCATACTCAAAGGATGGGCAAAAAATGTTTGAATTGTTTGATAATTTTGTAGAGCGTATTGGTGAAGGCTTGTATGCATTTTTTACATTATTATGTTGAATGATTCTATTTTGTGTTAAAAATAATTTTAATAAATATAAATATATCATTCTACTTAGCAAAAAAAAATAAAAATTAAACTTTATAAAGTGTCCACCCAAGGTATTTTAGTATAATAACATAATAGGAAGTAAATTTGACATTTTGAAAGAATATTTAATCAAATTGTTCACTTTTTCTATTGTTAGAGACGAAAAATATTGGTAAAGGGTGCTAGTGATTTTACAATACAAACTAGAAGGAGATGAAGTGAAATTTTAAAATCAAAAAGAAGTATTATTGAATTTAGACAAAACTATAAGGGTGTCGATGAAACTTACCCTATCTTATATTACGCGGATTACTTGATTCTCTAACTTGTCTACTTCAAAATTCAAAGCAAAAGTCTATTCCAAGGCCATTCTCGACATTTCACTCCGATAAAATAATAAAAGAAAAATATGCCAAAAAATGGACAATTTCAAGCAAACCACTCCGACTGATAGAAGAAACAACAAAAAAAGAAGAAACAATAAAACCTCGTTTTTGGAGGGATAGGCAAAGGCGGCAAAAAAGCACGACCCGCATGTGACTCTCACCTGACTCTTCCTCTCTCTGACAATGTCTTCTTCGAGGTCTCTCCGGTCGTCAATCTCGCCGTTCCGGTCACGAAGTTTGACGCCGGGACCACCACCTCCTGCTAAACGGCCATCCAAGACGTCGTCTAAGCCGCCTACTTCAAAGCTTCCTTCAAAGCCTTCGATTTCTCCGCCGATTTCGACAACTCCGTCAACGCCGAGCTTTGACCGGCCCGATTCGAGTAAAGCTAAAGAGAATGTGACGGTTACTGTCAGGTTTCGGCCTCTCAGGTACTATCTCGGTTGGTTCTTACTTGCGACATTTATTTTTGCTTGAGGATTTGTCTGTCGTTTAGCTGTTGGTGACGCTGGGTGGCTTTTATGTTTTTCAGTGCTAGAGAGATCAGCAAAGGAGATGAATTAGCTTGGTATGCTGATGGAGACTATACGGTTCGAAATGAGTACGATCAGAACTCTGCCTATGGTTTTGGTTAGTTTCAACTCTGTCTATCCCTTCTCTCTCTCTCTCTCTCTCTATATATATATATATATATATATATATGTATGTATGTATATTGTAATAGACATATATTTGTGCGTGTGTGTGTAAATGCTTGTATTTATTTTATTGTAATTGGTATGTGGTTGGTTTAATTCAAGCTCAACTCTATTTGTGAATATATGTATACATATACTAAGGGTTTCCCCATAGAGAAAGATTGAAAAAATTCCCTACCTCTAACCACCCACCCCCCCCCCCCCCCCCCCCCCCAATCCACACCCACCCCTACTCTAATATCATTGGAATTAATTGCTAATAAGTTAAACTGATTTCTTCACAAAAATTGAATGTGAAATAGTTAACAAAGATGGAAAAAAAATTCAAATACGAATTAGTTAACAAAAATGGTAGAAGTGATTACAAACGACACATGTAGGAATTTAATTGGAGTGACCAATATATTTTTATTAAATAATTCAAATTAAGAGAATTTAGTATCTGGAGAGGGAAGTTCTTAAGCATTTTCACCCAAAAGATGGCTGCTTTATACATGGAGATTGACACGTGTGAGTTTAGATATAAATGTTTGTTTTTGTTGCAATGTAATTGGTATGTCGTTTCTTTAATTCAACCTCAACTTGTAATATTATTGAGTGAAAAATTAGAAAGGACAAAATTATGACTGATTATATTTGTGAAACAGTAAATGAAGTGTCGATAGAAGATAGATTAAGAGAGAATCACCTTAAATGTTTTGGACAAGTTTAGAAGACATATTGCTGCCCAAGTGAGTAAGATATGCAAGGGGGAGAGGTAGATCGAAACTTCAATGGTGAAGAAGGATTTATGTTGCTGATCCCTACGATTAGATTTTGTTGGGTTGAGTCTAAATACTCAAACTTGTCACTAAGTCATCAATAAATGCCTTTGATTTAGCCTCTTTTATCCTATTATTTCTTGACATGGTGTTGTCATTATTTGTTGAATTTATTCAGTTCCTAGTCATGATTTAATTGCATGCTTCAAGTCCTCTTCCTTACCCATATCATAGTTAACAAAAATAGTTTAACCCCCAACGATCCACAATCTAGTATAGCGATCCCAAGCGGGGTGTGTTTGTGATCCAGATTATTTAAATATCAACCCCAAATTGTGATACTAACTTTAGATTGATTCGCTTTGGAACATGGATCACAAACATTAAATAAATGTTAATTGACTATTTGCTTATGGGTGTATTTAGATACTAGGTAATCGGACACAAATGTAAAATAAATAGTAATTGACTATGTGTTTATATAGGCATGTCAAAGGATCGGATTTGGACCGGATCTGGGTCCAATCGAATCCGATTAAAAACTCTATTATCGAATTCGATCTGTTTACCTGACATATATAAAAATAATAGTCCATATCCGAATTCACTTATAATTGGACATCTGGTTAGATTATCTCATTATCCAATTTGATTTGTAATGGTATTTCACCATAATTTCAATATATATATTTAAATATTATCCTTTAAAAAGGATAATAAACGGATGGAAAATATTGGTCCATATTTGGTCGAATTTAGATTGAAATATGGTCCATTTATAGGCCTACGTTTATGGATGTATTATTATATATAATTTTATATAGTAGTGAAAACAATCTAGATAAGGGTTTCAAAACAAATTGCAATTCAAAATACCGTACTAACTAAGCCTATCCCCATCACACCACATGCTTAAAAAAGTTTCGTATCGTATATTCGTGTTTGTATCACGTACCAAATGGACCCATGATCTAGGCAACATTTGTCCATGCCCTAATGGTTCATTTTTGTCTCACCACCATCATTCAAGACTTAAGAGTCCAGATTGTTACATGCTTTTCTCAACTATTGAACGGTCTCATAACTTACTGTTAATGATGTCAATTTAATTTCTCAACATTAGTTCCTCCTTGGGCTCACAAAAAGTTGTTTACTGCTATTTGAAAATCGTTTGCTATATTAAACTTGTGGGATTTAGTATAGGGATAGCAATCGTGTTGAGCATGTTTGTGTCGTGTCATTTACGGGTTCGTTCGAGTACTAATCAACCCTAATCCAACCCATTCAACTTATTATATCGTGTCAAACTGACTTGATCATTTTCATGTTGTATTCGTGTTGACCCATATAACATGTGAATAAACAATTTAACACTAAGATTTCATTATAATTTAATCGAACTTATGCGCGTACTTTTTCGACAAATTAAAATTTAACTTAATAAACATAATAATAAAGATGATTAAAAATATTTTTTTTATAATTGATAAAAAATAACAAAAAATGGCATTTTACTCCTCCAATACTATTTAAACGTGTTACTCTTGTCAATTTTGTGTTGTTCATATTTGATACTAACTTAACCCATTTATTAGTTATGTTAACGGTTAGTGTTATTTACGAGTTCGTGTCGAGAAATGATCAATTCTAACCCATTAATTTTGTGTTGATTCTGAGTCATGTTTCGTGTCATGTCAAAAATTGTCACCTCTAATTTAGTTTCCCTAGTTGCACGAAGGATTTGCGTTATATTTTTTGATATTTATTAAATTTTATTTTTTGATGTGTTTGGACTTAGCTATCGCCTTGATTTCTCATGAACAATGCCATATTTCCTTGGTGCAGACAGAGTCTTTGGTCCAGCAACAACTACTCGCCATGTTTATGATGTTGCAGCCCGACATGTTGTTAGTGGTGCCATGGAAGGAATTAATGGTAATTGCTTTTCACTATCGAATAACGTTTACAAATCTATGAAGCCATCATCGATGCCTTGACTGTGAAGTCACGACTTGTTTATAAGAGGGATTGCTGAAAAGATAATTCATCTGATATCTTTACTAGGTTTCATTCCTGCTGCTGAAATGCCTGATTTTTTCCTTTCATGGACACTGGGATTGGCAGTTAATTAAACCATAAATGCTGTTCTCATAATCATTTTGTTGTCACCATTGTTCATTATGACAGCATTCGTGAAATATGCACATGATATTTGACATCTGGGTTATTCCCCTTTTCAAAAACATGATTCATATTCTTTTGGTACCTTTTAGTGGGAGAATTAAATAATCTTCATATGTTTCTTCTTGCGTTTCATTGATATTCTTTGCCCTGGCAAAAAGTAGCTTAGATATTGGAGCTGTAATTATAATTGATGAGAAAACTAATCTTTGCAGTTGAAGCAGTAATTTAGGATTCAATTTTTTGCAGTCTTAGTCTTTCTCTTTCATCTTGCTGCTTTATTGATGGTTTTGTTTTTTGTGCAGGTACAGTATTTGCATATGGTGTTACTAGTAGCGGGAAGACTCATACGATGCATGTAAGCAACTATATCAGTTTTGTACTTATCCCTCATGCTCTCCGTCTTCTTAATATGTTCATTAAGAGTAAAAGGAGGTTCAGTGGTGCTGTCACCCCCAATTTATAAGACTGGTGGTAGAGGGCTTGGAATGAAAGCAACCTTGTGACTTAAGAATGGTAAAGGTCATCTGATCAAACTATACAGCCATCTGGCCTGGTAAAAAAATCAAACATATGTTCCATCACATCATTTTTTGAGTACTGGCTTAGAAGTTTTCTTTTGATGACTTAAGAAGGATAGATTCTTTATGTTTGGAAATAGTCTATGACCGCATCATTTTCAAACTCAAAATATCATAGTTTCCCTATTAAGCTGTTATCTTGAGGCCAAACTATGTATTGGAGCCTATATATCAGTAATTACATGCTGTCAAATGTCTTGAATTTCATTGGCTGTTGTGTGGATATCTTTTTCGTCTTGATGATTGCTGCCGTGATGGCTATGACCAGATTCTGCAAACACTTAAAGATGCTAGTAAGCCACTAAACCTTTTTGATAACGACCTTGGGAAAATGATTTTGCTTTAGAAATTAAAAATTGCCCAATTTCTCTCCCTATAAACATTAATACCTACTGTGGGCAGAAGCCAAAGAACTACCTGACAGGACAAATGTAAGAAATCACCACTTCAGGGCCATAGCCATTTTTTGTGTGAAAGAACTAAAATATTTCTAGCCAAGTATTAGAAGAGAGATTACAAGCTTGTAGGTTCTGAATGACACTCGTAATGCAGTCCTGTTGGTCATGAAAGACAGTTTTTGTATTTGGTTGGACAGCGTTGTTAGAATGATCCCTCAAAGAGCAGGTATTAGCTGCTCCTCTAGGGCATAGGCAAACAATTTAAATGTCTTGGTTTTTTGGCGCGGAATCAACTGTGATATTTTTTACTAACCATTGGAATAAGATGTGCAAATTTTTGTTTCAATTAGATATTTGGAATTGGGGCATTTGATGTAGACCACTTGGGAATCCGATAGCTTTTAGTGTTGGTTGACCCCATTGAATAGCATATCAAATCCTGAATTAGACAAGTACATTTTCGGTAGAAATGTACAATTTCAAACAATATAGGCTTTGATTCCATGTGTTAAGGGTTTTGAAATTAAGCACAAGAAGTAGAAATTAAAATAGTGAAATCATAGTTTTGTTCCTGCAATTCCTTCACCATGTCCCTCAAATAGTCACTTAAACATATTATGTTGTCAATTTATTTTGTTCCTTAGCAAAATGTGACCTTGGTTTCCAATTTTCTTTTTCTTTTTGCTGCCTGCCCCTGGAAAGGGGGAGGGGTGGGGTCACCTCAAGTATGTCTGGATGAATGATTATCTGTATCCGATTCAACTGATGCCCAATAGACCTATTCTGGTTACAATTGAGTGTATGAATTGGTCCATGCTTGATGAAGTTACTAAAGTAATCTTAAGTACATTAATCTAACCCAGTCCCTTACTTAATAAAATTACTAGAATAACACAAATGTTTTACAAGTAAAATGACAACCAAAACTAACTTTAATAAGGAAAAAAAAAGAACGAATCCTAGAACCTAATAAAGTATATAAGACACACTCTAACAGCTGAACAAATCAAATCTCTAGAACCTTCTTTTGTTTTAGGCTTTATGGATCATCCTTTGCCCCCAATTTGTTTTCAGAAGCTACCAAATGGGCCTCATGTGCACATGGTACATGCAAAATACGAAAGTTGGCACTTTATATGCTCAGTTGTATCTGAAATTATTGATGGAAACTCAGAATTCCATACCAGAATGAGCTCAACATGTCTGAAGCGCTAAATAATAGAATTGAGCCATGTGCTTCATATGGATAATGGGGAACCAGATGCAGTCAGAGAGAATTCTATCTGACACTCTTAGAACTAAGCATTGATACCATGCCAAACAACCACATGCTTGAAAAGCTTATGCTTGTTGGAAACGAGTAATATAACTCTTCTGTGACCACTCCCAATGCCCAACGTTGGTAATTTTTTTTTTTGTGATTTAGAGATGGATATCTCAACTTCCTTAGAAACACTTCACTTCTGCTCCTTCCATGAATTCCCCACAGAGCAAAGAGCAGCCTTCCAAGCATCCTTGTGCTCTTGCTACTTGCTAGTGCATCTTGTCATCCAACTGCTGAGTGGGGATCACACCCCCAAGATGGGCAGGTGGAAGTCCCGGAATCTCTAGCTAGCTTATAATGTATCTAGACGTGGTTCACCACTTTTTCCGTTTATTGCGAAATATCAGTTAGGAGCATTTCCTTGTGTGGCCCAAATTATCCATTGTCAGACTAGCCTCCATGGGTATGATTCTAATGATAAAGTTAACCTCTGAAGGTACCTCACCTGCCATGGGCTCTTCCAAAAGGAATTCCACTCTTTTCCCACACCACTATCTTTAAAAAATTACTTTCTGCTAAGGAGCCATTGCTTATTGCCTTCAATCCCAGAAACTTGTCCAGATGCCCTTGCATTTCAAGCTCGTAAAGCACCTCAAAAAATCAATTACTGCTTCTTAACTCCCTTTATATTCATCAAATAAGCATTACAATGCTGATACTTTATTATCCTTTTGTTAGAAGTCCAAATTCGAACACTTATTTGGATCGTATATCTTCTTTTCTCAGGTATCTATCCTTGTACTTCATTTTTTAAATCTAAATGTTCCTGATCTTTGTCATGGGTTGCGGACACAAGAATCACCAAGGAAAAAAATTGGCTCGAGTTTGCATGCCTGAAGTTGTTTATTAGAAGTCATTCTGGGGCATTAAAAAAAGTCACAATTCCTAAAACTTGGTTCCAGGTGCACTGTTTGTTTTTTTTTAAATTCCTGAATCCGAAACTTGGTTTGTAGTCTACAATACACTATTTAAGGAGTTTCTTTCTTTAGTTTTGATGCTTAAATATTTGAGCTAAGAGGGCTATGTACATGTGTGTGGACGCATGCCATATGTGGGCCATTTTTCCGGCTTAGTTGGGTAGGTGTTTTTTTTTGCTTTAAGTTTGTAATTTTCCTGTGGGTAAAATTCATTCCAATATTAGCTGTGCTTTATTCTCAAGTTTTGGGAGGAGCTTCTTGTTCATTTTGCTTAATTTTTAGTTATGCAAATACTTTTGTTATAATTGCTGTTCCATATTGTGTTTAGGGGGAGCAAAAGTCACCTGGAATCATTCCGTTGGCTGTGAAGGATGTGTTCGGTAATATACAAGAGGTAATGGCCCCCTCATCTCTCTCTCTCTCTCTCACATGTGCACGCGATATATAAATGTAGGCACCTTTTTTTTGGAGATTGGGTAGCAATTAATTGTTTACTTCCCATGTACTTGCAACTATTTTTTGTGTTTCTACTGGCTTTTGTAATTAACTTTAAATGTGTTTTATTAGACACCAGGGCGAGAGTTTCTCTTCTTCGCGCGTTTCCTATTTGGAAATATACAATGTGTCAGTTCCATTTAATTATTTCCCTGCATTATTCGTGCTTCCTTTTTGTTTTATTTTTGATAATTATGCCTATGTGCAATAAATATTTTTGATAGAAAAATACTAGAATTTTTTAGAATTTTGATTCACGAAAATTGATATAGA
>CAUOFW020009366.1:0-11114 GCA_963454935.2 Ilex paraguariensis
CGTACAACACTTTAGCATTATCAGGTCTAAAGTGATAGGGATCTCGTGCTACCTAGGGAGACATAGGGTGGTGCAATATGGTTAGTAAAAATTCAATAACACACCTCGAATATATGTCGTGAAGTGCTAACTATCCTCTATAATGTGCAAAACTTTTGAACATGTCCACATTTGCAGGCATAAGGCCCGCAAATAACTCAGTCCACCATCTCGAGTCAAATAACGAATAAACATAGGTGTTACTTACCCAACGTGATTGACCTTTGCTCCAGAAGCACAATTTGTGATGAAAACTATCTCTTATACATCTCTTGTACTGTAGTATCTAAAAGTGAGCTCTAACACCTGAAACCTGTACTATCGCCCTTTTTTCTCTGCTCGTGGTGGCAATTTTTTTCCAAAAAATGAATCAATGAAATAGTGTAAATGTGTATGGTGAACTCAGATCTAAACTCAAACAACACTAAATCTCACTCTTTAGGAAGTTATATCACTTGGAAATGCTTTGGGTAAGGTAGAAAATGAGTGGGTTTCTAGCTTGGAAGTGGTTGAAATGAGTTCTCCCATCAAAATCTAGTCTTTTAAACAAGCAATGCCGAATCCTGATGTAAACCGCTCGATGAAGGACTTTGGCCTCTCAAGCAAGGTCTAAGCAGAACACTTTTGCTTTTTGTAGTGTAGCCCACTTCAACCTTTTGCCAATCAATTCTCAACATTGCATACATGATGTAAATAAAAGCCTAACTGCAATTCAATGCAATGCAGGATGAATTTTGGTATCAAGATCATATGCAATTTTCAAAATTTAACAATAAATTCTCAAAATTCAAATAATCATGAAAATCAAAAATTGACATTTTAATAGCTCGACAAAAAAATCACATCTCAATATATACCCTAAGGACATATGTTAAGATATAAAACTCAATTTCATGCATCGTAAAAAAATGTTTTTGTAACGCCCCAAAAACCCCCGTGGGTGACATACATTCTAAAAATCATTTACCGTATGAGAGCATTAAGTAAAATTCATCACGACGAAAGTTTCATTCATCAACCATTCATATTTTAACAAAATTTGGGCAGAGTCTCCTTGTACGGGGAGCTCTACCCAAAAACAACCTGTACAATTATATTACAATTGACCACACCGGGTCCACATATGCATAACTATTGACCACACCGGGTCCATTTTCCATCATAAAATAAACTTGCATTCATCATATGTTATATCCACACTATCATCCCAAATTAATAGGTCTAATCTTGGCCTTTACATCTCCAAAATGTAATAATATAACGCAGCGGAAATAACAGAAATGAACTAGAGTTCAAAAGGATATTCTAAGCATAATCTAGTCTAGAACAAAATAAAAGTGTCGCTCTAAGCGTCCACCTCGGGATCCACATCCCCGTCAAGCGGAGTCTTCCAATGGGTGGGCTCCTCGGCTCCTAACTCCTCCTCAAGTGTGAAATCTGAAAATTTTTATTTGTAGGGGGTGAGCACGAAGCTCTGTAGCAAAATCCTCTCAACTCAAACAAGGTTTGAAAAACATAGCAAACGGTCGGTCTCATTTCACAACTAACATATATATAGGTTTGGAATGAAAACAGTGACATTTTAAAAGAGATCTCAAGTTTAAACAATAGCAATAATCAGTTAAAAGAATAAAGTGAGTTTAGCATCGATAAACAAAAATTCTAATTTAAGCTATTTAAGAAGGGCTTCTCCCTAAGCATTGTCCCATACCAATGCATCGGCAAGAACGACCCAACTCCCGATTCCATGTATTTTTGGTTCATCCCCGTACCATGTATGTTGATTGCTTCTCGTGAATCTACCTAACGATCATGCCTAGTCCACCAATTCCAACCAACAATCACAAATCTCTTTAGGAAGGGCGTGTACCGTCTCCTACGGCATTGACGAAATCCTCCCAAGGTGTCTAGTATACTAACCCTTTTCCTCGGTGTATATGTGAACAATAGTGATCGCGAGCACAACAACGATCCACTACGAGCATTAGGCAACCATCTCACCCCCATTGGGATAGACTAACCTCTAACACTCTACGGCATCTCTCGAAGGTAATCCAAGTCCATCACAACAACCATACAATGAGGAAATCAAGAATATTCACAATTCACAACAATTTCCCAAATATAGTAAAATCCCCAATTTTGTTTTCACATTTGTCATATAATCGAATAATCCAAGAAAATATGCAAGAGATCGTAATCTATATCATTTTGTTATACAATATTCAACACTAAAGTTTTAAAATCAAAGACAAAGAAGAAATTAGGAGAAAATCCCTTTTCTTGAAAACTAGGGCTTTGAAGATAAAAAAAAAAATCAATAGAGCTTTGGTGGTTACCCACCCTTCATATTGTTCAAAACATGACATTTATTACAAATAGAACAAGAATCATGTATTTCATATTATATATATGAGAAGGAGAGTGAAGAAACATATATCTATATACATATATATATCTCTATATATATATATCTAGCCTCAATGTGAGAGATTGAGAGAAAATCCCCTACCTTAAATCAAGATTCCAAGCTAAGACCCAAGCTTCAAGACCTTCTTGCTCTCCTTTCTTTTCCTCTTAATCTTCTCCTCCTAGGGTTTCAAAAGATTTGGGTGAGAGGGTAGCAAGAATGGAAGAAAATGGGAGGAGAATGTATTCTTGAAGAATTTGAAGTTTTGATTTCTACAAGGTATAAATCCCTCTTGATTGGTATTTCTATCTTCCTCTCTTCCTCTAAAATGGTTCCTAGGGTTTGGAGGGGTGAAATGAATGCTAAAGGGACGACATTAGGTTTTTATAGGGCAAGAAAATCGAGCAAAACCCGATATTTTCTGTTCAGAAAAAATCGGGTTTCCTTCGTACTGTTCACAGATTTTTGGTGCGACTTCCAGGTCAGTTTTGACCCATTTAGAGGTCGAATTGGAAATTTTTCATGAAATACACTTTTGTAGCCCTAGATGTCTACTATTTCCTGTCAAAATTTCAGATCAATTGGACATCAAAATATAAAGTTATGATCAAAATACTAAGCAGTGTCCATCACCCCTTTTTACCCAATTTCACTCCAATTTGGTTTTACTTCTAAAATACTTCCTAACTTCTAATACATCCCATATTACCTCTCCCAATGTTTTCCGACCTCCCGAATTCAATGGTAATGTTATTTTGATAAAAAAAAATTAATATATTTATTTAGTTACCCTTATCAATCTTAAACACATCCAAAAAAAAAAATTAAGTTTGACCCAAAAGTCAATCCGTTCGAAACTCAAACTTCATGATTAATATTTCAACAATGATTCTAAGTTTTTATCCTCATTTTATTCATATTTGGAAAACTCTTAAGATATTAGTATTCTTATTTAATTTTAGTACAGGGTCTTACAATCCACCCCCCTTAAAGAAAGTTTCGTCCTCGAAACTTACCTCAAGTAGCGAACAAATATGGATATTTCTCTCGCATCTCCCACTCCGGTTCCCAAGTTGCTTCCTCTACGCCATGATGTTGCCACAGGACTTTCACCAGCTGGATTACCTTGTTGCGAAGCACTTTCTCCTGGATATCAAGAATCTTCACCGGCTGCTCTTCATAGGTGACTCCATCTTGCACTTCAATATCCTCCAAATCCACGACATGCGACGTATCTGGTTGACATTTCCTCAACATCGAAACGTGGAACACGTCATGAACTCCTGACAATGATACTGGTAGCCGAAGTTGGTATGCTACTTTGCCCACTGTCTTGATCACTTCAAATGGACCGATGTACCTTGGAGCGAGTTTTCCTTTCTTACCGAATCTAAGTACGCCCTTCTTGGGTGACACTTTAAGAAATACAAAATCTCCCTCCTTGAATTCCAAAGGCCTTCTTCTCCTATCCGCATAGCTCTTTTGTCGACTCTGTGCTGTGCGTAATCTCTCCCGAATGAGCTGAATCTTCTCCGTTGTCTCCCGTACAATCTCGGGCCCAAACATACTACTCTCTCCGGCTTCCAACCAACATGTCGGGGATCTACATGGTCTTCCATACAAAGCTTCATACGGCGCCATTCCGATACTCGCTTGGTAACTGTTATTGTACGCAAATTCCACCAACGGTAAGTGATCGATCCAACTCCCTTTGAAGTCCAATGCGCAAGCCCGTAACATGTCTTCCAAAACCTGTATCACTCTCTCGGATTGGCCATCTGTTTGAGGGTGAAAGGCTGTGCTGAAATGTAATTCTGTCCCCATAGCTTGTTGTAGACTTTGCCAAAAACGAGCCACAAAACGAGAATCGCGATCCGACACGATAGAAAGTGGAACTCCATGCAATCGAACAATCTCTCGAATGTATAGTCTGCTCAAGATCTCTAACGAGTCTGTGGTCTTCATCCCCAAAAAGTGAGCTGACTTGGTGAGTCGATCTACGATAACCCATACGGCGTTATGCCCTCTTGAAGTCCGTGGAAAACCCGACACGAAGTCCATGGTGATATGATCCCACTTCCACTCCGGGATAGGCAGAGACTGTAATAATCCTCCAGGTCGTTGGTGCTCAATCTTCACTTGCTGACATACGGCACACCTTGAAATGAACTTTGCTACATCCTTCTTCATTCCACTCCACCAATATTGTCGTTTCATATCTCTATACATTTTTGTACTCCCCGGATGTATAGAGAACTTCGATCGGTGACACTCTCCCAACACTTCTTCCCTCACTTGGTCGTCGTTTGGCACGCATAATCTTCCCCAAAACTGTAACTCCTCATTCTTTAAAGACCAATCCTCAACAATCTCATTCCTCTCCAATTTATCCCGAATTTTTGTCAACTCGGGATCTAATCGTTGCAACTCCACAATCCTTTGTCGGAGGATTGGTTGAGCTACTAGGTTAAACAAACATGGTCGATCCTCCGGTCCATTAACCCATAGATCAAACTCCTCCAACGTATCCATCATTTTCCACCGTTTAGCCGCAAGGACATTGATTTCACCCTGAGACTTCCTACTCAATGCATCCGCTACTACATTAGCCTTCCCCGGATGATAGTTGAGAGTGAAGTCGTAATCTTCTAAGTACTCAATCCACCTTCTCTGCCGGAGATTTAATTCTTTCTGTGTGAACACATACTTGAGGCTTTTATGATCCGAGAACACTTGAAATTTCTCTCCATACAAGTAACACCTCCACAACTTAAGAGCAAAAACCACAGCGGCTAGCTCCAAGTCGTGAGTGGGATAGTTCCGCTCATGAATCTTGAGTTGCCTCGAGCCATAAGCAACCACCTTGCCTCCTTGCATCAACACACATCCCAAGCCTCGTAGTGAAGCATCGGTGTAAACATCGTAACCTTCCCCACTGTTCGGAATAATGAGGATCGGTGCCGTCGTCAACTTTTCCTTCAAGGTGCGAAAAGCTAATTCACACGCTTGAGTCCACACAAATTTCTCCCCCTTCTTGGTAAGGCGAGTCATCGGCATCGCAAGCTTGGAAAAACCTTCCACAAACCTACGATAGTAACCGGCTAACCCCAAGAAACTACGTATTTCTGTCACATTCTTTGGTGGTTCCCATTTCATCACGGCCTCAATCTTCGAGGAATCAACCGCTACCCCTTGCTCGGACACAACATGGCCAAGGAACTTCACTTCCTTCATCCAAAACTCACACTTGCTCATCTTCGCATATAACTTATGTTCTCTCAATGTTTGTAGCACAACCGAGAGATGATGTGCATGTTCTTCTTGTGTCCGGGAATAAATCAATATGTCATCAATAAACACAATGACAAATTGATCTAGATATGGCCGGAATACCCTGTGCATCAAATCCATGAAGGCTGCTGGAGCATTAGTCAATCCGAACGGCATCACCGTATACTCGAAGTGACCATACCGAGTACGAAAAGCAGTCTTAGGAATATCCTCCTCCTTGACACGCAGTTGATGGTACCCGGTGCGGAGATCAATCTTGGAGTAGAACTTAGAACCCCTCAATTGATCAAATAAATCATCAATGCGCGGCAAGGGATACTTGTTCTTCACCGTCACCCGATTCAACCGTCGGTAATCTGTGCATAACCGAAGTGTTTCATCCGTCTTCTTCACAAAGAGGACCGGGGCTCCCCAAGGTGAAGTGCTCAAACGGATGAATCCAATTGCCAGCAAGTGGTCCAATTGCTTCCTTAGCTCCTTCAACTCCAAAGGCGCCATCCGATAAGGAGCAATAGAAATAGGTTCGGTTCCCGGATAAAGATCGATTGCGAACTCAATCTCTCTCTGTGGCGGTAACCCGGGTAATTCATCTGGGAAGACATCCGGAAAATCTGATATAATCAACACCATACCCGAGTGGGATCTATCCCGATCATCTCCCATCAAGCTAGCCAAGAAACTCAAGTGGCTCCCTGCCTTAGCTTTTAAGAATTTACTTCCCGTAGTAGGAAATGGATGGAAAGAATCTCGGTTATTCACAAAACTGAAAATTACTCCTCCCGACAATTGAAATGTAATTCGCTTGCGGAAACAATCCATTACCGCATGAAAAGTGGATAACAAGTTCATCCCAAAAATCACGTCATACCCCTTCATCTCTAAAGCAATCAAATCCACAATCAATTCGTGCTCCCCAATACGAAGCACACAACCCTTGCAGACTCGGCTAGTACCCAACTGTTCTCCCGTAGGCAAGTCAACAGTCAAAGCATGTTCTAACTTCTCGAAACCCAATCCCAAATTCATAGCATATGCAGTACGTATAAAAGAATGAGTAGCACCAGGATCGAATAAGATTCGGGCCCAAGAATTGTAGAGAAGAATGATACCTTCCACAACGGCATTGGAGGCATCCTCCTCCGGTTGGATTAAGGCAAATACCCTCCCCGGATTGGCATCACCGGGGGCTTGAGCTCTCAATGGTCTCGGTGGTGGAGGGGGCCTATTTGCATGTGATGGCCCGGCTGATTGATTGGCCTTGGGTGGAAATGACGGGCAGTTGTTTCGGAAGTGTCCTACACCTCCACAAGCAAAGCATTGACGAGGGTCAGTGTTTGGTCTAGTCGGGGCATGCCCCTCTCCTCGGACTGTAAGAGGTCTCTGCCCCACCGCTTGATCGGGGCGACGATATGGTAACGCCCTCGGTGCTCCACTGCTACTGGCACCTGTACGGATCGGGCCTCCTCTAGCATAGCTCTGTCTCCTCTGAGAGTCATCAATGTCTCTCTCCACCAATGCCGCTCTGTCAACCAAATCTCTATAGTCTCGGATTCTGAGTGCCACAAGCTTCTCTCTGATGGTCGGTCTCAAACCCTGCTCGAAGCGCTTGGCCCTCCTATCCTCGGTGGATATGAACTCTGAAGCATAACGGGATAGCTCATCGAACCTCCTCTCATACTCAGCCACGGTCATACTGCCCTGCCGCAAGGCTAGAAAGTCTGCACTCATCTTATCTCTGACAGACTCTGGAAAATACTTGTCGTTGAAACTTTGCTCAAACTCCTCCCAAGTGAGCGTATTAGTGTCCCTCCTTTTCTTCACTGACTCCCACCAGTAATCGGCCTCCCCTTCCAACAAATAGGTAGCCAAGCCAACCCGAAGGTCCCCGGCGATCCCCATACCATCACAAATTTTTTTCACCCGGCGGATCCATCTATCCGCATCTAAGGGATTGGAGCTCCCTTGGAAGGTGGGTGGGTGTTGCCGTAGAAATTCTCGAAGAGCTACCATCCTTCGGTTCTCATCGCCGTTGCCCGGTACTTGGACTAAAGGACGAACTCCACCGTTGTGGTGGTTGTTCCCACCTGGTTGTTGCACTAGGGTGGTGAGTTCCCTTAAACATTGGTAAATACCCTGTATGGCGTCGAGAGGTGGTGGAGGTGGTGGATTTGCTTGACCACCACGCCCACGACCACGTCCACGTACCCGTTCACCGTCCATCCTGCATATCAATTCACAATTTAGTTTCATTGATGTACAAGACATCCTAAATATCACTTTAATCTAAAGCATAAGGTTCATATAAAATTAGACCAACAATTTCCTTCAACTTAATCCTACTTCCCTAGTGGTACTCCATAACCTACAGCTCCCATGTAAGACCTAAAGCCTTGGCTCTGATACCAAATCTGTAACGCCCCAAAAACCCCCGTGGGTGACATTACATTCTAAAAACCATTTACCGTATGAGAGCATTAAGTAAAATTCATCACGACGAAAGTTTCATTCATCAACCATTCATATTTTAACAAAATTTGGGCAGAGTCTCCTTTGTACGGGGAGCTCTACCCAAAACACAACCTGTACAATTATATTACAATTGACCACACCGGGTCCACATATGCATAACTATTGACCACACCGGGTCCATTTTTCCATCATAAAATAAACTTGCATTCATCATATGTCATATCCACACTATCATCCCAAATTAATAGGTCTAATCTTGGCCTTTACATCTCCAAAATGTAATAATATAACGCAGCGGAAATAACAGAAATGAACTAGAGTTCAAAAGGATATTCTAAGCATAATCTAGTCTAGAACAAAATAAAAGTGTCGCTCTAAGCGTCCACCTCGGGATCCACATCCCCGTCAAGCGGAGTCTTCCAATGGGTGGGCTCCTCGGCTCCTAACTCCTCCTCAAGTGTGAAATCTGAAAATTTTTATTTGTAGGGGGTGAGCACGAAGCTCTGTAGCAAAATCCTCTCAACTCAAACAAGGTTTGAAAAACATAGCAAACGGTCGGTCTCATTTCACAACTAACATATATATAGGTTTGGAATGAAAACAGTGACATTTTAAAAAGATCTCAAGTTTAAACAATAGCAATAATCAGTTAAAAGAATAAAGTGAGTTTAGCATCGATAAACAAAATTCTAATTAAGCTATTTAAGAAGGGCTTCTCCCTAAGCATTGTCCCATACCAATGCATCGGCAAGAACGACCCAACTCCCGATTCCATGTATTTTTGGTTCATCCCCGTACCATGTATGTTGATTGCTTCTCGTGAATCTACCTAACGATCATGCCTAGTCCACCAATTCCAACCAACAATCACAAATCTCTTTAGGAAGGGCGTGTACCGTCTCCTACGGCATTGACGAAATCCTCCCAAGGTGTCTAGTATACTAACCCTTTTCCTCGGTGTATATGTGAACAATAGTGATCGCGAGCACAACAACGATCCACTACGAGCATTAGGCAACCATCTCACCCCCCATTGGGATAGACTAACCTCTAACACTCTACGGCATCTCTCGAAGGTAATCCAAGTCCATCACAACAACCATACAATGAGGAAATCAAGAATATTCACAATTCACAACAATTTCCCAAATATAGTAAAATCCCCAATTTTGTTTTCACATTTGTCATATAATCGAATAATCCAAGAAAATATGCAAGAGATCGTAATCTATATCATTTTGTTATACAATATTCAACACTAAAGTTTTAAAATCAAAGACAAAGAAGAAATTAGGAGAAAATCCCCTTTTTCTTGAAAACTAGGGCTTTGAAGATAAAAAAAAAAATCAATAGAGCTTTGGTGGTTACCCACCCTTCATATTGTTCAAAACATGACATTTATTACAAATAGAACAAGAATCATGTATTTCATATTATATATATGAGAAGGAGAGTGAAGAAACATATATCTATATACATATATATATATACATATATATATCTATATATATATCTAGCCTCAATGTGAGAGATTGAGAGAAAATCCCCTACCTTAAATCAAGATTCCAAGCTAAGACCCAAGCTTCAAGACCTTCTTGCTCTCCTTTCTTTTCCTCTTAATCTTCTCCTCCTAGGGTTTCAAAAGATTTGGGTGAGAGGGTAGCAAGAATGGAAGAAAATGGGAGGAGAATGTATTCTTGAAGAATTTGAAGTTTTGATTTCTACAAGGTATAAATCCCTCTTGATTGGTATTTCTATCTTCCTCTCTTCCTCTAAAATGGTTCCTAGGGTTTGGAGGGGTGAAATGAATGCTAAAGGGACGACATTAGGTTTTTATAGGGCAAGAAAATCGAGCAAAACCCGATATTTTCTGTTCAGAAAAAATCGGGTTTCCTTCGTACTGTTCACAGATTTTTGGTGCGACTTCCAGGTCAGTTTTGACCCATTTAGAGGTCGAATTGGAAATTTTTCATGAAATACACTTTTGTAGCCCTAGATGTCTACTATTTCCTGTCAAAATTTCAGATCAATTGACATCAAAATATAAAGTTATGATCAAAATACTAAGCAGTGTCTATCACCCCTTTTTTACCCAATTTCACTCCAATTTGGTTTTACTTCTAAAATACTTCCTAACTTCTAATACATCCCATATTACCTCTCCCAATGTTTTCCGACCTCCCGAATTCAATGGTAATGTTATTTTGATAAAAAAAAATTAATATATTTATTTAGTTACCCTTATCAATCTTAAACACATCCAAAAAAAAAAAATTAAGTTTGACCCAAAAGTCAATCCGTTCGAAACTCAAACTTCATGATTAATATTTCAACAATGATTCTAAGTTTTTATCCTCATTTTATTCATATTTGGAAAACTCTTAAGATATTAGTATTCTTATTTAATTTTAGTACAGGGTCTTACAGTTTCCTCACTTGGTTCAATTTCACACCCACGTGATCAATTTGTTCACCTCTAATAAATTCACGTTCTAGTTGTATGAAACCAACCTCCAACACAAAAGGATTTTGATTAGTTTTAATCATAATAAGCTCATCATGAAATCCTAATGCAATTGTTTTAGTGAAAACATGACCAATTAGTGAGTGTCCCTTAATTATTATTTTTTTTTTGACAACTTCCCTTTCTTTATCCGCTCTTCTACTCCATGACTTTCAATCAACACAATTGTGAATTCCGTACTTTAACTATATGTTTTTAATCCTGGTTAACAGAGTCTATGACCTTTACGTATAGCAATTAAGTAGTTGAAGTGCATTATTTTTATCAATTTATTTATGCTTCACCTTTTTAAATTGCCACATTAGGCTCTTTTCTCCACAATTGCCTTCGACATTGTTTTAAGGATTAGAGTTTAACTAACCTTTAACCACATGTTCACCT
>CAUOFW020009367.1:2500-11112 GCA_963454935.2 Ilex paraguariensis
CGAGCATGAAGAAATTAACGAGACTTCTTTATCTTTTGAGTTGTTCTGCCGGATCGGTCGCTCAAGATCTTTGGTCTCTACCCGGACCCGATGAAAAAAATGGGATCACTTCTTATGGACTTGTTGAGAATGATTCTGATCTAGTTCATGGCCTATTAGAAGTAGAAGGCGCTCTGGTGGGATCCTCACGGACAGAAAAAGATTGCAGTCAGTTTGATAATGATCGAGTGACATTGCTTCTTCGGCCCGAACCAAGGAATCCCTTAGATATGATGCAAAATGGATCTTGTTCTATCCTTGATCAGAGATTTCTCTATGAAAAATACGAATCGGAGTTTGAAGAAGGGGAAGGAGAAGGAGCCCTCGACCCGCACCAGATAGAGGAGGATTTATTCAATCACATAGTTTGGGCTCCTAGAATATGGCGCCCTTGGGGCTTTCTATTTGATTGTATCGAAAGGCCCAATGAATTGGGATTTCCCTATTGGTCCAGGTCATTTCGGGGCAAGCGGATCATTTATGATGAAGAGGATGAGCTCAAACTTAATGATGCACAAATTGATTTTATGCAACACTTGTCAAGTAATTAATGCAATAAATAAAAAAGGAGAGAGTTAATACAAATAAAACACAATTTAACTAGTTCGGTCAAGGTGACCTACTCCACTATGAAGGATTAGGATGGTTTGAGTGTTTTATTACTTGAAGGAGTGTTGGATGCTCAAGTGTGAGTAATAGGCGAGATACAAGATGTGGGAGATGTCCCCCATGTGTAGGCGGAGCTTACAATTTATATACGCCTCCTAACAGATCGACGTGTCTTATCAGTAACAGAAAAACTAATTTGGTGGAATGGACGCTATCCTCGCAACTGGTGAGGCAATTGTTGAGAGGGCATGTAGATCTCCTCAAAACCAAGTCTCAAGATAGCGTGGTAGACTTCCTCATTCTAGGAAGGCGTGAATAAGGCTCTAGGATGGTGTTGCTGACTTCTTCACTCTAGGATGGCATGATTGTCGGGGCTTTGGCGAGCCTGACTTGATCTGGGTTTCTTATTGGCTGGACTCACTGGGCTTTGTTTGGGTCGGGCCCACTATCCGAGTTGGGCCTTAGACTGGGCCCATCATTTGCCCCTTATACGCCAAGTTCAATAAGATTTGGAGTAGAGGGCATTAGCTAAGCTTGAATTCTAGCTCGAGCAGACAAGGAGGCCTTGGAGAAAGAGACTCGGAGGCCGTGGAAGATGCCAAGGTGCCCAGGTAGGGTGCCTGGGTGGCCTGGGCATTTACCCTGGGTGCCAGGATGCCCCGGGTGCCTAGAAAGGCTTTAGTATGTCCTACTCGCCTAGGTGGCTAGGGCACCTGGGTGTCTTCCTGGTACTCCAGCGCATCTGTTTGTGGTGGCTGGACCTCTGGTGAGGCTTCCTGGGTGTGTTGTGGAGATGCTGAAGGTTCGTAACACTCCCCTTTTGGCGGTGTGAGCTTGACAACCAAATCTGTCAAGACTTGTGCCTTAATGGGTACCCTCGACTGGTATTATACATCAAACTTGCCCTGGTCCATTGTCCACTTCCCTTGCTGGTTGAAGAGTCTTCCACATGAAGTTTTCAAGGAGATGACTTAGCGGTGTAGGGAGGCAACAGAGGCAAGGAGACAGAGAGGGCATGCTTGAAGAGAGAAACTTAGAGACCGTGGAGGTCGTGGAGGATGGCAAGGAGCCTAGACAGCGTGCCTAGGTGACTTGGACGTCTACCTTGGGCACCAGGATGCCCCGGGTGCCTAGGCAGGGCGATTGGGAGGGTGCCAGTGTGTTTGGTGCGCCTGGGTGTCTGCCTGGTGCGCCAAGGTATCCATTTGCGGTGGATGGACCTCTGGCGAGGCTTCCTAGATGTCTTATGGAGATGCTAAAACTACACAACACTCCCCTTTCTGCGGTGTGAGCTCGGCAACGTTCGCCAGGGCTTGTGCCTTGATGGCTGCCCTTGGTTGGTATTGTACATCGAACTCGTCCAGCTCCAAAATTGATGACGTAAAAATTGATTTTATGCACCATCTGTCAAGTAATTAATGCAGTAAATAAATAAGGAAAGAGTTAGCACAAGCAAAACATAATTTAAGTAGTTCGGTCAAAGTGACCTACTCCACTGTAAAGTGCTAAGATGGTCTACGTGTTTTATTACTTCAATGAGTGTTGGGTCCTCAAATGTGAGTAATGGGCGAGATATAACTCGGATAGTGGGCCCGACCCAACCAAGGTCCAACTCGGATAGTGGGGTCAGCCCAGACAAAGCCTAACTCTGATAGTGGGCTCAGCATAGACAAGGTCTAACTCAAATAGTGGCCCCAGTCCAGACGAAGCCTAGTAGGTTTGGCCCAAAAGAGACCCAGATCAAGTTAGGCTCACCAAAGCCCTGACTATCATGTCATCCTGGAATGAAGGAGTCAGTGATGTCATCCTAGAGCCTCATTTACGCCATCTTAGACTGAGGAGATCTGTCACGCCATTCTAGGACCTAGTCTAGAGGAGATCTCCACCCCCTCTCAACAACTGCCTCACCTGTTACGAGGATGAAGCTCATTCCACCAAATCAGTCTTTTTGTTACTGATAATGTACCTCAATCTATTAGGAGACGCCTATAAATTGTAAGTCTGCCTACACATGGGGAGCATCTTTCACATCTTGCATCTCGCTTATTACTCACAGTTGAGCACCCAATACTTCTTGAAGCAATAAAACACTCAGGTCATCCTAGCCCTTCACAATAGAGTAAGTTACATTGACCGAACCTCTTAAATTGGGTTCTCCTTGTTTTGACTCTTTTCTTATTTATTTATTGTGTTAATTACTTGACAGGTGGTGCATAAAATCAATTTATGCAGCATCACAACTTATAATTTAAGAATACTGGATAATTTGTATAAAATATAATTTAATAGGATCTCAATGACAAGACAACATAACTTAGTGGATAACCTTAAGTTTAATAATATTGTAATTTAAAAACTTAAGCCTCATTTAAGAATTAACCAGGGTTTTCAAAATCAAAATTAATAAAAACCTATATAAAATCGATTATGCATAAGAAAAATTAGGCCAATTAGTCACGCCATCAATCGAAAAATATATGCTAGCAAAACTTGATACAAAAATATCATAAGAAATTTTGATCCCAAACAACAAAACAAATTAATAAAAATTTTAAAATAATTTTCAAAAAATTAAAGGGCTTATTGATATGCATCACTTTAGGCCTCGAATTTGAAGGAGCCACCCCAGATTCAATCCTAAATGCAAAAGAAATATATAAGGTAATCCTCGAAATATTTAGTGCTGAACAATATGTAGGTCATGGCTTTGACACAACAATAATGTTCATAGAGAGATTATATTTCTCTAGGGAAGCTCAAAACATGCAACCTCGAACCCACACAAGGAACATATAAAGAAAACTTATTTTGTTGGACAGGTTGAAGCAATTGAAGACCTCTCAATTTTCCAATGGACTTTGGAATCTCTCCATTGAATTTGTTGCTTGAGAGATCAATGGCTGACAGCTATGATCTTGGTATAAAGAGTTTCAACACCTTGTTTCTGATTGTCATTGAAAATGCAAAAGTGTCAGCAGACTGATAATCAGACACCGGGTAAATGGTCTGCCAGAAAATAAATTGATTGGTTAGCATCATGAACCATTGTGGCATTCCAATTTTGGAAGTACTTTGATAGCAACTCGCCCATAAAACCATTATGTGAGAGGTCAATGATACGTAACTTCATAATATCAAAATTTGACCGCCTGACTATTTCTAAGATTGAGAAGCTCTAACATCATGAAGTGGGCTAGAGATCTTGGCACCGGCCCGTCTAATTGATTCTGACTTAAATCAACCACTTCTAAATTACATTTTTTGTTGTATAACTGAGCGATGGTTCCATGAAAGTTGTTGCATCGTAAATTCATCACTAATAGGAAATCATTAATGTTGCTAAAGCATTTGGGAATTCTTCCACTCAAGCTATTGTTCAACAGGTCAAGGTAATTACATTATTCTATTATTGTTCAGTCACATATGGATTGAACATTGACAAGCAATCAATAAATCATAGTATCATTCAACGGATCATCTCCAATCTCTACATCCAAGCTTTCTTTTTAAAGATCATTTTTGTTGGTAGAATTTTCGGGGCACAATTGGATGATCTTGTTTCACAAAATTGTCTCGTCAAGCATAAGATTAACCCAGAATGGCAGTCAAGTACAGATCATCCTTTCTTTGTCCAGTAATTTCGAAGGTTTCTGTCATGTCGAGTTCTTCTGGTTTCAACCCATTTGGGAGTTTCCAGTCAAAGTGATAGAGCAATTGAGCAAGTGCAAGTTCAATAACTACTGTACCATATGATATTCCAGGACATATTCTCCTACCAGTCACAAATGGGAGGTAGTCAAAGTTGGTCCCCATATAAGTGATTAAAGAATCAAGGAACCTCTCAGGTTGAAAGCAATTCACATCAATCTAGTAGTTATGATATCTACCAGGGATGTCAGTGGACCGAAGCGGGGGCAGGGAATGTAGTCTTCATCCCCGTACTCGTTTAAAAAAACTCCGTCCATCTCCAGTCTACTTCTATTAACGGGTATAGTTTTCATCCCCATCCTTGTCCGCGGGTAAATTTCTAATCCCCGTCCCCGTCCCCTCGCTTCTCCCGTACCCGCCTAAGCCCAAACTCAAGTAGCATAATCTAAAATTCTAAATAAATCTAATATTTCAAATAATCCAACAATATTCTAAATAATTTACCATAATCTAACACAACATAATGTAGATTGCAAAATGTAAAAGCCAAAACAATATAATATTCTATTTAAAGTGTCATTGGACCACAAGAAGAGAAATTACTACACTTGAAGTTTCCTAGAAAAACTTTTGTTATTACAATTCATATTACAACCACAAAGTGTTAAAAGAGGAAAATTTAAAATTTCGCTAATTTAATAATTATCTCCATTTCTTAGTTCACTCTAGCAGAGAAACTCATTAACCTCCATTCACAATATTTCTACCTACAATGAAATGCAAAACTATTTTATTCTCTCTTATATGTTTTTAGAGTATGGTGAATCCAAACTCCTAACAGTTTCAATTAATGAGCACAAATAGAAAAAAGAACAATCAGGGAAAAAAGTTGATAAGATTATCACAATACAATGCCACTTGTTAGTTTGATTATCATATTTCTAGATTGGTAGTTATAGTAAATATGTTTAGTTAAGACTTAGAAGTATATATATATATATATATATAACGGGTAGCGAGGGCGGGGAGGGATAAGGGTAAGTTCATCCCCGCCTTCATCCCTGTACGGGTTTATACGAGTATCCCCGTATACGTCTACCATTCAATACGTATAGTTCATCCCCAGTCTAAATGGGATGCGGTTTGGACGAATACCCGTTTTTCTCTGGTCCACTCACATCCTTAATCTCTACCCATTGGCCATAGATTGAGGACGATTTGGGCTTTAATGGGCAATTCATATCCATTGTCACATCACCCACTACCCAAATTTGGAGAAAAAAAATAATTTGAATAACTCTTGATCAAATTTCTATCCAAATTTTAGTTAAAGAGTTACTCAAATTACACAGTTCTGATTTTGAGTTATCTAAATTTTGATCAAAAGTTATCCATATTACACATTTTTTGTCACGAATTACTCAAATTATATTTTATCTATATTTAGGTATTATGTGACAAGTTTATGATATAAAAAAATTATTAGCAATTTGGATGTTGTCTACTTGAGAGATTACTTAAAACATATTCAATACTTCAGGTACCAAATTAATGCAATTAAAATATTAGAGACCAAAATAAAATAAATCTTATACTTTAAGGACCTCCAGTGCAATTAATCCAATTAAGAACCTTAGAAAATAGAAACAATTGAAAATTTGGGGATCAAATAGACACTAAATATATATTTGGAGGACCAAAAGTGTATTTTACCCCAAAAAAAAAAAACCTAGTATAGGGGAAACATCTTACCTAGTTGTAGTTGCATGATGGGTCCATATTTCTTGGCCAAGTTTCTTAAAGCATGTTGTGGTGATGAACCAATCAACTGGTGTAAATTGCCAATGAGTGGCAGCTTCCATGGCCCTGGTGGTACCTTTGGATTCAGTCCTTGGGCTTTAGATCTCTTCAAGAGTTTCACAACCA
The DNA here is from genome assembly GCA_963454935.2 of Ilex paraguariensis. Classification (NCBI taxonomy): domain Eukaryota; kingdom Viridiplantae; phylum Streptophyta; class Magnoliopsida; order Aquifoliales; family Aquifoliaceae; genus Ilex; species Ilex paraguariensis. The sequence goes on from CAUOFW020009367.1 coordinate 8,723, forward strand.
TAGTAAATATGAAGAGTAAGAAAGTGAGGAGGAAAAGAAAAGAGAACTGTAGATTTAGAGACATTGAATTGAGAAGTGTGTAATTAATCTTGCGGATGCATGGCCCCTAGTGGTTCTCAGGGCAACCCAACCTCTCGCTGGAAAGTATGGTGGGTGTCAGTGTTCATGTGTCGTTGGAAACATCCATAGACAAGGGGAGGTTTTCGTAAGCACTTAACAATTTGCTTAAATTATGCATAATCTATAAGGTTATAGGTTGAACATTCTCAAAATTTAATTCATTTTTATCAAAATTCTCGTTTTATACCCTCAAAAATTAAATTTTAATCACATTGCACTCTTAATATAATAAAAGTGTTGAGGGTGCAGAGTCTCATAATCATTTGGTTTGGACAAAATATTCCTAGAATGGCTTTTATCCTTTGGCTTGCAGTCAACTCTAACCTTAGCACTAAGGACAGAATGTCAGAATTATGACATTCACAAACCAGTTTGGAGATGAATGCAACCTATGCATGCAGGCTGTAGAGTCCCATAACCATTTTTTTTTTGAATGTGAATACACCTGCAAGGTCTATACAACTACTTTGCTTTTTAGTGGAATTCAATGGCAGCAGAGGCAATGGAGTGAGATCATCCAGTGGGCATCTCAGAGATGGAGAGGGAAAGATATATTAAATTAATACTGCCCTCAAGCTTAGTCTCTCAGTCATAGTGTATTACCTATGTCAGGAGAGAAATGCTAGAATTTTCAAAAGCCAAGCCAGGGATCCCAATACTCTAGTTACACTTATTAGCCATTCTATTAGAGAAAGGATGATCTCCATGAGGTTCATGTGGACTCAGCAAAACAACATGTTGGCTGAAAGATGGGGTCTTCCAGAGTCCTGCATCCTATAGTTTTCCTAAACTTTTTGTTCTTTATTACCTAACAATATGGGCATTGCATTCTGGTGGAAAGTACTAGCTCAAGGCCTATACTTCCCGTAGAATGTGGAGCCTCCTTCTGAGTAGGGGTACAATTCAGACGGGTTGGGCGAGTTGAAATGTCAACCTTAACTTAACCCTAAGTATATAATTTTTAACTTTAATCCTAACCCTACCTTAACTTGAGAAACTCAACCCGAGTACTACTCGAGTTTAATTTGGGCGGGCTCGGGTTGAATTCGGGTTACTTAATTTGGGCTGATTTCGGGTTAAAAATCGGGTTATGCTTGGGTTACTTAATTCTGATTGATTTTTTGAAGTATAGATTTAATTTTTTCAAGTATAGATCTGATTTTTTTCAAGTGATCTAAGATGAAAGGCGATGGGCAGATGAAGAGAGAGAGAGAGAGTGAGAGAAGGATGAGTGACGAGTGAGAGAGGGAGGTTGAGAGTCTGAGACGACTCAGACGAGTGATGATTGAGAGAGGGAGGAGTGACGAGTGAGAGAAGGATCTGAGAATGATGGAGGAGTAGGGGCGAAGACTTGAAATGAAATGAAAATCTTGACTCTAAAGAGTGAAGATAAATACTAAACCTAATTAAATACATTTATATATTTATGTATATTTGGATTTAATCCGATTTAATGATCGGGTTCAACCTTATTTTAATATTCGGGTTGAACCCGACAACCCGAGGCTTACCCAAATTCAATTTGAGTTAGAGTTTTTTTGCCCAGACCCAACCTAAGTATTAAAAATTCTAACTCAAACCCTGTTTTTTTTCAGATTTGGCTTAGATTGAATTCGAATTAGCCCGTCCAAGTTGCACCCCTACTTCTGAGTCATTTACAAGTGTTTTATACACTTTTCATGTGTACAACTCTAAAATATCAATAAAAAAGTTTGTTTTACCTTGAAAAAATATATTAAAAATGTTGTAGCGTGGTTCTACTGTTAGATTCCATTACTCATCTCATCAATGTTGATGAGATAATTTTGAGGAGCAATGTAAGCTAATGACAAGATTACATTGTAACAAAACGAGCCCAACAAGCCTATTGTTTTCAAATATTCTTTCTTTCTTTTTTTTTGTCACATTTGACATTTTTTCTTTTAAAAAAAGGAAAATTTGGAAGCCGGTTCTCCTATATGAACTTGTTTGGACTTAAGTTCGTTAAGGAAACTTATTTGTTATGAAGTCCGTTTTTTGTCAATTTTACCATATTATCCCTTCCTTTTAGAAGTGAAATATAATTAAAAATTAAAAACTCATAAATTTTAGGAGTTTGACTAACATTAAAATCTTTTCTCTCTCATATCTATTTATATTTACATATAGGTTAAAAGTTTGACTAATTTTTAAAAAAAAAATTTCTTTCTTATCTATCTATATTCATATATAGGTTAGGTGTGTGTGTATATATATATATATATAATAACTTTAAAAATAAAAAATAGTAA
>CAUOFW020009368.1:0-303006 GCA_963454935.2 Ilex paraguariensis
ATGATTAGTAGATATCAGTCTAACCCTGGGCAAGAACATTGGATTGCAATAAAAAACATATTCTCAAGTACTTGAAAAGGATAAGAGATTAGATGTTAGTTTACCCGATAGATAGTCTAGTACCCATCGGGTACACGGACTCTGATTTTCAGTCAAATAGGGATTCTAGAAGTCAACTTCCGAATATGTGTGTACCCTAGGAGGTGGAGCCATAAGTTAGAGGAGTATCAAGCAATATTATATTGCTGATTCCACCATGAAAGTCGATTACGTGGCGGCTTCTGAAGTAGCCAAAGAGGCAGTTTGGCTTAGAAACTTCCTAATGGATTTAGAAGTGGTACCCTCAATAAAATCGACTATTACACTTTATTGTGACAATAGCAAAACGGTTGTTAACTTGAAGGAACCACTAACCCATAAGAAGGGAAATCACATTGAGCGCGCAAATATCACCTTATATAAGATATTGCGAGAAGAGGAGATGTAGTGGTGACCAAGATTCCATCAGCAAACAACCTGACAGATCCCTTTACAAAGAGCTTACCAGCAAAGACTTTTGATAGTCATGTGGAGGGAATGAGAGTTAGATGTATGACAACATAGCTTTGAGTATAAGTGGAAGAATTGATAGAGTAGTATACTAAAAGTTTACTTTTTGTAGTGAAACTCATTTTATTAATTATTAAAAGTTTATTCTTTTCATTTTATTGAGAATCTATATTGGCAAAATATTTGTATTATATTTTATATATAATATGCATGTGTGTCTTATATTTTACATTGTAGATAATTTAGTGTGTAGAATTCGACTTATGCATAAAAGACCAGATTATTGGATCCTTGTATAATATGAGTATGTGTTCATAATCGTAGATGGAATTGGACACGCCATCGTATGATTGTAGTGTAATATTCAGGCATAGTCTTTCTTGACTATAGGAGATTGTTTGATGTCTTGGATTATTGCACTAGCACATTTTGTGTATTAAACAGACCTGTGATGAGGTTATTATTTTTTACTGATTTAATAAGATAATAAATACCTTATTATTATTATAATTGCTTATGCTCTTAATCCCTAAATATTTAATTTTCATGTGCATATAATGTTTGTCACTTTAATTCATCAAAGAGTGAAATTCATTTTGGGTCAATAAGCTCGATGAATTGGGAGATAATGTTATTTGTATGGTGAAAATTAAATATTAAAGAAAACCACGTCCTAGTATTTAAATGGTTGATGATGTTCTCTTGAGGAATCTCATAAGTTTTGTCCATGTCAAACCCTACAGGTGGATTTAATTATCCTACATGAAAAATAAGTTGAGTGGTAAGGTCTCAAGGAATAAAAGAAGTCAATTAAATATAATTGCTAGTGATTTATTTAATTAATGGACATCTATAATTTAAAATATAGGGAGATTATTAAGCAAATAATAATAAGGGGCTCGAATATAATTTTGAGATAAGGCCCATGAGATCAATAATAAGTTTTTAATAGACTGACTTATGATTAATTGGTTGTAGGATGTCTATTCTGGGTTGAACATAGGAATCCTAAACCTATTGGGAGCCCGGTCCTTATTTCTACTTAGGGTCTCTACCGTAGCCTATATATAGACATCTAGATTCTCTATTTCAGCATCTATTCTTTACTCACGTTTTTAGAGAGGATGAAAGAGGGAGCAAGGATTTGGAGGTGTTGGTAGCCCACACTACATCTGTATTTTGATGTTGGGGGATATACAATAGAAGGCCGCGAGGTTCATCGAGCTGTAGTCATTGTTCTATTTTGCGTTTGTGTTGAGACGAGATCAGTCCCGAGAGATCTCGAAGGTAAACCCTACTTCCGCTTTGTAGGGTTTTAAAGAAAATTTTGTGATATTTGATACATACGTGCTGTCAACGGCTCTTAGAATTTTCGTTCCAACAGTCTAATGGCGGTCTTGATCTCCTCAGATGTACTAAACAACATGCCCAGTTTAAATGTGGGTCTTCCTCATCTTTTTTGCCCAAATACTTTAAATTTTTTATGTTCCTTGCATGATTCTCTCCATCAGATGAGCTAAAGCAGCTTAAAATCTCCTCAAAATCACCATCTGTATCACTAAGTTCTACCTATTGCCCTTTGTCTGTTTCTGTTTCTTTCAGCCTATTACTCTTCAAACCAGTCCATTCAGCTTCCTTATCAACGTAACTATCATACAACATGTCATCATACTCACTTTCATAATCACTGTCAACCAACATATCATACTCACTAGATTCAAAGTCAAGTTGGTATTCACTATCTAATTCATCACACTCTGATGCTACCCTTTTCCCTTTATCAACTGAGAAATCACCATCAACCTGATGATTCTCCACTAACTTAATACCATCTACATGATGAAAATAAACATGAGCTACCCTTTTTCGATTCAAATTATGTGCTATATCCAAAACCTATTCATCACTAATCATATGTACTAGCCCTTTGTGTAAATCCATACCAGGAATTCTGTAATAATATCCAATGTATGGAGCATATCCAAGAATAAAGGCTATATCATCCATTTCAATAAGCAACATCAAGTCATCTATGTAATCCATTTGTCCTCCAACATAAACCTTGTTTGGCTTCTCCCTAAATTCACCACTGTGGTGAACCTCCATTGAGAAAAGTGAAGAATTAGGCCCTATACAATTGTTTTTTGTCACAAATATTTTCAAAAAAACCTAAAATCAACAACTGATTTTCAAGGACCACATCAACTACAAAATATTGCAACTAACACATAAAATATTAACAAAGAGTTTCCAATGCATAAATAAATGGTTTCGAACAAACACATAAACTATATAATATTGAATACGTACTTTTAAAAATCAGGCTTACCCATGAACCTTAGACTCAAATCTATAAGAATTAGTACATACCATAATGGGGAATGTCTTCATCTGTATATTGATTCCCATTCTTCCTTCATTTGAAATGTAACATTTTTTTGCTTTGCTCTAATTGAAATCAAACACCTTGCAAAATAAGTGAAGACATTGAAGAGTCTCTTGATCAATTTGACTAACAGGAATGGGAGGAGGGTTAAATGTCATATAAACCCCTCACATGTGGTCACATGGATGGCATATGGTTATAAACCGTGAGAATTGTGGACAACATCAACGGCGGGGAATAGGTAAGTGTACATGTAATACATGAGGGACCAATTTGATGCAATTAGAACATTGGGGACCAAAATGAGACAAAATGCATATTATGGGGACCACAGCTGCAATTAACTCTAAATTAATTGAAAGCAGTAAAGACCACTAAAGTGATGAGTTATAGGTAAAATAAAATTACTTGGAAAGTCAAAAATAGTAGGTAGGAGAGAAGCTGACTTTGTGTAGAGTTTATTGTATTTGATCATGGATCTTTTATCCATAGTCTTGTCGTTGTTCTTTATAGGGAAGGTCTTCAACCATCAAAGCCATTATTTCCAGCCATGACTGTAATCATGACATTTATCTTTGAGATGTGTAGACATGCACTGAATTGTATATAATTGAGGCTCATGATTTCACATTTTCCCGCTTCTCGGGATACTTAGAGTCCCACTTCCTTAACCTCCCATCAAGTATAGACTATCACAAGCTCTTTTATGACCTTCATGTTGTTTCCACGTGTCATCCTTAAATTTTGCTATTTTTTGGTGTAAACATTGTTTCCTCCCCCCCCCCCCAAAAAAAAAAAATTATGTGACTGAACACTTCATATTCAAATCGTCGTTTTGGCTCTTTAAATTTAAGCTTTTGCCACATACTTGCCCTGCTTAGTTATCATCCCACTATTGGCAGTGAAGCTTAAAGGGTGCGGCCAAGCTTCCACATGAAGGCTTTTCGTCTATCTTTCGTCTTTTCAAATCTGCAATAAGCAGCTGGCATGCAATCCGTCCATTTCTTTTCATCATTGCAATGGTTCGTTCTTCGCACCTATATAATCCATCCTCAGACTTGCTTTTTTGTCATTATTATGACATTCTCTTCTTCTTCTTTAATGGAGCCCTCTCATGTCGTTGTGCTTGAAGCGACTCTTTCATGAGTTCCAAATGATCAAATTACTCTTCACACTTTTAACCCGTTCTCTAAGTCTTCTCCAACAGAGATGGCCCTTAGGCCTATTGTTTTAAAAACTGGCCCAGCTGAATGGGTTGACCAGGTGAACTGATGAACTAGACCCTAAACCAGGCTAGTTTAGGTATTAGATCGTTCGAGCAAAGGAACCAGGAGAAATCGGATGACCTAGCTGGTTTTGTAACGAACTCGCTGAACCAGACGATTTAGAGCAAACCTAACGGCTTAATTAGAATGCTATAAAAGGTAGGCTTAGGGAATTTTTGCCCAAATTTGATCGATCTTCCATATTTTCCTTCTACTTCTCTCATTCGCGCCTCCTAGACTACGACTCCAATGAGGGAACGACCAGTTACTCACTGGTCAGTCGTCTCTCTCTCTCTCTCTGTGCATAGTGCACTCAGCACATCACTCAATCGAAGGACTTAGTTTCTCAGATCCTCAGAACTTGGACTCAAATTCCCAAATCTTCAACTTGGATCTTCGAATCATACAACAGATAGTTATCCTTCAGTTAATAATCTAAGTTTGTGTGTGGTATTGGTATGCATAGATTCATCGATCTATAGGTTTATCAATTTATGTTTTTTTATATATCAATTTATGTTTATTTCCATTTTTTTGTTGTATCGCACTGAGATTCTCATATCGTTGGTTGTTTGCATAGATTCACCATAGTGTATTAGCAATATATGTTAATCTGTTTCCCTATTTGTCTTTTGGATATGTGGATCTATTAGCTTTAATACCAATATTTGGTATATCTCCATTTTCGAAGGTATTGGACTGATAATTTTTGTTTTTTTATTTAATATAGATTAAACATGTTATTTTTCATAATCTTTATAATGTTTTAGTCTATTTATTATTTTTTTTATTTTTTTATTTTTTTATTTTTTTATTATTATATTACCAGTTCAACTAGTGACCCAACGATTGAACTAATGACCCATTGACCTGATTCCTTTACCAAGTTGATGTCTGGTTGAGTTTTAAAACTATGCTTAGGTCTACTTTCAAAGAGATCCCTCCAGATGACATTCGACGTATCTACCCTGACTCTCATCTGCCTCTCCTTTTTAAGTTCCAAGAGCCTCTTCATTAATCAAACTAGCTTAGTGGAAATCCTTATGTGCACGAAAGGCCCTTTCTCTTTGTTAAGTGTAAAAGATTAACACAATATATTGAAGAGGAACAGAGAGAGGTCAAAAGCTTGACCTAGTTCTCATATATCATTGTATTTATAGTTAACTTACAATAATAATAAGAATTACACATACTATCCTACCACTATTAACAATTTACACAGACTACCCTAATAATTTTAACACTTCCCCTCAAGCTAGACTATATATATCATATAATCCAAGTTTGGAATAAATCGCCGTAAGACATGTACGACTCAATGCTTTGGTAAACATATCTGCAAGCTAATCTTCAGATTTCACAAATGGAGTTGTAATCTCCCCAGCTACTATTTTGTCCCGAATAAAGTGACAATCAACCTCAATATGTTTAGTTCTCTAGTGAAACACTGGATTGATAGCGATATATGGATATTTGCCTGATTATCACAAAACAACTGTAAAGGAGGTTGAACTGGAAACCCAATTTCCTGGAGAAAGTGTAGCAGCCAAGTCAACTCACTCGTCGCATACGCCATTGCCCTATACTCCGCCTCAGCACTAGATCTTGCTACCATAGATTGTTTCTTACTTTTTCATGAGACAACGTTACCTCCTAAGAAGGTACAATAACCAGTGGTTGATCTCCGATCAGAAGGAGAGTTAGCCCAATCAGCATCTGAGAAACCTTTCACTCTAAGATGTCCATTAGCTTGATATATCAGTCCAAGTGCAGGAGCTCGTTTGAGAGATCGCAAAATACGAGTAACGGCCTCCCAATGTGGTACTCTAGGACACCCCATAAACTGATTTACTATACTGACTGCATAAGAGATATCCGGTCGAGTAATAGTTAGGTAATTGAGTTTCCCAACCAATCTGCAATACCGACCCGGATTCTCAAATAATGCACCATCATCCATCAATAGTTTCTGATTCGGATCCATAGGAATATCAATTGGTCTGCCACCCAGTAAACCTGCTTCCTCTAGCATGTCAAGTACATATTTCCTCTGTGATAAATAAATACCCTGTTTAGATCGAGCCACTTCAATTCTTAAGAAATATCTGAGTTTTTCCAAATTCTTAGTATGAAAATCGATCTTGCAATAAGATTTTTAACTTGGCAATCCCCTTAGAATCATCTCCAGTAATCACAATATCATCTACATAGACCACCAATAGGACATATCCAGCATCCGTCTATCTGTGAAACACAGAATAGTTTGTTTGGCATCGAAGTAGACCAAACTCTAAAACTGCATATGAAAACTTACCAAACCATGCCCTCGGTGACTGCTTCAAACTATACAAAGATTTCTTTAATCGGCATACATTCTTACCATACTCCCCCTAAGCAGTAAACCCAGGTGGCTGCTCCATGTATACCTCCTCAACCAAGTCACCATCTAGAAAGACATTCTTGACATCTAATTGAAACAAGGGCCAATCAAGATACGAACAGAGGAAATTTTGCAACAGGGGAGAAAGTCTCCTCATAATCAATACCATAGGTTTGAGTAAAGCCCTTTGCAACAAGTCGGGCTTTGAGACGCTCTACAGAACCATCAAGATGAAATTTAACAGTATACACCCAACGGCAACCAACAGTTCGTTTACCAGGGGGTAAAGGAACGAGATCCCAAGTCTCATTATGATGTAAGGCGTCCATCTCATCCTCCATAGCTTTCCTCCAACCCGGATCAGATAAAATAGCATGTAAATGCTTAGGGATAGATTTAGTAGATAATTGAGAGGTAAAACAAGAGAAGACAGGAGATAAGGCATCATATGAAACAAAATGATCAATAGGATGATTAGTAACACACGAACGAGTACCCTTTCGAAGAGCAATATGTAAAGAGTCAAAATTACCTGATGGGCCAGGATCAGAAGGTGGCAAGGAAGACGGTACGGACACCTTAGTCGATGGTCGAGGGCGACGAGAGTATACACGAAGAGGTAAAGTAGACGGTAACACAGTGGGCAACGGAATATCTGAAGATGAGGGAGGAGATGGTGGTACAAGAGGTGACCCAAAGTTTAGATCCAAAGGCTGAGAAGGTGCTGGAAAAAATGGAGCAGATTCCTCAAATGTGACATCGGCACTAGTAAAGTATCATCGCAGAGAAGGACTGTAGCAACGATACCCCTTCTGTGTGCGGGAATAACAAGAAACACACATTTGGTAGCTCGAGGATCAAGTTTATCAAACCCATGACCCAAATTATGAATATAACAGACACATCCAAAAACCTTAGGAGTTAGGAAAAATAAGGGTTTATCAGGAAAAAAGACAGAATATGGACTTTGTCCATTTAACATAGAGGATGACATACGATTAATTAGGTGACAAGCAGTAAGAACAATATCATTCCAAAAATAATGGGGAATATTCATCTGGAATAACAAGGCATGGGTGACTTCCAACAAATGACAGTTCTTACGTTTAGCAACACCGTTCTGTGGAGATGTGTAAAAACAGGAAGTCTGATGAATAATGCCAGTTTTACTAAGATAAGTTGAAAAAGGATCAAATTTATATTCTCGAGCATTATCAGAACGTAAAATATGTATACGATAACCATACTGAGTTTTATTTCCTTACGAAAGGTCTCAAATATAGAGAATAATTTAAACCGAGTTTTCATCAAAAACGACCAAGTCACACCAGAATAGTCGTCCACAAAAGACACAAAATAAAGATATTTATTAGATGAAATATTCTTTGTTGGACCCCATACATCAAAATGTACCAACTTAAATGGACTAGACACACAATTATTGACTCTAGACTGAAATGACACACGGTGATGCTTACTAAGTTAACAAGCTTCACAAGACAAAGACAACACACAACTAAAACTGGGAACTTGGCGCTTCAGATTCTGGAGAGAAGGATGTCCAAGACGACAATGTCATTGAAAAGGAGACAACGAGGTCTGTAGAGCCCGAGTAGGTGAATCAAAATCAAAGTAATATAGGTCACCGACTTCATGCCCCGTACCAATCTTCCTCTTGAGATCCTGAAAGACACAATAAGAGGGATAAAATGTTACAGAACAGTTGAGAGAACGGGTAATCTTACTAATGGAAAGTAAACTAAAAGAAAACTAAGGAACAAATAACACGGATGATAGGGACATATCAGGACTCAAGAGAGTAGTCCCCAGACCTGAAACTTTAGAACAAGTATCATTAGCAAGAGTAACACTATGTGCAAAAGTAGCAAACTGATAAGTAGAAAAAATATCAGACGCACCAGTCATGTGGTCAGAAGCACCAGAGTCTATGATCCAGGGACTGCGGGTGGAGGACAATAAACAAGTGGAAGCAGTACCTGACTGGGCAAAAGTTGTAATGGAGGAAGATGGAACAGCCTGTTGTTGGGATAGGAACTGGGCATACTCATCTCGACCTAGTGTAATAGTAACCGATCCAGTGTTTGGTGGAACTGACCGAGGTATGGAAGCAACAACAGAGGTATCATCCTGATAAGAAGCCTGATTAGCAGCACCAGAAGATATACCATTTAAATCCCAACAGAAGTCAACAGTGTGTCCTCCACGACCATATGGAGTACAGGAACGGGATCCACTATGACCCCCACGACCACCAGTACGACCTCCTCGACCACCACGACCACCACCATGTCCACCTCGATGACCATCACTATGGCTACTAGGAACCGCAAGAGCTGAGCGATCAGTGGAGACACCATGATCAATACTTGAAGGAGTAGATAGTGTAGCACATTGTAAACGAGAGAAAACCTCAAGCAGTGATGGAAGACTAGAACCACCCAAAATCTGAGAATGAATAGCCTCATATTCAGGTTTCAATCCTACCAAAAATCTAACAACATTCAGGTCCTCATGTTGCTTCTGCCAAACTGTTGCATCAGTAGTAAACGGATGGTAGGTCTTCATCTCCTCACAGACTCTCCGAACATGAGAGTAATAATCCGCAAGGTTCATAGTACCCTGCTCCAACTGGAAGTACTCCTTGCACACCTCATAAGCACGGATAAAATTACCTTTACTAGAATACATGGTGGCCAAGTGATACCATATCTCCTTGGCAGTGTCAAGGTAGAGCAAAATAGAACTAATACTTGGCTCAATGTTATTCAACAGTAAGGAAATCTTCTGAGCATCCTCTTGTTCTCACTGATCATATCCAGGAATAGTTTCCTTGGGTTTAGGATTCACCAAATATTTCTTGAATCCTTTGCCACGAAGAAAGACTTGAGCAGACCGGGACCATAAAGTATAATTGGTCCCATTAAGTTTAACGGAGGTCATGGGACCATTGATAATAGTCGAAGGGATAAAGGTAGGTGGTAAAGCTGAAGTAAGGGACCTGGTATTCTACTTGGGTTCCATAGTGCAGCAAATAGCAAACAAGGGGTGCTATAATGCTAGAACACAGAATCGAACAGAACTGGACCTACTAAGCTTGTTGGAGGACTGAATTGGACCACCTAGAAAGCTGAACCGGACCCCAAAAGCCTGCTGAGAGGCTGAACCAGACCCCAAAAGCCTACTGAAAGGCTGAACCGGGCCCCAAAAGCTTGTTGGAAGGCTGAACTAGGCAGACTAGGTGCATTGGACCGATGAACCGGAGTGAAAGATGACTGAACCGGTCTGAACCGGTGCAAAACCTAATTGAACCGGGCCACAGGAGGTTACTGGACTGCTAAACCGGAGTCACCACTGATTGAACCGGTTTGAATCGGTCTAAGACTAATTGAACCAGGATTGACCCGGTCCAGGTTGCACAGTGTACTGGGCTTGATCTGATTGGACCCAATCTAATTGGGTTTAAAATAGTTGGGTCTGAAATTGGGTTTGAACTGTTTGAATCCCGATTCAATTTGACTAACCCGCAACTGACCCGATGGACCTTGTCTTCTTCGCCTAACTAGGGTTTCAAAAGAAACCCTTGATCGTCATCACACCACCACAACACCACAGCAACTAGGCAGAAGCCATCAACGTCGACAATCGACTCGGTACCACACCACAGTGTCACACCACCACGATCAACAAACCCAACAGCCACACCACCACGATCGACTTAGAAACCTAAGTCGACAACGCCTCATAGCCAAAATCTCCACCACAAACGCAGTACCACCATCACCACAGTGTAGTACAACCACTATGTAACACCACCACAATGCCGAACTCCAACAACAACACCTCAACAGTAACGTCACCAAGCCAAGGTAATTTTCACAAAACAAACACAAGCTAATATTTGTATTTAGAATCGTATTGCTCTGATACCATGTTAAAGTGTAAAGGATTAACACAATATATTGAAGAGGAATAGAGAGAGGTCAAAAGCTTTACCTAGTTCTTATATATCATTGTATTTATAGTTAACTTACAATAATAATAAGAATTACACATACTACCCTACCACTATTAACAATTTACACAGACTACCCTAGGACTTTTAACACTCTTGATTGGATACCATGGGTTGCTCGTGTTAAGGCCACAAAAGGTAATTTGTGGCGTTATCTTGGCATCTATGATGCTATAGAACTTTGCGTTATCACGAAGTCTGTCTACAAATAACTACTTAGCGTCGCTCTTTTATTCTAGTCCATGGTAAACAATTTCTTTCATTTTTGCTTTGGAATGATAGGCCCCACGTTCTGACATATCTGCACTCTTCAGCCTTCCTCCATTTGAGGCTAATGCTCTACTGATTTATACTAAAGTGAGCTACACTTTTTCGACTAATGCCAAAATAAATTGGTTACGGCCTATTCCCTCTTCATTGGTGCCTATCTTAGGTGCGACAAATCTTTAGTATCGAACAAGGAACACATCTTGTTCCTACTTTATTGGATCAACAAAATCTTCTTTTGCAAATCGTCACACAAAGTTACTAAGGAGTATATTTGGCTCACCGTTAATTTGGCTTGCTCCTGTAATGCTTTCCCACCTTTATCGTTGGATGTGGGATACTGTGGCGGTGAGGATGAGAAAAGGCTCAGGTCCCTTTTGGGTGCTTCAACTGTGAATTCACGCCTATTTTTCAGAATTCTCCATTATGTCACCTGACAATGCCTCTTTTTCTTATGACTATTTATTTGTCATGGCCCCTTCCAAAAAGCAATCCTCTGAGAACTACTTTCAAATTTATATAATTTGAATAGTGACTTGATCCAAAATGTGTACACTCAAGTGTAGGTGGTCAAGTTATAGTAATAATCCGGTTAAGCTCGGAGTCAAATCTACATGGAACTAATGTTGGTGTTTCGAAGTAAGTAGTGACAGAGATCAAAGTGACTGGAATCCTTGAGATTTAAAGTGATGGTATTTATGGATTTTTCCTGGACAGAATATAAGATTCTTTTCAAGTGGATTTTCTAGACAAAATATAATATTCTCTCAGATGTAAAAGTCACCCTTCAGCTCAAGGATCAGGACAATTAGTCAATCATCCGATTGTTATATTTGTGCTTGGGAACTCAATTAACCCCCGTGTCAACATAAAGTTCATTGGAAGATAAAGAAGGATTGTGAGAATTAAGAGTATGGTTCCAATGTCTTTATAGAGATTTACAAGAATTGTCTATGCCGAGACTCACTCGTCTAAAACAAGCAAGTCTCACTACAAGGCATCCAACCACTATGTTAGTATTCCATTCTTAGTTGAAGCACAATAATGGTGAAGATTGAAAGGTAGTCATGAAGATCTAGCCGGAGTACTTGCAAAGGATCAATGAGCCTTCCTATGCCAAGAGTCATCTATGTCATAGAAAGGACTCATGGTTGTGGAAAGTACCTTAGCTTTGCAAGATGCATTCAACCATTCAATAAGCAAGTAATTGATAAAGCATTAAGCATAAATGAAATGCACAAATATAACTTCCAAACGATTTATACATGTTCATCACCTCTTATTAAAAAGTGAATGAGGAACTACTCACTCTTCATGGCTTTGGTAAAGCTAGAAAAGTGAGTGATTCTCATCCCTACAAGTAGAAGAGTTACAAGATAAAACACACTGCACAAGGAGCCTACCTTTGATGAAGAATGAGTGAATCACTTTCCACCCTTCACAGCTTTGGTAAAACTCTAGAAAAATAGAAGAGTTTCACTCCTCTAAGGGAAGAAGGAAGCTCAAACAATGGAAGCAAATGAAACCAATAATGAAAGTAGAAGAAAGCTAGTCATTTTTGGAGGGTTTCCTCCTTAACCAAGAAATGATCTATCTCCCTCTATATATGTCTAACTATGGCTACGTGCAAGTGTATGCAAATGTAAGTCTAAGTCTAAGACTAAGTCTAAGTTCAAGTCCCCTTTGAAGCTCCCACAATGGGAGTATTTATAAACAAAGAGGGGCTAAAGAAGTGTGAAAGAATGGTACAAAGTCTTCAAAGTCCAAGTGAATGCCCCAAGATCCAGATAGAAAATCAACCACTCCGCAGCTTGTCTGGGGACTACGTTCGAACGGTGACTGGCATTCGAACATTTACTCCTATCTTCTGTTATGGGCATTCAAACGCTTAATGGAGTTTGAACGTGGACTCAAGTGGCTCTTGTCACCCACAGTAGATAGCAAGTAATGTCTCATCACCTTGGCAATCTGGTCCTCAAATAATTCAAGAGCATGTTCGAACGCTGATTGATGTTTGAACGTTGTACTCAAGTAACTCTTGGTCTTCTATGAAAATAACTGCAACACATCATATGCCACTGGTCTTCAAACAATTCAAGAGGATGTTCGAACGTGGATTGGCGTTCAAACGTTCATGCCTTGTTTCAAACTTCTCCAATTTTCTTCCAGAACATGTGGGTGTTGCATGAAAGTTTGGTATCCATTGACTTTAGGCCTTGTACAATCTTTCTCCTAAAATGTCATCATTGAAACTCTATCAAAGTATAATTAGTCTTAAAAAGGCATAGTAAGATGCTAATTTTAACTACTAATCACACCCACAACCTAAATATTGCTAGTCTCTAGTAATACAACAACAATTGAATGAGAAATTATTTACAATGCCATTTTCGTAGGCCATCCAGTTGCATTTAGCATATGCAACAAACTGTTAAACCCCTAGGTTTCCCTATCGGATGAGTGTTGTCTTGTGAGGATTTTTAGTGAAGCTATCCACAAACTTCAGTCGAACAGATGTGTGTGTGTGAGATTGCTTGTCAGAGTGAGTTAGCATCATGGTCGTTGAGACAACCAACCCTAAATTTTGACTTATCTCCCAAGCATTTTTCTTTCATTGATACGTATTTTATGCACAAATAAAAATTTGTTACATTGGTATTTGAAATTTCCTATGTAGTCAGAATAGTCATTCTAGCGACAAGAATTGTTATATAACAAACACTCCTCTTTACAACCCTCCATGAATAGCTTTGATTTCACAAACCTCTCTTAGAATGCTCTCAACAAAAATTTCCTCCGATTATAGTGACTTTTCTCTCAAAGGGCATGTGATCAGAAGAAGGCTAATTGTAAATTCACATGCACGATTAGTACAAGAGTGAAATCTAAGAAAACAGACTAATCATGTTTGGTATAATCTCAAGGAAGAATATTGATACAAATAAAATAATACTATTAACATATCCCAACACTTTTGATTGACAACCTACACATGCATTAGACTTCAGATCAATTAGGGCTTTTTATAAGTTGTAATGTGGCCAAGGGTCAATGGTCTAAGAAATGACGTCAATGGTATTCAAATGCTATCCTTTCTTTATGTAATGTAGCACACCCCTTTCTTTTTGAATTTTCACGTATATGGTATTTCTTTCTTTCATTCTTTTTCTCAATTTTCACTTTCTTAGCCATTTTCTGTTTTCCATTCTCTTTCTTTTTCAGTTGTTTCCAAGACTTTTCTTTCTTTGAACAGTAGCCACCATCTTCTTTTTTTTTCTCTTGCTTTTCTGTATCATATTGATTTATAAGTGGGTGTAAGAAAATTAGATAGCAAAGGTATGTTAAATATATTTTTTGTGGCTCGGTTATCATATGGGTTACCTGAAAAAGAAATCACACTTTAAAGGCTCAATTACAACTAACTAGGGATAAAATTTTGTAAAAAACATGGCTAAGGCTCAAAATTAAATCAAAGATGACCTAAGATCCTTTCTCAAGCATGTGCACATGTATGTGTCGTATGAACAGATTCTTTGTGGGATACATCAATGGACTACTCTATTTGCATCAATCAATAACAATTTTAATAAGACTATTCAAGGATAGAAAGTGCAAAACCTTACTTGAGTAAATGTTGATTTTCTCTCAAAAGCATCTCAAGGCTCGAAAACTTACCATGGTTTTCTTTGTTATTTCCATTGGTTATGTCGGGTTTTCAAAGAATGTTAGCTATATATCAATTCTATTTTCGAGTCTGGTCATCTTGTACTTTAAGAATAATAAATACCAATATACATTTGACATTTAAATATAGAGAAAATACCATTTTTTTCAAAGACATGTGGTTTTAAGTCTAGATTTGTTACGTGAGGTGTCAAACCGATCATGTGATTAGTCACTTTAGCAAACAATCTCAATATTTACATCTGTTTCATCAATTATTAACAGATAACAATGTAATGCTAAGGCTAACACATGTATTTAAAAAATAAATATAAGAAAAACTAATTTATTCATTTCATAAAATATCATCATTTAGCACAAAAATGATTCAAATCATCCAAATAAATAACACACAACCATCCATTCCAAGTACAAAAATCTCTCTCTCACTCTCTCATCTCTCCAATATCTGATGGTCCTCCAACTCCACCCCTCAAAATTCTGAGAATCTCATCCTACTTGGCCTTAATGCCAAGCATGATGTCCTATAGTGATTGTCGGGCGCTGATGCTAGTACCTGCCTCATCTTGTGCCTGTGCCTCGAGCTCTCTCTCATCCTAGGCATCCAAAGCATCCTACACCTCATCAGTGGATTAGGCCAGTGGCACATCTTGTCTCCTTCGGAAGGATGCCTTGTTCAACGGTCCCATTGGTTTTTGCACTCCCGTTTGTGGCTTGACTTGCACTCCCCAGTCTAGGCACATCTCTGTCCTCCCCAAGTAAACTTTGCCAAGCCCGTCAACTCCACACCAACCTTATCTATCCCCACATTCTTTCTCGGGGGGTAGCTTGGCCTCGGTACCCTTGGTATGACCTTCATCTCCATAATGTAATCAACATCGACATTGATGTGAGCTCCTCTCATATGTCTTAATTGCCATATTGACAATTTTGATGTTGGAGTAAAACTCCCGCACCAACTCCTTCACCACCTCCCCTCTATTCCTCATATACATCGTCTATCCCCTTGCCTCCATATTGGCATAAAGCCCCAACTCCACAAAATCAATCAACTCAATGAACGTTCACAAACAATTGCTTGGTTTTGATAAAAATTGTCATACCTATCCACCTTGAGAGCATTGGGAGATCAGGTTCTATCATACCTTCAAACTATGGGTGGTCTTCCCTCTCATTCCTCGATCACTTCCTCCACAAAATTTGGCTTTTGGTTGGCCGCGTTGTGCCTAGTGGGCATCTTCATTCTTGGAGGCATGATTCTCAGATTTTTAGGGTTTTAGAGCAAGAAAAGTTTGGGTTTCTTATGAGAAAGGAGAGAAATGAGGTGGTAATGTGTTTGGGATGCTTATTTTGGGTTGAAATTGGAAATGGATGAGGTTTTGAGGCTGTGGAGGTGAAAATTCGATGAGGGTTTTGGGTGGTTTTGAATTGGAGAAGACGAACCAAGTATTTATACCCAAGCAGCCAACTGTCGAACGTGAATGATGTTCGAACGTGTATAGAAGGATTTTTAACAGATGGTTCGAACATTTGGAGCTCCTAGTTCTTTTGATGTTCTGCAAAGGCCAAAGAACTGTAAGCTACTGGTGTTCGAACGTGGGTATGACATTCGACTGTTGGGTCCTACTTCAAACGTTACACTAGCATTCAAACATTTGGTGCTCCTAGTACTTTTGATGTCCTACAGAAGCCAAAGTACTGCAAGCAGCCAACGTTCGAACGTGAACTGGCGTTTGAACGCCAAATCAAAAACCACAATTTTTATACACAATAAAAGAAGGCTATGTACACAAATTGATCTTTGAAAAAAAATCATGGCATCTCAGGATAAGTCCCTACCCACGCTTAAGGTTGGTATTCTAGGACATTCCTTACTCGGCCCATATTTTTATTTCAATAAAAAGAGGTTGTACATTTAACAAAAAGATATTTACACTTTTACAAAAAGTTCGGACCCTTGAATTTCATCCCAAAAACATAATTTTCCACAATTTTATCAAAAAGCAGTCTAATCTGAGTCGTCCCATGTCTCCATGCCATTTGAGCAATCAGTGACTCTTCTAATTTCTTGTTGCACAAAATGTGTGAATACAGTACCGAAATAGCATGGCGTCTCAAGATAATCCTTACTATGCCTATTCACTATCCAGTCTAATCGATTGAGTGTGCGACCAAAAATTGATTCAGAACACTGATTATATTCTTTCATGTGAAAGATCCCGCCACATTTACTGGCATCAAGTCTTTTGGCATGACGACATTTAGAAAAAGTGCTTCTGCCACATATTGGTTTCACTTGCTAATCTCGAATTTCAGTTCTTCTCACTAATCTTGCTTTTCTCATTATCACAGAATGCACATCAAATTGAAAAGTGTGTAAAATGCCTAAACTGAACCAAAAAATCTTACTATACATAAGACACTCTATCAAGTTCTTTAACTTCTGTCAATCACAAAGATGATTGAGCTACTTTAAAGACACGATCATCAATTTTTTATTTTTTATTTTATATATATACTATAAAGATTGTGTAAATATGAAATGCAACACAAAATACGGAATACAAGACAAAATACGCAATATGATCAAGAAAAATTTGGAACTATTATTCTCACCCCCAACCTAAACTCAACATTGTCCCTAATGTTTCGAATTTACCAGTATACACAAAGTGGAGTTAGGATTTAAAATAGAGATTTGTTCATCTCCCGATGCCTAAAAAAATACATAAATTAATCATCTTTAGGAAGATTAGGGTTTCGGCTAGGATGGAAACCCTTGCGTGTAAGTGCGGACAGAAGAAGGATAGCCATAAGCAAATACAAAATTAAAATGCAAAGTATGAAACAAAGGATGGTGTCTGTGGAGTGTGTGGCCATGGAGTTGTAGACAGTGGATCGTTCTATAGAAAAAGGGAAGAAGAAGAAGAAGAAGAAAAAGAAGAAAAAGAAGAGAAAAGAAAAAGAAAAACAACGAATGGGTGAAAAAGGGGAAAGGGTTGGAGGCCTTATAAAGGCGTCCTCTCGGGGTGGGTTGGGTTGGAATTTTCTTGACCCGAACTCTTTTTATTTCGGTAGACGCAAATCTCAGAGGAATATTCTGGATCCATTAAGAAAATGGTTTCCACATCTTTAGCAAAGTCTTCAAAAAATTGTTTCAAATGCCGACCATTGACAGTAAAAATATTCCCATTTGATGGATTTTGAAATTTCACTGCTCAATGTCCAAACACTTGTTTGACAATGTAAGACCTACTCCATATTTATCTCAATTTACCAGGAAACAGACAGAGCCTTGAATTAAATAAGACGACTTTTTGTGAAGGGACAAAGGATTTTCTCACTATGTTTTTGTCATGAAAAACTCTCATCCTTTCCTTTGTAGTTTTGGCATTGTCATATGCCTCATTTCTCAATTCTTCCAACTCATTAATCTGAAGTTTTCTTGAGATTTCAACCTTGTCTAGGTCAAAGTTCATTATTTTAATGGCCTAGTATGCTTTGAGTTCTAATTCAACAGGTGGGTGACAAGGGTTGCTATAGACTAATCGATAAGGTGGCATGCCTAAAATTGTTTTAAAAGTAGTGTGATATACCCAGAGTGCATTAGTTAGTCTTAATGACCAATATTTGTGGTTCAGCTTTATCATTTTTTCTAAAATCAGTTTGATCTCTCGATTAGATAATTCAGTCTGTCACTAGTGATGATAAGGAGTTACTATTTTATGAGAAATCAAGTACTTTTTCATCAAATTCCAAAAAAGAATATTGCAAAAATGAGTACCCTCATCACTTATAATGGATTTAGAATTCCAAACCTGGACAAATTTTTTTCTTTTAAAAATTTGATCACTGTTCGGTGATCATTATTCCGATATGGAATTGCTTCAACCCATTTGGACACATAATCAATAGCCACTAAAATATATAGATAGCCAAAGGTAAAATTGATGCCCCAATAGTCAAAAAGTTCAATCACCAAAATTGGGTTCAAGGGCATCATGTTTCTTTTAGAAATGATTCCCAACCTTTGGCATCTATCACATGTTAGACAAAAGGCATGAACATCTTTAAAAAGTGAGGGCCAATAAAATTCACACTAAAAGATTTCCGCAGTGGTTTTTTTAGATGAAAAATGGCCACCACATGCTTTAGAATGACAAAAAGATATTACATGTCTGTTCTCATGATTGGGGATGCAGTGCCTTATGATTTGATCCTTATAGTACTTAAACACATATGGATCCTCCCAAAGAAATTATGAACCTCCCTCATAAATTTCTTCTTATCCATCATTGAAAATGAAGGAGGAAACGTACCAGTAGTAAGGAAGTTAGCAATATCAGCATACCATGATATTTCCATGACTGTGAGCAATTGTTTACCAAGGAAATTTTCATTGATTGATAGTCCATCCTTATAAAATTCATATGTTAACCTGGATAGATGACCTGCCACCACATTCTCAACATTTTTTTTGTCCTTAATGATCAGATCACATTCTTGTAATAAGAGTATCCATCTTAAGAGCCTTGGCTTGACATCCTTTTTTGTGAGCAAGAATTTTAATGCTGCATGGTCAGTGAACACAATAACAGATGAACCAACAAGGTAAGAATGAAATTTCTCTGAGTAAAAACTACAACAAACAATTCTTTTTCAGTTGTGGAATAATTCATTTGAGTATTATTCAAAGTTTTGCTTGCATAGTAGATCACATAGGGTTTCCTATCCTTTTTTTTTCCCAACACAACTCCTATAGCATAATCACTTGCATCACATATTCATTCAAACGGTAAAGTCCAGTCAGGAGGTTGCATTATTGGGGTAGAGATTAACATACCTTTAAGTTTATCGAAAGCTTTCTGGCATGCTTCACTCCACACAAAAGTTACATCCTGACTTGGGAGATGACACATGAGTTTAGATATGGTACTAAATTCTTTTATGAATCTCCTATAGAACCCTGCATGTCCTAGAAATGATCAGACATCTTTAACAGTCATGGGAGCAGACAAATTTCCAATCAGATCTATTTTTGCTTTGTCAACTTTCATGCCTTCAGACGGCACAATTTGACCCAAGACAATGTCTTGTGTTACCATGAAATGACATTTCTCCCAATTGAGTACTAGATTGGCTTCCTTAAATCTTATCAACACTTTCTCAAATCAATTGAATCACCATATATAGAAAAATCATCCATGAAAACTTCCAAAAATCTCTCCACCATGTCACTAAACAAACTCAGTATACACCTTTGAAATGTTGTAGGAGCGTTATAAAGTCCAAACGACATCCTTTTGAATGCAAAGGTGCCAAAGGGGCATGTAAATTTTATTTTCTCCTAGTTATCTAGTGTTATCTCAATTTGGTTATATCTGGAATATCCATCTAGGAAACAGTAGAATGCATGTCCTGCAATTCTTTTTAAGACTTGGTCAAGAAAGGGAAGAGAAAAATGGTCTTTCATAGTTACCAAATTAAGTTTTTGATAGTGTATGCATATTCGCCATCCTGTAATAACTCGAGTTGGTACCAACTCATTAGCATCATTTTTAACCACTGTGACCCTAGACTTCTTGGGCATAACTTGGGTTGGGCTAACCTATTTACTATCAAAGATAGGAAAGATTATTTCTGCATCCAATAGTTTGAGCACCTTAGTCCTTACAACCTCCTTCATGTAAGGGTTCAACCTTCACTGCATTTGACGAGAGGGTTTTGAATTGAATCCTCTTTAAGGTATATAGCATGATTACATATTAACGGGCTTATACCTTTCAAATCAGTAATGGCCCACCCAATGGTACTTTTATGGCATCTAAGGACTTCAATCAGGTTAGACTCTTGCAAAGCTGCAAGGTTAGATGAAATTACCACTAGATATGACTCATCCTCCCCTAAGAATGCATATTTTAGTTCAGATGGGAGAGGTTTTAGTTCAGGCTTTGGTGGCTTGACACTTGATGAAAGTCGCTTTGTACCATTTGATGAAAGTTCTTCAAATTTGGGTGCCCATATCTCAACAGCATGAGCGGGGCAACTCTTTAGATTTTGATCATCATATGCTAACTCAAATGTGATAGGTTCCAACAGATAAGACTTAGCAAAGGTTTCACAAAATGTATCATTCAAATGTTCATGGATCAAAGGCTCAATGGAATTTACTTCTCTCACTTCCTTGTCGTCTCCAAGGCACTTGGCAATATTGAAAATATTAAACTCAAGATTTATATTCCCAAAAGTTAATTTCATGACTGCATTCCTGCAATTGATTAATGCATTGGAGGTTGCTAGGAAGGGTCGACCAAGAATGAGAGGAATTGGATTCTCTGAATGCATTGATGGCTGAGTGTCCAAAATAATGAAGTCAACAGAAAAGATGAAGTTGTCCATTTGAACAAGGAAATTCTCAACAATGCCTCTTGGGACTTTGACAGACCTATCTACTAACTGGAGTGTAATAGAAGTGGATTTAAGTTCACCCAGACCCAATTGTTGATAGACAAAGAAAGGGAGCAAATTAACACTGGTTCCAAGATCCAGCTGAGCTTGTTCTATTCTGAAGTTTCCAATGACATGTGACATAGTTAGACACCCTTGGTTCTTGTATTTTGGAGGGGTTTTACGTTGAAGTAGGGCACTGGCTTGTTATGTCAAGAATGCTCTTTTCTAAATATTTTGGCTTCTCTTGATCGTACACCAGTCTTTTAGAAACTTGGCATAAGAAGGAACCTACTTGATTGCATCCAGAAGTGGAATATTGATTTTCACTTGCTTAAAGAGCTTGTAAATTTTTGGATGGTTACTCAACTTCTGTTCTGGTTTGAGTGTTTGAGGAAAAGGAGCAGGAATAGGACAAGAAGGATCTTTTTCCTTTGATGATTCTGGTTCTTTTTCCTTGATGGTTTAAGCTCAACTAGTTCAGGCTCAACAGGTTTAGGCTCAACTGGTTTAGGGACTAGAATTGACTTAGGTTTTGACTTTGAAACTAATATGTCTCTATTGGATTTGTCAATCACCTTGCCACTTCTCAGTGTAGTGGTAGGTTGAGTTTGTTCTTGTGGGGTTTACATGATTGAAGGACTTCCCACTTGAAATTAAACTTGTGGTTGTTTTGGTTGGACAGAAAACTTGCCTTTCTCATGTGTGGTCATTGATTGGGTCAATTTTTAGATGTGACTTTTGAGGTCCTCGAAAGATTGAGTTGTTTGAGATTTGAAATCATTGAAAGCCTGAGTGGAATGAGTGTTGTAGTTCATTTGGGTCTACAAGAAATGATTCAGTGTGTCATCAAGACTTCTTTTGTGTGGTGGTTGGTATGGTTGATATGCAAGTGGTCCATGAGGTGGTGGTTGTAAACTTTGTTGTGGATTCATGGGAGTTGGTTGTGTGTTCCTCCAACAGAAGTTCAGGTGATTTAGCCACCATGGATTATATGTTTTAGAATATGGGTTAGAATAAGGCTTGTTGAAGTTGGAAATTTCATTTGTTTATTCCAACAAGACTTCTTTGAATGCCAAAATGGTAGGACACTCCCTAGTAGGGTGTCCTGTTAGCGCACAAATCCCACACACTTGTTCTATGGGAGGGCAACGTCAACTTGATGTACCTTTTTCCTCTCTAGAGATTCAAGCTTTTGAGACGGGGTAGTAATTTTCGCTCTTAGGTCATAATCCTCTTTCAAGACATATTTACCCCCTTAGGAAGTAGATGGTTTGGTTTCAATAGTGTTAGGACAAGCTGAGTCCCACATCTGAGAACTATCAAATATGGTGTCAAAAAAATTGAATGCCTCTTCTGGACTCTTTCCTATGAACTCTCCTTGAGCCATCATTTCGACAAACTATTTTAGTCTAGAGGCCAAGGAGTCTAGAAAAATTCTACCAAAGTCCAATTCTCAAAAGCATGGTGTGGACAGGATTGGAGAAGATCTTTGAATCTCTCTCAACATTGGTAAAATGTTTCTCCCTCTTTGACCAAAAAATTCATGATTTGCCTTTTGGGTGCATTGGTACAGTAAGGAGAAAAAAATTTCTACAAAACTCATTCTGTAATACATGCCAATTTGGTATTGAATGGGCTTTCAAAGAGTTTAGCCATCGTTTAGCTTTGTCCTTTAAAGAAAAAGGAATTGTCTTGAAATGTTCCACATACCTCCTCAAAATCTTTATGTGCAGATACGGGTTTTCAGATTCGAATCCATAAAATATAGGTAGTAGTTGCACTGTCCCCGCCTTTACATTAAAAAGGGGCGCATTTGCAGGAAATACAAAAAAAGAGGGGACGCTGTTTCGTATGGGTTGCAAGTAATCCCTTAGAGTTCGAATGTTATGAAATTCCCCTTCTCTCACAGGAACTTCCCCTTGTCTCTCATTATTTGCCAGGTTATTTTGAAAAGAATCTGTTGCTAATCAAGGTGAAGATGGTTCAGATCAGTGTCTTAAAACTTGGCCCTACCTGATAGGTTAACCCAATGAACCGGTGTCTAAATTGGGCTTGTTCACCTATTGAATCGTTTATGCCTAAGAACTGAAGTCAACTCGGCAAACCGACAAAAACTCGGGGAAAACAGTCAAATCAGGCGGGTCATTTAATTTAGTATAAAAGTTGATTTTTTGGCCCTTTTGGGCATTTTTCCCTAAATTATGTTGCCCAGCCCCCTTCTTCATGAAAGTAGAGTGGTGGACGTTGTTCGTTCCTCTCAACGTGAGTCTCTATCTCTCTCTCTCTTTTTCTCTCTCATACTCTCAATCTCACCCTCGTTTCCCCTTCCGATTTCAAAACTCTGCTGTCCCTTCAAGTCGATTGCAGTTCCACTACCCAGCCTGAAGAAGCTGCCCTTTTCCTCCATTCCCTCATCTCTTCTCTTTGTCCTCCGCTTCCTTCTCAGAACTCCACCGAATTTGGGTTTTCCTTGGAACTGACGGCGTCTTTCCTGGCCAAGGACAAGTCAACGCCTTTGGCTTAATAGAGCTTTTCTCAGAAGAGATAGAGAGATTAGTTTGGGCTTATGGTATCTATCCTAAGGTTACTTAGGTTAAGTTATTTATAGTAGCGTGCAACGGAAGCTCAAAAGGGAGTAAGCCTCAATCAAAGACTCTAAGGGGAAGTAATAGGTACATACTATCATACTCTCTATCTCTTTCTCTCTCTTTCTCTATCTACTATTTCTCTCTCAATTTGATTTATATTTTGGTCTTTGGCTCTGGCTTTCCTTGCCTCACGAATGGCTAACAGTCTCAGATTAAAGGTCTGTGATGACTCTTGCTCTGGGTGCTGTGGAAGTTGAACTGGTGAAGACTTGAAGGTTGGATATGGACTCGGTCATACCTCCATCGACTTCAGTACTTATTATTTACACATTTTCTACCCTCAAGCGAGACATCAGGCACTAGCATGTACGGCCTTTTCCCCCTTCTCTTTGCACATTGCAATTTGTATATTATACACACTAATATTGTATTGTATGGTTACGGGTTGATTGATTATGGCTTTGTTGATTCACTAAAACTAAGATTATTTGTATTTAGGTTTGATTTGGTGAAAATTTTAATTAAATTTGATTTGATATAGATTTTATTACAGTGGTTAGATTCAATTTGATGATATTGGAAATTTTGTTTGATTTAATATGCACTAAGGATACTATTTTCATTGATTTTTTAACTTATTTATTATTATTATTATTTATTTATTATATTACTGGTCCGACCAATGACCCAATGGTTAAACCAGTAAGCCGTTGACCCGGTTCCTCTGTCGAATTGATGTCCGTGACGGGTTTTGAAACTATGGTTCAACCTGATTCACAGACCCAATAGATTCTTCTAGCAAATTTTGAAAGTGAGGATCGTCCTCAAACATAAAATAAGAATTATATACAGTAAAAATATTATATATATACAAATGAAGGTCTTTTCACCTTCTACTTTAAAACACCTTTTTGGTTCCCAAACAACGGTGCCAAGAACTTGATTTGATCCAAAATGTGTACACCTAAGTGCAGACGATCAAGTTGTAGTAATAATCCGGTTAAGTCCAGAGTCGAATCAACATGGATAAGACCCTTCGGTTGTGTATAGATTATCAGCAGTTGAACCGGGTCACCATCAAGCATAGGTACCCTTTACCGAGGATCGATGATTTGTTTGATCAGTTGAGGGGAGTGCGGGTCTACTCCAAGATAGACCTCCGCACAGACTACCATCAGTTGAGAATCAAGGAGGCAGATATCCCTAAGAAGGCATTTTGGATGCGGTATGGGCATTTCGAGTTTACAGTCATGCCGTTCGG
Source organism: Ilex paraguariensis (assembly GCA_963454935.2). Taxonomy (NCBI): domain Eukaryota; kingdom Viridiplantae; phylum Streptophyta; class Magnoliopsida; order Aquifoliales; family Aquifoliaceae; genus Ilex; species Ilex paraguariensis. The sequence goes on from CAUOFW020009368.1 coordinate 24,864, forward strand.
ATTGACAAATGCTCCGACGGCATTCATAGGTCTCATACATAGGGTGTTCCAACCCTACCTCGATCAGTTTGTTGACGACATCTTAATCTACTCCAAGACTAAAGAGGAGCATGAGGGTCACTTGAGAATTAAATGTGAATTTTGGCTTACAGAGGTGAAGTTCTTGGGACACGTGGTGTCGGCTTTGAGTGTGTTGGTTGACCCGAAAAAGGTTGAGGTGGTTATGAGTTGGGAGAGGCTGAAGTCAGTTTTTGAGATACGCGGTTTCTTGGGATTGGTGGGGTATTATAGGAGGTTCATCGAGGACTTCCCCCGACTAGCCGCACCTATGACCAGGCTAACTCGAAAAGAGGTCAAGTTTCAGTGGGATGATTCGTGCGAGAAGGCATTCCAGGAGTTAAAGAGAAGGCTTACTTCAGCTCCTATTTTGATTGTTCTAGAGAGAGGACAGATGTACACCATGTATTGTGATGCCTCCAAGGACAGACTCGGTTGTGTTTTGATGCAGTCCGAGAGGGTGGTAGCTTATGGTTCCCGGCAACTAAAGAATTATGAGAGGAATTATCCCACGCATGACATGGAGTTGGCGGCCATTGTCTTTGCCTTGAAGACTTGGTGCCACTACTTATAAATGGAACAATTTGAGGTATTTTCAGCCTACAAAAGTCTGAAGTATATTTTAATTTAACGGGACCTCAACATGAGGCAACGCTGGTGGATGGAGTATTTGGAGGATTACGATTTCACTTTGCACTACCATCTTGGTAAGGCAAACGTGGTGGTTGATGCACTCAGTCGGAAGTCAAGGGGAGTCTTGGCTAGTGTGGCTTCCCGAGAGTGGGAGATGCTTGAGACTGTAGGATAGTTCAGCCTACACTACAAGGTTCAGGCTCAGGGCATTTTAGAAAGCTTGGTGGCTATGCCTTCCCTACTGAGCAAGGTGATTGAGTCCCAGAAGTAGGACCCTGAGTTATTATCCATCAAGGATCGAGTACAGACGGGTACCGGAGATGAGGGTGGGGCCATTCATTCAGATGACATCCTTCGATACAGGGAAAAGGTTGTAGTTCCCCAGTTATCGGATCTGAGAGAGAAGATCCTTAGGGAGTTCCACTGCTCCCGATTTACAGAGCATCCAGGTGGGACGAAGATGTACCATGATCTTCGTCGCTAGTATTATTGGAGTGGGATGAAGAGGCAGGTTGGTAACTTTGTCAGTAGATGCCTCACGTGTCAGTAGGTTAAGGCTGAGCACCAGAGACCAGCGGGGTTGCTCTAGCCTTTGGAGGTAGCTAAATGGAAGTGGGAGCATATCACTATGGACTTTGTGACCCACTTGCTATGGACATCGCTGGGACATGAAGCGGTATGGGTGATAGTGGACCAGCTTACGAAGTCGGCGTATTTTTTGTCGGTGCGGATGACCTTTCGACTAGAGAAATTCTGTAGATTGTACATACGCGAGATTGTTAGGTTGCATGGGGTGCCCGTATCTATAGTATCATATCGGGATCACAGGTTCACCGTCCATTTTTGGGAGAGCTTCCAACGGGTCATGGGGACTCAGTTGACGATGAGCACTGTTTTTTATCCCCAGACGGATGGTCAGTCGGAGAGGACCATCCTGATATTAGAGGACATGTTGTGGGCATGCGTCCTAGATCTTAAGGGTAGTTGGGAAGATCACTTACCCTTAGTGAAATTCGCCTATAATAACAGTTATCAGGCGAGCATACAGATGGCACCCTATAAGGCACTTTATGAAAGGTAAAGTCGTTCTCTGGTTTGTTGGACGAAAGTGGGAGAAAGACCTTCTATGGGTCTGAATTTGATTAGAGACACCTCGAAGAAGGTGGACTTGATTCGGAAGCGTCTTCTTACGGCTCAGAGCCAGCAGAAGAGCTATGCCGACAGACGACGGTAACCTCTGGAGTTTGAGATAGGAGATCACGTCTTCTTGAAGGTGATGCCTAAGAGAGGAGTGGTTAGATTCAGAAAATGAGAGAAGCTGTCATCGAGGTTTATTAGGCCCTTCGAGGTACTCGAGAGGGTAGGTACAGTGGCTTACCGGTTGGCGCTACCACCAAATCTATCGGGTGTTCATGCGGTGTTCCATGTCTTAATGCTCCAGAAGTATACTTCAGATCCGACTCATGTGGTGGATTGAGGTGAGATGATTGTTGATGTGGATGGGACCTTCGAGGAGGACTGGTGCGTATCACGGATAGCTAGGAGCAGGTTTTGCGAGGCAAGACCGTGAGGTTAGTGAAGGTGCTGTGGCAGAACCGAGACATGGAGGAGGCGACATGGGAGCGTGAGGACACTACACATATCAACTATCCGTTCCTATTCGAGAATGGAGGTACAAGTTTTATAATTTTAAGCATAATGTCATTGTTGCATATGCATGCGGTTAAGTGTGTATGTCTGTGTGTGTAAATTTTGGGGATAAAATTCTTTTAAGGGGGGGAAGAATGTAAAACCCGGTAAATTTAAACTTTTACACAAAGGGTAAAATGGTAAATTATCATTACAGTACAGGTTAAAAACCTAAATTTTTTAGATCTCAGATGACGAAATAGACCTCATCGTTGGATTCGTCTCGTGAAATCTAGTTACCTTGTCAAATTTTATCGAATTCTGAGATAGTTTTTTCACATTTTACGAGGCGGTTGAGTCTCGGGTGACCCAAAAATAAAATTTTTAATACAATTTTAAATGTTGAAAAATAATTTCAAGCAAATTAAAAAAAATAAAAATAATTTGAACTTGAACTGAGACGAAATTTAATCGTTTCAGGACGAAAACGGACCCGAAAAAAAAGGGTCGTGTGGTGTGTTGTGGGCCAAGTATTGTAAGAGTATAAATAGGGGAAAAAATCAGATTTTTCCCCCATTCTTCAACCAGTTTCAACGTGAGAACAGAAGAGATGGAAAGGGCTTGAGTTCTCCACCTTCTCTCTACGATCTAGGAAGCTTGAGTGCTCAAATCCACTCGGGCCAAGAGTTAAAGTCGGTCTCCTCGTCGAGGGCTACGCCTACGTACCAAAAATGAGGGTTTTCACTGAAGGTTTGAAAGACAAAATTTTGGAGGAGCTTGTTTAGAGCTCGAGCTAAATTCTTGGAGCTTCTTGAAATTGATTTCACGCTTCAAGAGGTAGGGTTCCTTCCTACTTGAATTTATTTTACAACCTAGGTCGTCTATATGTAATGGGTGGATTTATAAAATGCTATATCATGTGTCTATGCTTGTGAAATTGATGAAATGGATATAGAAATAGGTTAAAATAGCTTCCTAGCTTGGAATTGATGTATGGTAATTACTTGTGTAATTCCATGGAAATGTGATTGTGGGCATGCTATGTGTTTAAATTATATCTTGTGAACAAAGTGTGTTATTGGGATATATATGAGGAAATAACATACTTGTGAATTATTGTTGGAAATAAAATGTTGAGGTATGCTCATTGATATATGGACATTGTGATGAAATTGGTGATAAATTACATGATATATGTATTCATGTGGTTTAAGGGTGCATTAGCGTGCATTAGCTAGTCTAAGGGTGTCAATAATTCAGCCACAACTTCTATTCAAAACGCCACATGAGATATTATCTAATGAACGATATTATCCATGGTTTAAGGTATCATCTAGAAAACATGTTCAATAAATTTTATTTTACTAGTTAAAACATACTTTGTAAATGTAAGATTGTATTGGTGCAATCAATGGTACACATGTAGCTACATGGGCCCCTGTTTCTAAGCATGAAGCACACCGTGGTCAAAAACAATAATTACCCAAAATTTGATGGCAACTTGTTCTTTTAACATGAGATTTGTATTTTTCATGCCTAGTTGGGAAGGTAGTGCACATGATTCGGTGTTTTTATGGATGCTATAACAAAAGGTGAAGTTAACTTTCCTATGCCGCTAGAAGGTTGGTGTGTATATTGATGTCATTCCTATAATCAAAGCAATGATGTTAAGTAACAAACGTTCACAATGTGTTTTGGATTAGGTATGTTCTATGTGCTAGATGTAGGCTACAGAAACATGCCTAGATTTCTTTCGCCATATCGTGGCAAGAGATATCACACTCCTGACATAGTGGTAATAGACGTGCGCCACGTGGATCCCGAGAGCTATTCAACTATCGACATTCATCTTTGAGAAATTTGATTTAGTTATGTTTTGGCGTGTTGAAAGAAAGATTCCCCATTTTGAATACAATGCCAAAATACAAACTTACACGCCAACCAACCATTGTAACAACTTGTTGTGTAGTTCATAATTTTGTTCGTATGCATTCAGTAGGTGACATTTACTTTCAGTGGTTTCTATCTGATGACGTGTCATCAGATAATGGACAGAGTTCCAACTATCAGTGGTTCACTAAATTGGACATGTCATCAACACAACTTAATGCTATGTCACATTTAAGGGATACAATGGTCACAAATTTGTGGGTTGTTGTTCAAGTGTTACTACTAGTAGACTGAAATTATGTAATATTAAAAATATCAAGTGTTGTTACTAGTACACTAAGGCTATGTAATATTATTTGTATGATATTCATCTACAACTCCATTTGTTATCCCCTGTCTAATATAAACCCTATTTATGTTGGATATTATATTTTATGTGTGATGACATGAACTACATGTTGGTGTTTCAGTTCTGTAGTTTGTTGATTGGAATACATGTTAATGGTATTTGAATTATTTTTTTTTTGATAAATTGTAGAGCACATAAATAATACTACATGGCCTTTATGTGCATGTGGTGCTAGCCACATAAGGGTTTTCAGAGCTCATACAATGAGGAATGATGGTTGTTATTTTTATAGGTTTCCATTTGGTAGAGATCATAAGATTACATTTATTTGGGTTGATGAATACCAACACCGTCTGGACCTTGTTGTACATCATAAGGTTTGGCTCATTTGTGTATGTTGTGGGTGTAATGTCATTTTGTGTTTTGACGTGTTGTTTTTACTGTTTTTACTTAGGATCATCACGCTGGAGAAGTGATCACCTCTCTCATTGTAATATAATGTGAACCTTTTATGTCCGAACAATGGTATGTATTATGTTATAACTTGTAATATAATTGTATGAGTAGAACATGGATGTCTATATTATTATTTTTAACTATAATATGTTTTCATGTTAGTTTTTATCAAATTTAACATATTGAAATGTTTTCCTGTGAAACATTCAATCCAAACAACATCTCTATTTTCATTATTTTCTGTCTTACTGTCCAAACAGGTTTTCTATTTTTTGTTCTACACATCTGTTTTTGGAATTATATCACCAAACAAGTTCTACGATACAAAAAAATACTAAAAACAATTTTCAAAATCTTTCCCTAAAAAAAAATTTGGATACTATTTTTTGAGACACAAACCAAACAGGCCCCTAGGTTCTTCCACCTTCCCCTTCCGATCTACGGCAATCCGACCGTAGGATCTCGTAGGGCCAAGAAGAAAGGTTGTTCTACGCGGTGAGAGTTACGTGTACATACCACAAATATCACGAGTTTCCTCAAATTCTTAAGAATGGGATTTTGGGGATCAAGGCTTTGAAGCTTGATTTGGGATCTTTGAGACTTCTCCTCCGCGGATATTTGCTACAAGATGTAGAGTTCCTTTTCTAACTATGTTTATTTCTAACCTAGGGTTGTATATGAAATGGATAGAATAATTAGTGATGATATCTCTTGTTTAACATACACCTAGTGTAACTAGAGTATCAAAAATGGGTATAAGAACATGTTTGAACCAATTTTGATTGATTAGGTATTGAGGAAATTGCTTGCTTGTAATTTCATAAAGAAATGTGTTAATTGGACATACTATGTGTTTTCATAATCTTTGTGCCTTTTAGATGTTTTATAAAATGCCTAAGGATGATTATGTTATTTGAATGGAAATGTTGTAACATGATTGGTGAGATGTGATTATATGCTTTATGATATAATTGACATTGAGAGAAGTTGGGAATGATTGTGGAAGTTATATATGTTCATAATATGCTCATGATATGATGAACATGATAATGTAGATTGCAATTGTGCATTACAATTGCATATGCACAGGTTGGATCACATTCATGAGCATTTGACATGAGCGTGGGTGTGTGTGCATAACTTTGATCAAACATCACTGTTGGTGGATGATGTGTGGGGTCGAAAAAGTTGGACCTAGGTTCCACTGCATCGCACGAGTTGAATTGAAAAGAAAGGTCAGATGTAGCAAGAAGGGATAGATCCTCCCTCGGGTGCAAGGCCCGATTACTTGGTTCATGCACTTACCCTATGGTGAAATTCTGGAAAAGTGTGTAGGCTTACACAAAGTCTAGGGTAAGATGTCCTTGAAATGCCGTGTGGGTTGGTAGTCCCTTGGTGGAATGTCCATAAAAGACCCAAAATTTTATAAAATGGTCATTAGATGTTCAACTTCAATGGCGGGGCCTTGGAATGCCTGGATGCATATGAATAGCATTGCAAGTGTTATAGGAGCCAGTGGAGGGATCAATTTGCATTGCACGTGTGAGTTCTATCTCATGACATGACATGACATTGTGGTATTCATCTATGTATTGTATATTCTTGAATGAATGTTTGATTGATGAATTACATGTGAACATTTCATATGCATCTAGGTTGAGGAGTATACTTTTTAGGAGATACGTTATTGAGCATGGCTCACCCTTTATAGAGAATACAATTTTTTAAGTGTTGGTCAAGCATCAGTGGATGGTTCTCACTTGGGTCCATATTGACAGTAGAGCTGGATTGTGGCTCTCAAATTGCATTGTAATAGATTATGTAATTCATTTTAAAATTGTAAATTTGTATAAATGGGACATGTATGAATATTGTATGAGTTCGAATAGTTGAGAGTTGAAAATGGAAAGAATTGAGGAAAATATGGGCTTAGGTACAGGTACCTAAATGATTAAGTGTCGGTACAACGCTGCCGAATGGCCCAGGTACCAGTACCTAGGCTTGTAGGCATCAGTACTTGAATTCTAGTGGGCTCAAATACCAGTATCTAGACCTCAAGTGTCGGTACCCCGATGGACAGTGAGCTTAGGTACCAGTACCATGACATATAGGTATCAGTTGTAAACCCCCACATGTTTATCTTAATATAATGACATAATTATGTTTTAATGCTCATTTATGTAATGCCATAAGAATAAAGCATATAGGTTATAAGGGTAGAAATAAATAATTGGGAGATAAATTAATCATGAAGTTTGAGTTTCAGAGGTGTTTAAGCATGAGAAGGGTGGTTCGGTAAGTTTCTAAATGTTTCAAGGTCAAAATAAGGCCACCATTAAATCCAGAAGGTCAAGAAACTTTGGGAGGTAATGTGGGGTCTATTAGAAGTTAAGAAGTATCCCAGAGTTAAAATGCATTTTAGAAAGAATTTAGGTAGGAATGAATTGGACACTACTTTAGTATTTTAGCTATTAATTTTTAATCAAATCTTTGATTGAGCTGATTTTTTATAGTAGAAACTAGACTTCCAAGGCTCAAAAAGTGTATTTTTAAAAAAAAATCTAAATTGGCTTCTAAATAGGTCAAAATCAAGCTGGAAGTTGGGGTTATACTGTCACACGTGTCCAAATGGAAATAAACATTAGTCCGAACGCATTTGGCAGAAAGTTGGGCGAAAAGACAAGCGTTTAGACACACTAAGCAGAGGGTTGCACATCCTTAACCTATTTTGGGTGTTCTATTCAATTTTTACATTATAACCCTTAGGCTTAATTTCATCGTTTTCTCATCGTAGAAAACCCTAAAGGGTGAGAAGAAATGAGAAAAAGCAATACTTGAAGGGATTTTTGCATAGAAGACGGATAGAACACGCTAGGATTTGCATCACAAACTATGGAATCAAGGTAGGGATTCTTCTTGAGTTCTTTCATTGAGACATAGGGTATTATATATGTATATTTTTAATCTTCTTGATAGTTATATGATAAATACTTATGAGTTCTTGGTTTTTTTTATTGAAATATAGTTTTGAACAAAATACATGTTTGGGTTCAAGGAATACTTGTTCTTGAATTTTCAAAACCCTATTTTGTTAAATACATGTTTGATTGTGAAAAATACATGGATTCTTGATTTCTAAATTCCTATTCTTGATTAAATTTTGTTTTCATCTAATACTTGTTTTGTCCCAAGAAATTATGATTTTTGGCAAAACCCTAGAATTTTAATATCAAAATTGTGAAAATTTTCTTGATATGATCTCTTGCATACTAAGTTGTGAAATTGTGATGTACAATTATATTGAGAATTGTGAAATTGTGATACTTGAGTTCTTATGAAAATTTTGATTGGTTAAGATTGCGATTGTTGAGAAGATTGTGGTTTCATCTCTTGTACGGTTTGGGTGTGACGGACTTGAATTGTCTTCAAGAGCTTCCATAGAGTGTTAGAGGTTAGTCTATCCCAGTGAGATGAGATGGTTACCTAACACTTGTAGTTGATTATTGTTTGTGAGAGCAACCACTATTGTTCATGTAAGTTCGAGACTAATGGATAGTATACTTTTCCTGGGAAGAATTTGTCAATGTCGTGACAAATGGTATATGCCCTTTTTAAAGTAGTTTGTGATTTGACGCTACAGGGAATGATGGAGATTATGTGGTTGTGGTGTGTGAATGAGGTAGAATCGTTATGTAGATTCTTGAAAAATAACCAACATTTATGAGAATATGAGATGATGTTACTGAGTTAATATTTAATGCTTTAATTTATTGCAATTTATTCCTATCGTTTATTTACTGTATTTTGTACGCTTGAGATCATTACAACTGTCATGATTTTAATACCTGTGAGTACAATATAATTATGGCAACACGTCGTTACATCTCATTCACTGGGATCATAATTAAAACAGATTTTGGGCAGAGTCTCATTTGTACGAGAGCTCTACCCAATATATAACCTGAGCATACAATAATCAAACAACTAATCCAAGGTCCACATCCCAAAGTATAGGGTTAATATTTGTCCATTTACATCATCCAAAGAGGAGGGATCTAGATATGAAGGATTAACCATGTTACATTTAAAATTTTAGTTATTGGGAAGAGATACCAGTACCTCGGGTATGTGGTACCGGTACCTGAGCCCTCTAGTTTCTAGGAACCGGTACCTGTATGTTGTGGTACAAGTACGTAGGCCCTCAACAAAGTGGTAACGATACCTGTGAACCTAAGCACTAGTACCTGGGCACTTGTCACACACCTAAAATATGTTCTCTTAAAGGGTGAGCCATGCTCAATAGGGTATCTTCTAAGGAGGCTACTCCCTAACCCAGATGTATATGAAATGTCACATGTAATTCATCACATAAAACATCTATTCAAATAAATAAATGTCATAAATGAATGTTATTATTTCGTGTCATGTCATGAGATGAACTCATGCATGCAATGCATAGCCGAGCCCTCCACCAGTTCCCATAACACATGTCATGTCATGCGTATACATCAAGGCATTGAAGTTAGACATCTAATGACCATTGTATAAAATATTGTGTCTTTCTTAGGGTGGGTATTTATGGACTTCTACCAACAGGTACCCAACCGACACGACATCTATGAACTTCCACCAATGGTTTCACATACACCGACATACTTTATGGAATCAATACCAATAGAATTGCATATCCGAAATTATTGGGTCTTGCACCAAAGGGAGAATCTAGCCCTTCTTGCTAACCCTGACACATATTTTCAATGCAAACCCGTGCAACTCAGTCGAACCTAGGTCCAACCTTCTCGAGCCCACGTATCAACCCACCAAGGATGGTGTTTGATGAAAACATGCACACACTCACACTCACACTCACACTCATGTCAAAATTTTCACGAATGCGATGATACCCATGCATATGCAAATGTAATGTACAATTATATTTCATGTCATTATGCAATCAAATTATGCATAGGCATATAATGAACATATTCATTTCCCACAAACATTTTCAATTCCTCAAATGTCAATTATAAGCATATATTAACATTTCAAACATCACGAAGCATGTTATGACACTTTTAATTCAAATAACACACTTAATCATCCATAGACATTTTATCAAACACCTACAAGGCACAAATATAAATACATAGCATGCTCAACCAACACATCCTTCATGAAATTCCAAACCAAGCAATTTCATCAAACCCAAATCATATAAGAATTGGTTTAAACATACTCTTATACCCATTTTTCATATTCTAGCTAGACTATGTGTATGCTAAACAAGAGAATTCATCTATAATCATCCTACCTATTTCCTATACAACCCTAGTTTGAAAATAAACTTAGGAAAGGAACCCTACCTCTTGTAGTGGATATCTACGTAGGAGAAATCCCAAAGATCCCAAATCAAGCTTCCAAACCTCGATCTCGGAAATACCATTTTTGAAATTCTGTCAAAAAACACGATGTTTGGTATGGCTTTGTAGGTCTCGTCGTGTAGAATGACTTTAGTTCTGAGCCTGAAACAATCCGACGGTCGAATCTTTGCGGATCAAGGGAAGAACGTGAAGTGAACTTGGTCTTCTCTCTTATTTCTATCTCTCTCTCTCTCTCTCTCTCTCTCTCTCTCTTTCTCTCTCTAATTTTTGAAAGTGGGCTGAAGACAATGGGAATAAAATCTGATTTTTCTCCCATTTTTATACTTCTCAAATACTTGGTCTATAACGTGCCACACGTCCTTCTTTTGATTGGTCCAATTTCATCCCATGTTAATTTTAGCATATTTTTATTGAACTAACTTTAAATTATTCCCTGATTTCATGAATTAAATGCAATCACATTTTTTCAGTCGCACGACACCCAATGGCCTCATAAAAAGTTAAAAATTTGACTATCTCGGAATTCAACAAAAATTAACTAGGTAGTTAGATTTTGAAATACAAATCCAACGGTGAGGTCTATTTTGTCATCCGAATTCTAGAAAAATTTGGATCTTTAACCCGTACCGTAATGACTAATTATCGTTTTGCCCTTTTTAATAATTTTTTTTTTATTTTCTCGGGTTTTACAATTACAATTTTAAAATGTAAATTGGATACATTTAATACTTCTAAAGCACATTCAAATTTAGATATTAATGGTTAATCAAAACCCATCGAAACATGCAAACAATTATTTTCTCACATCTTTCTTCCTTCAATTCATCACCATGGAATGGGTTCATCACCAATGAAACCAACAAACATCACCAACATTGATTCATCAACATGAGTCAAGCAAGACTATCACTAGCATGCTTTCTTCGGATCCATAAAAACAACAACTGAGTTCTTTAAAGTAATGAATTTGGAATTTGTCACTATCCTGAAATAGTGACCTTAGGGTATGTTAATGACCTAGGAAAATGAAATTAGCGTTTATGTGTGTGTGTGTGCATCGTCTTTATTGTCGTGAGTGAATTTCTTTTATCTCATATTATGTTATACTATTGTGTTATATATATGTATAAATGTACGTATATTTTCCATTATATATGTTGATGATATCTCAAATAAGTTACAAGTATGAGCTCAGACGCAGAGGTTAGGTAAGACCCCCAGGTCTAAGGAGCCCAGAAGCTCCCAAAGGCAAAAGAAGGCGTAAGGAAGGGTCAGCTGGATAATAAAGGGCACTCCCCAAACCAACGGCCAAGCTACAAACAAGGCATAGAACACTCAATCAGCCAAGATCCTCTCCATAAATGGCAAGGATCTTGGTGCAAATCCCCCAGAACAAAGAACAATTCTATAAATACTATATGATGTCTCCAATAAGAAGGGGGAGAGAAAACCCTAGTGGCATAAGAGACAGATTATAAATTTCACCCCCCAATATTGAAACAAAAGGAGCAAGAATCTCCATTGAATAATGGATTAGCCGAGCTTCAAGGCTAGTGAACCACTATATTTCACTGTTTAAATCACCCCAATCCCTAAAATTCTTTCTCACGATCCTCACGAGCCAAGAAGCTCAGACCCAAGCTACCAAGCATAATTCATACCTTCTGCTTAACCACGTTGATTTACACCGTCAGTTTGGCGTCGTCTGTCGAAATTGATTGTTCCTGTTACAAATACGCTGATCCTTCAGTGACTGATGGTCTCAACTCGCAACATGAGCAGAAGCCAAACAAATCTACCACAAATATAGGACCTACAGGAAGCTACCAATGGCAGACAACCCGAGAATGTCCTAAAGACTAATCCTCCCATGGGAAATCCCCCCGCAAATAATGAGTTGGAGGCCCTTCATTTAGTTAATCAGCGTCTGCTACAGCAGAATAAGGAGCTTTTGAAGCTCTTGCAACGCCCTCAGGAGGCACGACTGGCCCAAGAAGGTCAGAATAACCCCCCTCACAGAGAACAACAACACCTCGATCCCCTCAGAGAAGTCAATGAAGGAGGAAAAAACAACTAGACCCTACGGCAGGCCCCCCCATCTACCCCTTAGGAATGGACACCAGGAAGAAGTGCAAAGTTAAAATGATAGGGGCGAGAGGAATGATTTTTTCCCTTATTAGCAGGAGAGGAGAGAACAGTACTGGGATCAGTGCTTCAAGGACATCCAACAAGAGATCAGCCACATGAAGGAAGCTGTGAGGAGCAAGGCTCCAATTACAATGGATGCCCTGGTGCAACAGACTGAGTCCCCATTTACCACTGATGTGCTGCATTTTCCCCTCCCTCCAAAATTCAGAATGTCGTAGATAGAGGTTTTTTATGGGACAAAAGACCCCGTGAACCACCTCAATACCTACAAGAACTAGATGGAGTTGCACAGATATCAAGACCTTGTGCGTTGCAGAGCCTTTGCCATCACGTTGAAGGGCTCAGCCTTGGCGTGGTTTAATAGGCTCCCTCCAGCCTCGGTCTCCTCCTTTAAGGATCTTTCCATATCCTTTGTATCTCACTTCATAGGAGCTCGGACATACAAAAAGCCTAGCTACCACCTATTGAATGTGAAGCAGGGACCCCAAGAGAACCTCAGGTCCTATGTCCAAAGGTTCAATTCAAAGTCGCTAAAAGTGGATGTCCCAGACGAGAAGTTCGTCATTACTACATTTATAGATGATTTAGGCATGCAATCTAAAGACTTGATGTTTTCTATTTCGAAGAACCCTCAGGCAAGCATGGCCAAAGTGCTGGCCAAGGCAGAGAAGTACATAAACGGTGAGGAAGCTCTCCTTTCAAAGGTAGGGAGCCCATCCACACAAAAAGATAAAGGAAAAGAAGAGAAAAAGAGGGACCGAAGTCCTAGAAGAGAAAAAGGATGAGATAGGTCCCTAAGAAGAGACCGACATCACTCCCCGAAAAGAAGGAGAGATGTCAGAGATCGCTTAGGTCCGCCGCAGTCAGAGTTGTAGCTGAGGTATGCACCTCGGCAGCTCCTTTCTTTCACCGCAATGATATCGTAGATCTTGTATGAGGTGCAAAATGAGAAATTCTTAAGGTGGCCCCCACGGATGAAGGCAGTCCCAACAAAAAGATATCACGCAAAGTACTGTGAATACCACAGAGATCACGGTCACTGCACCGATGATTGCATCCAATTAAAAAAAGAGATTGAATTTCTGATCCAACGAGGGCAGTTACGCCATTACATAGCCCATGACAATCAGAACTAAGCTCCACCACCTCTAACACCACAACAGCAGGCCCCTGTGCAACATCAGCAACCCCTGGGGGAGATCAGAGTAATATCTGGTGGATTCTCAGGAGGTGGGGAGTCTAGTTCGGCCAGGAAGGCTCACTTGAGCAGAATTAGAACTGACGAAGCATTGGAGGTGCACAATGTGTCCAAGACACCTCGGCTGAGCACAGCCATCATTTTCTCAGACTCAGACTTAGAAGGTTACAAACATCCCCGTGATGACCCATTGGGGGTAAGGGTTGTCATGGCTAACAAAGAAGTTTTGCCCCAAAACGCCAGAAGGAAATCAATGAGGAGGTCAGCAAACTTCTCCACGCTAAAGCGATCAGGGAAGTGGACTACCCTACTTGCTTAGCAAACGTGGTTCTTGTCAAGAAGACCAATGGCAAATGGCGACTCTGCATTGACTTCACTGATCTTAATCGGGCATGCCCCAAGGACAGTTTTCCCTTATCTCGGATTGACTTAATAGTGGATGCCACTGCTGGACACGAGCTCCTCAACTTCATGGATGCCTTCTCAGGCTATAATCAGATCAGGATGGATCGAACTGATCAGGAGAAGAAGACCTCCTTTGTGACTGAACAAGGAACGTACTTCTATCAGGTCATGCCTTTTGGGTTGAAGAACGCCAGAGCCACCTACCAGCGCCTAGTGAATCGAATGTTCCAAAAACAAATTGGGACATCCATGGAGGTTTATATCAAAGATATGTTAGTAAAATCATTGAAGGCAGAGCTCCACATTGCACATCTAGTCAAATCATTCCAAGTCCTTAAGGAATACAAGATGAAACTCAACCTTGCAAAATGTGCCTTCGGAGTATCTGCAAGAAAATTTATGGGCTTCATAGTCAACAGTAGAGGAATTGAAGCTAACCCAGAAAAGGTTAAAGCAGTCCTGGATATGCAGCCGCCATCTAATATAAGGGAGATCCAACGTTTGACAGGAAGAATAACTACCTTGAGTCATTTCGTGTCCAGATCGAGCGATAAATGTCAACCCTTCTTTCGAGTCTTAAAGAAGGCATTTCAGTGGATACCCGATGTGTGGAAGCATTCAAAGCTCTGAAGGATTACCTAAGCTCCCCTCCCGTTCTAGTAAGCCCCTTGGAAGGGAAAGTACTTACTCTCTACCTAGCTGTCTCAGATTTCTCAACCAGCGCAACACTAGTTAGGGAGCGAGACAGAGCTCAACAACCAGTCTACTACTGCAGTAGAGCTCTGAGGGGTGCAGAGGAGAGATATCCAAAAATGGAGAAACTTGTTCTAACTTTGGTGGATGCTGCTAGGAGACTTAGACCATACTTCCAGGCTCATACTATCGAGGTTCTGACGGAACAGCCGATGAAACAAGTACTGCATAAACCAAAGTCTTCAGGGAGGCTAGTTAAGTGGGCTATAGAACTCAACGAGTTTGATATCAGGTACAAACCAAGGACTGCGATTAAGGGGCAGATTCTAGTAGATTTCATCGCAGAGTTCACGACAGCAGCACCAATGGAAGCATGAAGCTAGTGCCTGACCTCTCCACATGAAAACTTTGGGTAGATGGAGTTGCAAACGCTCAAGAAAGCAGTGCAGACTTAATATTGACCTCTTTGGATGGAGTAGACATCAAATATGCCCTCAGGTTTGGGTTTAAGGCTTCAAACAATGAGGTAAAATATGAAGCTGTCATCGCCAGACTCAACCTTGCTCACTCAATAGAGGCTGAGCAGTTGGAGATCTGCAGTGATTCCCATCTAGTAGTAAAACAGATAGAGGAGTCTTATGAAGCTAAGGGTGAGAAAATGGTCCTTTACCTCAGAAAGGTACAGGAATTGATCAAGAAGTTCGTGCAAGTTAAGATTAGACATGTCCCAAGAGCTAAAAACTCGAGAGCAAATGCCTTGGCGAGGTTGGCAACAGCTTCGCAGGAAATTTGGACAGATTAATTCTAGTGGAGCACCTAGCAGAACCGTCTATGTGCATTGAGGATGAAGAAATGCCACATGTGTAAACCCCGCTAAGCTGGATGGACCCCATCATAGGATATCTTCATAATGGAATTTTGCCCCGAAGATCCCAAAGAAGCTGCAAAGCTAAGAACCAGGTCAGCCAGATTTTCTGTTTTGCAGGGAAACTTATATAAACGAGGTTTTTCAACACCTCTTCTTAAATGCGTAAGGGATAAAGACGCCAATTACATACTCAAAGAAATCCATGAGGGAGTCTGCGGCAATCACATCAGAGCTCGGACGTTGGCAGGAAAAATGTTAAGGTAGGGGTACTATTGGCCCACAATGCTCAAGGATGCTACAGATCTGGTGAAACGATACAAGGTCTATCAAGTGCACGCCAATATCCCCCATTGCCCACCAGAGCTCTTAACCTTAGTAGTAAGCCCTTGATCGTTCCAATAATGGGGGCTAGACATACTAGGACCCCTTCCCACCGGTGTGGGGCAGTGCAAATTTGTCATTATAGGGGTGGATTATTTCACCAAATGGGCAGAGGTGGAACCCTTGGCAACCATCACTAAACATAAGGTTCAGAACTTTACCTAGAAGTCGATAATTTGCCGGTTCGGGGTCCCCAAAGCTATTGTATCCAACAATGGGAAGCAGTTTGACAACCCCAAATTCAAGAAATTCTGTGCCGAGCTGGGAATAAAGAACTATTTCTCAGCTCCAGCTCACCCTCTATCCAATGAACAAGCAGAGGTCACCATCAGGACCATAAAAGCAGCCCTAAAGACCAAGCTGGAAGATTAGAAAGGTAAGTGGGTGGAACATGTCCCAGAAGTATTATGGGCCTACAGAACAACTGTCAGGTCAGCAACTCAAGAAACACCATTTGCCTTGGCCTATAGGACCGAAGCGGTGGCACCTGTCATGGCTAGGTTCCCATCCCCCAGGACTGAATTTGCAAGTGATGAGCACAATGAGGAATCCCTTTTTCTGAACCTGGACCTCCTGGAAGAAAAATTGGAGAAAGCTTTACACCATATTAGGAGCTACCAGAGGAAGACAGCCAGGTACTATGATAGGAAAGTCAAACATAGGAGTTTCAAGGTGGGAGATCTGGTACTTAGAAAATTTTTGCTTGCAAGAAAGGATCCCACTCATGGGAAACTGGGGCCTAATTGGGAAAGCCTGTTTATCGTCTCAAAGGTGATCAGACCTGGAAATTATGAATTACAAACAGAGGAAGGGAAAACCCTACCTCATTCTTGGAATGCAGAGCATCTTAAAAGGTTTTTTTCAGTAATTCTTTTGTAATATGGTTACCCTCAATAAAATAGCAGGTCTTTGATTCATTCCTATGAGATTGCCTAAAACGAGCTCAACAGCTCATGATGAACTTCTCAGTTCATAAAACGAGCTCAATAGCTCATGATGAACTTCTCAATTCATAAAATGAGCTCAACAGCTCACGATGAACTTCTTAGTTCATAAAACGAGCTCAATAGCTCACGATTCACTTCTCCGTTCATAAAACAAGCTCAATAGCTCACGATTCACTTCTCAGTTCATAAAACGAGCTTAATAGCTCACGATGAACTTCTCAATTCATGAAACGAGCTTAATAGCTCACGATGAACTTCTCAGTTCATAAAACGAGCTCAATAGCTCATGATAAACTTCTCAATTCATGAAACGAGCTCAATAACTCACGATGAACTTCTTAGTTCATGAAACGAGCTCAACAGGTCACGATAAAACTTCTCAATTCATAAAACGAGCTCAATAGCTCACGATGAACTTCTCAGTTCAGGAAACGAGCTCAACAGCTTACAATGAACTTCTCAGTTCATAAAACGAGCTCAACACCTTATGACGAACTCTTCAGTTCATAAAACAAGATGAAATTTTTAGTTCATTAAATAAGATGAACTCCTCAGCGAATAATGTGAGTTGTACAGCTCTAAGTGAGCTCCTCAGCTCATCGCAGAACAGGAGATAAACTTGTTAAAATAAGCACAGGCAAACAATCGAGAGGAGGGGCTGGGGAGAAATCTAGACCTCCTGCTTTCAGTTGGTTCAACAGAGAAAACCACCCCAGTAGCCTCGACATTTTCTTGATACTCCTCACCCATCCTACGCATTTTTTAGCACCTGATAAGCCAAGGGAACGCTAAGGAGACTATCTAAGCTCCTAAGGAGGTTTCTCAAGCTTCTCTGGGATAAGGCTAGTTCATATGGTTGCATGGGCTTTCTAGAAACGAAAATACGGCAGTCATTTTCTCCAAATTCAGTCATTTTTCTTTAAGGAGAACTCAATGCTCCTCAAAGCAAGGGGGCAAGGGAGAACAAAATAGAGGAAGGCAGTAAGGGCAACAACTCAAAAGCAAATAGAATTATGGGAATCAATAGTACAACCATAGTGCAGAAAAACTAAGAGTCAGATGTGCATTTCAAAACAGAAGTTACTAAAGTTACATTTCAGAATACGAGCCCAGAGTTACCAAAAAAAAAAAGGTTCTAAGTTTCTGAAGATGGAGTAAGTGAAGGGCTTTGCAGTTTAGTAGCTGAAGTCCCAATAGCAGGTACAGGAGGAAAGCCTGGCAACTCGACAACCGATGCTCCTGGAAGCTCAACAGGTAAAGTTTCTGGCAAACCAATAGTTGAAGCGAGAGAAGGGGCTGGAAGCTCGGTAGTCGAAGTCCCTGTAATCCCCGAAGCAAGGACCTTGGTTTCAGCTGATGGTGAATTCAAGGCCAGAGCTTGGGAGACAAGTTCAGCAGAGAAAGGGGCAACCTCGTGGGTGACCAAAGAAGTATCAGGAGCAGGAGGAAGCATGGTGCTAGCCTCAGATTGAGCTTCCTCAGTCTCTTCCTCAGTGGGGGGATCGAAGTTGAAATTTAGTCCAAGGTAGATCTCTTAAGCTCTTTCTTGAAAAACGAACCACCTAGAAGCCCACTAAGTAGTGACATCGTCAGCCAGTTTGTCCTTCTCCTTACCAACTGCCCTCTGCACCTCGAGCTCGTCCTGAAGAGCATCGCTTGCCTTAGCAAGGATGTCATTCTCTTTCTTCATGTTCCTAAAAGAGGTCAAGGCCTCGAGGGACTCCCGACTGGCCATAATCTAGTCATCTGTCTTCTGTTTGAGCTCCCCTGAGGTCTTCATGAGCTCCTCCTTAGTCTTTTTAAGCTCTTCCTTGCAGCTCTACCCCTCACTTTCAATCCTCTCCTTCTCGGCTTCCAACTCACTACTAAGAGAAGTCTGTCTTTCCACTTGCTCATGCAAATCCTGGACCTGGGCTTTAAAGGTTGCTATTTTCAAAAGATAATTCTGTAACTTTGAGCTCAAAAGCTTTGGAAGCCTGGACAGAACCTTCCATAGCTTGAATCTTTTTCAGCAACCTGCTTACATGGATGTCCATCTGAGAACAAGCATAACCCATAGAGGTTAAGGTTAGAATGATAAGATAACGCAGGACACAAAAAAAATAAAATAAACTTCCAGAAGTAGCGGCAAAGAGGGTGGTGGATATGGAAGTCCCAGGGGCATAGAAGCGGCCCGTTGAATTCATATTCTAGGAGAATGAAAATAATGACCTCTACAGCTCGCTTCATATTATCAATCAGAGAGTTCATACCTGCCTCAACACTCACCCTTTTTTCACTCTTGTAGACCTTGGGGGGTTGCAGAGATGGCCCCTCAACTGGATAGGAGGAATGGATCCCGGCAGAATATGGGAAACCATTTCCAGAGCTCTCTCAACCTTGGTTGAAGAGGGTGAGACTAGGACCAAGCTGTGTTTAGAAGCCCCACCAGAAGAAGGCAACCTAGTCTTTTGTAGATGAGGGGTCTGTATGACCTTTGGGGAGCTCAAGGGGGGTTGGGGGGTCACCTGAGGTAGCTGAGGAGAAACGAGAGAAGCCTCCAGCCTTGGCACTTTGGCTAGGAGGGCTGAGTCGCTCCCAAAACCGACCTCAACCTTACGTTTATTCCCACTCCAGTTTTTCTTCATCAGGGATAATTTAGCCATGCGATCCTTCGTAGTGGGCTCCATTGAAGAAGAACCTAAAAACTCAGGGAAAAACTAACATAAAAAAAAAAAGGAGAGAGGGGGAGGCAAAGATAAAGAGCAAAGGGCAAGATGGAAAGAGCATTACCTACTATCTCCTCAGCGCTGATAGCACAAAGATGGGATAGGTTCTCAACCCTCATCTCGGGAAGACTGAATCCAAGCTCTACGAGAACCTGAGGCTTGATGAGCTCTGAATATCTTTCTGATTTGCAGTTTGCCAAATTCCCTAGAACTTGCTCATCTGCAATACTGAGTTATGGTCTGATGCATGAAAAGCAAAATCAGCGAAACAAGGTCAGCCAAAAGAGACACTAAGGTTTATCATAACTCGCTTAAGAAAAGGCTCACCCAAGTTGTCAGGGGTAGACCAGCCCCAAGGAATTGGAAGAGTATCTATCACGTCGGCGAGATTAAACTCCTAGTCTCTCCCCCACACGAAAAAGAAAAGTTTTTTTCAAAGTTTGTGGGAGCTCGGAAGGTCGGAGATAAGAACCTTAGTTTCACACGCTTGGAGATATACAAAAAACCATCAGAAGGGGTGTACTTGACATTGAAAAATCTCATGAGCAAAGGTACAGTGGGAACCCCAAGATTGTACTTTTTGAAGAAAACAAGGAGACCAACCAGCAACCTAGTCTTTTGTAGATGAGGGGTCTGTATGACATTTGGGGAGCTCAAGGGGGGTTGGGGGGTCACCTGAGGTAGCTGAGGAGAAACGGGAGAAGCCTCCAGCCTTGGCACTTTGGCTAGGAGGGCTGAGTCGCTCCCAAAACCGACCTCAACCTTACGTTTATTCCCACTCCAGTTTTTCTTCAACAAGGATAATTTAGCCATGCGATCCTTCGTAGTGGGCTCCATTGAAGAAGAACCTGAAAACTCAGGGAAAAACTAACATAAAAAAAAAAGGAGAGAGGGGGAGGCAAAGATAAAGAGCAAAGGGCAAGATGGAAAGAGCATTACCTACGATTTCCTCAGCGCTGATAGCAGAAAGATGGGATAGGTTCTCAACCCTCATCTCGGGAGGACTGAATCCAAGCTCTACGAGAACCTGAGGCTTGATGAGCTCTGAATATCTTTCTGATTTGCAGTTTGCCAAATTCCCTAGAACTTGCTCATCTGCAATACTGAGTTATGGTCTGATGCATGAAAAGCAAAATCAGCGGAACAAGGTCAGCCAAAAGAGACACTAAGGTTTATCATAACTCGCTTAAGAAAAGGCTCACCCAAGTTGTCAGGGGTAGACCAGCCCCAAGGAATTGGAAGAGTATCTGTCACGTCGGCGAGATTAAACTCCTAGTCTCTCCCCCCACACGAAAAAGAAAAGTTTTTTTCAACGTTTGTGGGAGCTCGGAAGGTCGGAGATAAGAACCTTAGTTGTCACACGCTTGGAGATATACAAAAAACCATCAGAAGGGGTGTACTTGACATTGAAAATCTCATGAGCAAAGGTACAGTGGGAACCCCAAGATTGTACTTTTTGAAGAAAACAAGGAGACCAACCAGCAACCTAGTCTTTTGTAGATGAGGGGTCTGTATGACCTTTGGGGAGCTCAAGGGGGGTTGGGGGGTCACCTGAGGTAGCTGAGGAGAAACGGGAGAAGCCTCCAGCCTTGGCACTTTGGCTAGGAGGGCTGAGTCGCTCCCAAAACCGACCTCAACCTTACGTTTATTCCCACTCCAATTTTTCTTCATCAAGGATAATTTAGTCATGCGATCCTTCGTAGTGGGCTCCATTGAAGAAGAACCTGAAAACTCAGGGAAAAACTAACATAAAAAAAAAGGAGAGAGGGGGAGGCAAAGATAAAGAGCAAAGGGCAAGATGGAAAGAGCATTACCTACGATTTCCTCAGCGCTGATAGCAGAAAGATGGGATAGGTTCTCAACCCTCATCTCGGGAGGACTGAATCCAAGCTCTACGAGAACCTGAGGCTTGATGAGCTCTGAATATCTTTCTGATTTGCAGTTTGCCAAATTCCCTAGAACTTGCTCATCTGCAATACTGAGTTATGGTCTGATGCATGAAAAGCAAAATCAGCGGAACAAGGTCAGCCAAAAGAGACACTAAGGTTTATCATAACTCGCTTAAGAAAAGGCTCACCCAAGTTGTCAGGGGTAGACCAGCCCCAAGGAATTGGAAGGTCGGAGATAAGAACCTTAGTTGTCACACGCTTGGAGATATACAAAAAACCATCAGAAGGGGTGTACTTGACATTGAAAATCTCATGAGCAAAGGTACAGTGGGAACCCCAAGATTGTACTTTTTGAAGAAAACAAGGAGACCAACCAGCAACCTAGTCTTTTGTAGATGAGGGGTCTGTATGACCTTTGGGGAGCTCAAGGGGGGTTGGGGGGTCACCTGAGGTAGCTGAGGAGAAACGGGAGAAGCCTCCAGCCTTGGCACTTTGGCTAGGAGGGCTGAGTCGCTCCCAAAACCGACCTCAACCTTACGTTTATTCCCACTCCAATTTTTCTTCATCAAGGATAATTTAGTCATGCGATCCTTCGTAGTGGGCTCCATTGAAGAAGAACCTGAAAACTCAGGGAAAAACTAACATAAAAAAAAAAGGAGAGAGGGGGAGGCAAAGATAAAGAGCAAAGGGCAAGATGGAAAGAGCATTACCTACGATTTCCTCAGCGCTGATAGCAGAAAGATGGGATAGGTTCTCAACCCTCATCTCGGGAGGACTGAATCCAAGCTCTACGAGAACCTGAGGCTTGATGAGCTCTGAATATCTTTCTGATTTGCAGTTTGCCAAATTCCCTAGAACTTGCTCATCTGCAATACTGAGTTATGGTCTGATGCATGAAAAGCAAAATCAGCGGAACAAGGTCAGCCAAAAGAGACACTAAGGTTTATCATAACTCGCTTAAGAAAAGGCTCACCCAAGTTGTCAGGGGTAGACCAGCCCCAAGGAATTGGAAGAGTATCTGTCACGTCAGCGAGATTAAACTCCTAGTCTCTCCCCCATACGAAAAAGAAAAGTTTTTTTCAACGTTTGTGGGAGCTCGGAAGGTCGGAGATAAGAACCTTAGTTGTCACACGCTTGGAGATATACAAAAAACCATCAGAAGGAGTGTACTTGACATTGAAAAATCTCATGAGCAAAGGTATAGTGGGAACCCCAAGATTGTACTTTTTGAAGAAAACAAGGAGACCAACCAGCACACCCCAGAAGTTAGGAAAAAGCTAGGCAGGACAGACATTGAAATGTTGGAAAACGCTCTTGATAAAAGGATGTATGGGAAAGCGAAGGCCATTCGCAAAAACAGCCAGGAAAAAGCAGACATTGTTAGGGATGGAAGAGTCATACAAGGTGGTGTACATATCTGGACTCCAGAACTGTACGCCTTGAGAAAAGCCAAAACGGGCAACTAGAACCTTCAAATAAGAAGGAACGATGTCACTAGAACCCACGAGCTCGGAAGCCCTAGGGGTAGCGCCTCCACCCTCAGCACTGTCAAAAATCCCTACACTACCTACCTTGGTTTTGCCCTTGCTAAGAGTTTTAAGAGCAGGGGAGGATGGCAAAGGAGATTCCTCAGAACCTCCCCCGACAGTAGCAGAATCCAAGTCAAGGAAATTATCAATCTCCTACCCCACATCTCCCAGATCAGAGTCTTCCTCAGCGGACCTATCCCTCATTAGAGAGATGGACGAACCCGTGGCTTTAGAGGAGGTGGACATAATTGGGCAAGAGTAAGGAAGTTTAAAAGACCGGTAAAGTGGGGGAACCTCAGATAAGCACTCTTTGAGAGTCAGGGGGCAAGCCACCAACGACCAATAACGAAAATCCTAGTTGTGGAGTAAGGATCCAGAAAGAGAGGGATACGAGACAGGGAGAGGTTTTGATTCCTAAAATAGCAGAATTGAAAAGTCCAAAAATGCAATAACCACCTCAGATTTGAGGCATCCAGAACGAGGAACTGGGAAATGGATGAAAGACGTACCTAAACGAGAACCGACAATGAATTAAAGTTCGAGAACAAAGTTTAAAACCAAGCCACGCTAAGCCTTCAGGTCAAATTAAGGAAAATCGTCTCTCTGAAAAACCCTAAGAACAATGGTAAACTGGGGAAGATGAAATCACAAGAAAGTAAAGAAGAAGAACTAGAGAGAATTCAAAAGAATGAGGAGGGAATCGTTAACCCAGGAGCATTTAAAGATAACGGTGCAAGGGGTTTCGAAGTGGGCAACATGTGCGAGAAACGAGAAGGAAAATGATCAATAATAACCGTCAAAAATTTGTCTGCACAAACATCGAGGTCAACAAATGGATTACTCTGTTCTAGTTTAAGTTCAGCCTTTGTTCAAGCTTGCTTGGACCAAAGGCTGGGGGGCAACTGATGATACCTCAAATAAGTTACAAGTATGAGCTCAAACGCAGAAGTTAGGTAAGACCCCCAGGTCTAAGGAGCCCAGACGTCAAGCTCCTAGAGCCAGCAAAAGAAGGCGTAATGAAGGGCCAACTAGATAATAGAAGGCACTCTCCAAACCAACGACCAAGTTACAAACAAGGCATAGAACAATCAACCAGCCAAGATCCTCTCCTAAGATCAAGGAGGATTCCTCGGATAAATGGCAAGAATCTCAGTGCAGATCCCCCAGAACAAAGAATAATTCTATAAATACTGTATGATGTCTCCAATAAGAGGGGGAGAGAAAACCCTAGTGGCATGAGAGATAGATTGTAAATTTCACTCCCCAATATTGAAACAAAAGGAGCAAGAATCTTCATTGAATAGTAGATTAGACAAGCTCTCAGGCTGGTGAACCACTATATTTCACTGTGTAAATCACCTCAATCCCTAAAATTCTTTCTCACGATCCTCACGAGCCAAGAAGCTCAGACCTAAGCTGCCAAGCATAATTCATACCTTCTGCTTAACCATGTTAATTTACACCATCATATGTATATATTATTTTGTGTTAGTTTGTTCTATATATATATTCATATATATATTTAAATTTTGAAAGATTCGAAATGAAGGAGTTTTGAATTTTGAAATGTGCATTTTATATAGATACTACGAATAATTTGTGTATGAAAATACGGTGCAATGTGAATAATTTTGAGAGGGATGTTAATGGTCGTTTGATGAGTTTATTTGAGACCGTCGGATGGACTTATTAAAACCTATCCTATTTTATATTATATATTATTAAATTTTTTATTTTTTATTTCAATAACAATAAATGAATCTTTTGAAATAAATTTGCCCTTCAAGGCTCAAAAGAAAAGTGTTGGAAGCTTATGACTTAAAAGTACACTACATAGGGCCGATGACCTATGAACACCATGTTGGATGGTGTTACCAGTTTGCATCACGATTTTTTTTCCTAGTTTAGCGGCATTTGTGCTCATAAGCTTCCTATTTGTCAATGGCCACACTGTGTGGTCCACACAGGGTATGTGAAACATATTCTATTAGAAATGTCCCCTATGTTTTTAATTGGGAATTACTTCACATGATTCATTCATAAACAACAATATGAGATACTGAGTTGTTATACTGTGAAAAACATTTTGTATGAATTTATGTGCATAGTTGTTGCACTGATTATATTGCGCAATCTTTATTACACAGTAAACAGCCACCAGATACACTTAGAATTAACCTGAGTTCCATTTTAAAAATGATTTTACTTGATTCATTTATAAACAATTGGGGGAAAGTAGTAAACAACTCATATAATAATTTAGAGGTGCCAATATAGTGTACTATAATAGTGTAACAATAACGGTGTAACCATTACAGTGTAAAAATGCACTTACACAAAACACTGCACTATTATAGTTTCTCCAATATATATTTGCATATGAATTCGTTCAAACAGTTCACTTCTATTTGAATTTCTTACTATATGCACACACAAAAAAAATTTTGATCAATACCAAAACATAACCACAGATTTGAAGCAACATTGTCGTACTTCATTGGAAACATATTTTCAACCGATTGAAAAATCAATAATATTCAGGGAAAAAAAACCACCAACTAAAAAATGATTTAAGATATAAACACCTAGGGTTTACAAAATATATAATTTTAGGGCTTTTGACTAAAATTAAAATTGTATCACCTAAATGACATAAGGTACTTTCCATTTTACCGTCTCCCTTTTATATTATTACGTTTATGTCCACATTGAAGAAGTCTAGAAAAACATGAATTGCACAAGTAACTTAAAAAAAAAAAACCCAAATCAAAATCAATATTTGGATTCAAAGTATAACCATGACTTTAGACGAATTAGCGATATAAAATCAACACCTAACAATATCAAAGTTCACCATATTATATGATGGAGTACTATCAACTATCATTAACTCGTTTTGGTCTAGAACTGGCAACAGTCGAACAAATCTTCAAATAGCGAAGAACTTGAAAAAGAATACATGTTGTTAACGAATTGACATCAAAATGGCAGGTTAGTAGGATTTTTCTTCCAATTTTGACACCCTGTTTTCAGAGACCGAATTAGAGCTTTTGGTGAGGAAGATGAAGCAATTCTGGTGAGGAAGATGAAACAGCAAAGGTGTTCCAAAGATTAAACGTGTTGCACTTGAATGTTCCTTAAAAGTAGCAATTAAAAATTATCACTGTGCATCAAATTAATTTGAAGATATTTTCTTAAAACCGTTTTTAGAAAAATAAATTTTAGAAATTGACAATAAAGTCTTTGTATTTCACAAATGTATTTTTTTTATAACACATTTTTCACTATGTTCTTTTTCACAATTAAGTCTAATTTAATATACCAGCTTTCAAAAAACCCATTTTAGAATTACTGATCGAACAATTAAATATAGTACGAATGATATTTACCAAATTCTCTTACACGAGTGCAAATTTTTCGTGTAAAATGCTTAAAATTAAATAATATACAATTATGTACAAAATTTAAAAAATAGAAGAAAATATTTTTGGACAAAGCAACAATTGTTTAATTTTGAACCACAGTGCTACTTTTTTATGCTAGATTTGTGAAGGGTTCGGCCAGTAATTCTGCAAGATTTTTGCATGTGTTTTTTTTTTTTTGAACATATTGGTTTTTGCATGCTTGCTCTGACAAATATTGCACATAATTTGACTGGCCCTTCTAACAAATCGATTGGTAAAAATACATTATAGAGCAATAGCCCATAGGCCAAGTAAAAACAGGTTTTAAACCATTTATCCACGTTTATAGTCGTCTTGAGGAAAAAAAAAATGTCTGTAGTCAGACTGTTAACCGGAGCTTTGACTGGTCCAATTCCTGAGTTGGACTGCATAGGTATGGGAATCATCTTTGAACCGTTAAACTGGACTGCTTTTATGAAAACCGGTGAACTGACTATTTGATGCGAACCAGCAATTTAATGAAAAAAAATATAATAGTGAAAAAAATCCCCCTCTTTAAGGAAAATTTTGCCCTAATCTATTGCAATTCCAGCCGATCCTTCATGCAGCAGTTCTCCTAGGGGATCTCCAGGCGACAACTCAGGCAAATGACGATGGCTCTGACGAACTCAGGCTATCTCCTTTCCTTTGGTCAACTTGTTTCTCCTTGCTTCTTTTCTGTTCAGCTCTCTCTCTCTCTCTCTCTACACAGGTGGCGTATATCTTTACACGGGGTAAACAAAAATGTCAGGATCATACAATAGTTTTGGATTGGAATAAACATGAGGTGAGTTGCCTGAACTTATTTGCTTCTTTAATTTGATATTTGGCAATAGTGTAATTTTTTTCTCTATTTAATTTCATTGATTTTATAATAAATGATATTTATTGTGTACATATTTTCGTATTTTTTTAGCTAAATTGATATATATAATAGTATTTATAATTTTTTTATTTTTTTTTATTAAACGACCAATCCAACCAGTTGACTTAACTGTTCATCCAATGAAGCATTAATCCGATTCCCCTGCCAGTTCTGATAATATTAAACTAGATATAATTTTAGCACCAACAAAAAATTGAATATAACTTCAAAGAAAATAAATCACAAAAGGAGCGTCACTTTTCACCCAATATCATATCCTTATTTAGGTTCTATTCGTCCACATAATGCCGTAAATCGTGGAAATACGTTGTTCAGTATTGGTGAAAAATGGCCAGTTTAGAAAAAACACTTTGAATAGCTTATATCTGGAAAAAAATCTAGCCTGTTACAACTAACGTGGAATTATAAAGGTACGCCAGTATCGATCATAAATGTAATTAAAGAGAGGGACATCCAGTCAGGGCTGTGTTGCCACCCAACTCTGTCCATGAATGTATATTAGCTGATATGCGGCTACGAAAACATTAATCATGGTTTCCCTCCTTACACCTGGGCATATTGGACTAAGAAACCCCATCACAATCTTTGAAGATGCTATTGTTACATACTTTCCCCACTTTTCAGCTCAATACGCCACTTAATATCAAATCTGTGGATGGGCAATATGTTGAGCACTCGATGTTGAGAAAGGGTGCTGCCTAACGCACAAAATGTATTTTCTTTTTCCCAGCAATATATTCTGTTTCATCCAAGCAAGTTCCGAATATCCAAAGCATCTTTCTTCCAAGGTAGACTGCGTATCTGAGATTAGAGAAGATCCTTCTCTCCAAAGTCCCAAAAAAATAAATAAATAAATAAACCGGAAGAGGACTGAGCTGGAGGACCTTGATGGCCTCCAGATCCCTAGTATAGAACATGGGATGAGAGACAACCATTGTAGGAAGGCCCCTTACAGAATTAATCCCTGACAATACAAAAATGCAGTGACTTCTATAACTAGTGTGAAAGTGTAATTTGATGTCACCCTCTGAGCAAGCAACAAAACAAGACCAATTTTGCCAACTCCTTGCAGAGGGAAAGGAGGAGTAGGAATGGATGCTAAACAAATTTTCTAAAAAAATATCAAGCATAATAGAACAAACAAATAATACAAATCAAAATGGTTTGAGGCCAGTGACAGTATTATTCCAACAGCAATTTGCAAAGGTTTCAAGCCCAAAAGATAAACTTACACCCTAACACGTAAGAAAACGCCCATGAAAATACACAAATGTCAAGAGTTGTGTTGTATACAGACCCACCTTTTTTCTTTCGTTTTCGGCATGAGTTCCAAAAACAACAGCTAGAGTTCATAGACGAATGCTTAAGGCTCCAAAAAGGCCCATGCGAAGAACGCCAACCCCCTTTGCAAGAGAGAAAAAAGATCAACTCACATAGCCTTATGTACCAATCATATGATGTGGCAGCCATGATAACATGTGAAAAAAGGGACAAAAAATGAGATTTATGAAATATTGATATCTTGTCAGGAACTCATAATTGTTAATTCCCCACGAATCAAGTATCTAACCACTAGCTCTACGAATTAGGGAAAAGAAATGACTCAACTTGGCTACATGATTTGATGATCCAGCATTTAACCAATAATACAAAAGTGCAGATTTCACCAAAATGGTATTTGGATTGTGTTGCGTGATTCAACAACCAATTCAATAATGACCTGAACTGAAACTTTAACTGAAATTTTTTTGTACCATCAACAGCTTTCTACTTACCTTATCATTGACTTCCATAGGATTACAGTGTCGGGGAGCTCTATGAATAACATAAAATTTTACTGCAGTCGATCGACAGTTGTCATAGTATGACGTCACATAACATAGCTGTCTCAATTGTTATACACTTTCTTTACAATATGGGATTTTTATAACTACTAACAAGAGATAGACTAGAAACGACATCTGTTACGTCAATGACACCAAATGGATATTAAATGAATGGAATTTCAACCCTCTCATGGGTGTCCTTGCATTTTGCAAGATTATAAGCAGATTACAACTGGAGGTAACCATAATCACTAGATAGAGTTCATGCGTAGAAGACACGTTCGATTTCCTTTCCTTTTCTTTTCCTCTCTTTCTTGTATAAGGGTCCACTAGTTCAGCGGTTGTAATTTAGTTGAATAAATTCAAGGGCAGCTACTTTGTGCAAATACCAAAAGATAGGTATGTACACAGTCTACTCCTCCTAAGCCCCTATTAATCAGGACGGAACTGGGTGTTAATTTTAGTTTGAGGGCATTCTTGTACTTTGTGCTTATATGTATAAGTTGGGGTGTAGTTGTATAACCTAACACACTACAATTTCACAGCCATTTGTCTATTCTTCTCTTTTTCTCTCTTCACTCTTCAAACCCTAATCCTAAAACTTCATATTCTAACTTGGTAATTAACAATCCAATTCTAACACCTCAAAGTTGTTGGAACTCATCAGAAATTGTCAGTCGCAGGCAGCAGTGAGCATTGTCAGACTCTCACCTGCTGATGTCAGCATCGGACATGTTGACATCAACATGAAACATGTCAGAATTTTTTGCAACATGTACCGTTGGGCTTGGTATTTCCTCCTGATGATTATGGTTATTGTTGTGAAATTTTTGGAAGCCATCTTAACAGTCTTTAGATTTTTGGAATGATTTTTGGGATTTTTCGGCTCAAAGTCTCAATCTGTCTTTTGGCTATTTTTGCTGGCTGTTCCTTGATATATCCTACTTGAAAAGGTGCGACTAGGGTTATTCTACAATGCCTATAGACAATGTCTGCACCCCTGGTTGTTGGTCCTTGGGCTTTCTTTGTTAGTTGCTGGCTATTGGGTTGCAACTGCTGGTGGTTGGCCTAGAATTGGGCCTTGGGTTTTTCTTTTTCCTTTTGTTGATGGCTGCTGACCCTTTAACTGGGCCTTCTTTTGCTGATTTTTTTTTTTGGGCTGGTACTCACTTGTTTTTCTTGGTTTTTCTTGGTTAGCGGTTGTTAGTCATTCCGCATCCACCGAAACTCGGTCACCTTCAATAGTTCCCTGAAAGCCTTTGGTGCGCAAGCCCTTCAGAAGGAAAGACATAACAAGAAAGGGTTAGTTAAGAACTAATGACCGTAAACCATAGCACTTACAGTCACTCAAGGGAGATGTTCGCCTTTGGAATGAAGATGGATGAGCAGGCACTTGCTGGTTCTTGTACTAGGGTGTAGCACAAGATTAGGTGTTGCATATTTGGGGTAGATCTGAGACTCAGTGTTGCATATTTGAGGCAGATCTGAGACTTGGCTACAAAGCTCCTGTGGCTGTTTGGATCGAGATTTGGGTTTTAGCCTCTTGTTGTGGCTCCTTCACCCTAGGTCATTTTTTAGCCTTTAGTTTGAGGCCCTTTGCTGCTATGGTGCGAATCTTGGTGCTGTGTGTAATTTCGTTGGTTGTGATTTCGTCATTTTGGTGTTTTTCTGATACCGTGGACTAGGATATCTTTTTTTTTTTTTTAACAGTTGCACAAAGATACCTTAAAGTGTGATTATTGTGGGAAGAATATATATACTAGGGAGTTTTGTTGGAAACTAACTAGACGACCCACATATGGCCGATGTTGTACTATGTGATCTCATGCACACATGACTGAATCTTCAGTGTATCCATCTCAGTCTGGTGGCAGTACTTCCACTTCTTTTTCTCAGGATAAGATGCAAACTCTCAAACGTCTAATGGCTCAAATTGATGTTTTCTCTACCGTAGTGTCTGATCATGCTTCTTCTTCTTCCATCTTTGCTCGAACACTACTGCATTTAGTATTTCATCCTCATACATTCTATAAAACCCGGGAAAATTAAAAACCTTACTACAAGGGTAATAAGGTAATTAAGTCATTTAAGTACGGGTTAAAAATCTAAAATTTGTATATAACTCGAATGACGAAACGGACCTCACTATTGAATTAGTCTCGCAAAATCGAGTTAGCCAGTCAAATTTCATTAAATTCGGAGACAATCGAAATTTTCACGTAAAACAAGGCAAAGTGTGCGATTGGGTGATGCGCGATTACAACTTAGTTTTAAAGAGTATTATCAAATTTGACAAGTGGCTCAATTTGATTGAGTGTAGGAGATTTTCAACCAATAGAAAGTTGACAAGTGGTGTAAGCCAAGTGGTGAAGAGTATTTAAAGGGGCAAAAATCTGATTTTTTTCTCCTATTTTGCCTTGCATTTCGTTTAGGGGAGAGAGAGAAGTCAACTTCTTCATCTTCTCCAATCTTCCTTCCTCCATAACTCCAAATCCAACCATTAAAATTCAATCAACCAAGAACAAAAATTGTTCTACTCGATGAGAGCTACGAGACAACACTAATTTTAAATTCTTTCCACAATTTTCGGAAATCAAGGGCTCTTAGGCTAGGGTTTTGAAAAACTTACTTGGAGTATTTTGGAGGGCTCACTTTATTGCTTACGCTTTATGGGATGAGGGTTCCCTTCTATTTAGAATTTCTTTCAATTCTAAGGTTGTATATGAGATGAGTTGAATAAATGTATGTTAATCACATGATTAGCTTAAGACTAATGTAACTAGTGAGATGGTTAGGTGAATTGATTAACATGTTATGCCTATTTCTATTTGACCTTGGGTGTTGAACTTGTTGGTTATGTGTAAGATGATTGGGCATGCTATGTATTTATATTTTATGCCTTTAAAGTGTTTGATAAAATTCCTATGGATGAGCAAGTATGTTATTGGGATTGATAATGCTATACATGCTTGGTGATGGCTATGGGATGTTATTATATGCCTCATGATGTAGTTAACATTTTAATTCTTATGAGATGTATCATATGCTTATATGACATAGTTAGCATTATGATGAAATGAACTGCAAGCGTACATTCTATTACATATGCACTGGTTGCACTACATTCATAGGTATTGGCATGAGTGTGAGTGTATATATGGATTGGGTCAATCACCACATGGTGAGTTGATTGGTGGGCTTGGAAAAATAGACAAACGTCTAATTGAGTTGCACAGAATATTGCATGGAAAATGTGTTGGTTATAGCAAGAAGGGGTAGGTTCTCCCCTCGGTGGAAGGCCTCTTAGTTCACACACTTGTCCGGAGGTAAAATTTCAAAAAAGTGTATCAGTGTACTCGGAACCGGAGGTGAGATGCCCTCAAATGCTGTGTCGATTCGGTAGCCTGTTGGGGTGATATCTATAAATTGCCTACCTAAGAAAAACACAAGAATTGAAAAATGGTCATTGGACGCTTAACATCAATGACAGGAGCTTAGAATGCTCAGTTCATGTCATGATATTATATCATGTGTCATGCATGGGAATCCGTGAGGGAGTTCGGTATTGGACATGCATTCATGAAGTATTATTCATGTTTGGCATGCATGGTGGCATTCATATGTTACTTGAGATATATGTTTGGTGTGTTTGGTGCACAATCATGTCATATGCATTGAGATTGAGAGGTATGTTGTGGCTCTTGTTATGGATTTTGCAGCCCCCTTGTGTACATCTATATTTCGGCCTTGTTTAAATCCAAGTACAAAACTTGCATTTTGTTAAAGGCTTGTAATGGGACTTTATATATGAAAATTTATTCTTTTAATGAATGGATGTTGTATAATGATAGTTGTGGATGAATAGTTAATAATTAATACTTAGACATTGGAATGTCGGACCTTAAAATGCTCATATGGGTGTTGTATGTACAGGTTGTGTATTGGACAGAGCTCCCCGTACAAAAGAGACTCTTCCTAAATTTTGTTTAATTATGGATCCCGATAAATGGGGCATAAAAATGTGGTATCGGATCGGGTATTTCGCGGATAGATGGGTGATTAACGGGTTGAACGAGACCCTAGAAATTGAGGCGACACAACTTGATATTAGAGCCTAGATTTTCGATTTCCTTAGGACTTGAGGGTAGCTTGGGTTAGACCATTACATCCATGTGCATTACATATTATATGTTAGGTGCTAAGTATGTGAATATATGTGTGTTTATAAGGAACAGGGAAAACCTAGGTAGAATTATAGTCTAAAGGTTGGAAAGGAAAACAAAAAGAAAACATGGAAGAATTGGGTGGAAACAGTCTACCGGTAGAAAACTTTTTGTTTTGGAACCTACCACCTACCGTTAGAGTTGCATTCTATTTTGGTCCTACTAGTAGGTAGACATCAACCTACCAGCAGAACAACATTTTGTTTTGAACCTATCGATAGGTGGAATTACCTAATAGTAGGTCAACAACACAGCAATTTTTCCCAACTTCGAATGGCCATAACTTTTACTACCGAAGTCGGAATTAAGCAAATAAACTATCGTTGGAAAGATTAGGATGTCTACTTTCAATTGAAATAGATTTGAGCCCAAAATTCTTACTATCCTAAGAGAGATGACAAAAAGAGTAAGGGTGTATCATGGTATTAACTTGAAACCAACTCGCATGTTCTTTTTACGGCGTCATGACATTGTTGTGATATGTTCTAAGATGCTTTGACGTTGTCAATGGTCCATAATACTAAATTAGGTCTATTACAATCTTGTATGTTTTAGATGGCAACTAGAGGTTGGGGATGTCGACCTAGTTGAGGGAGTGGTTGGAATAACCAACCACCGCCATCACTCGTCTACGATCAAGAGGTATTCACGAATGTCATGACTGCCATGACGGCTACTTTTGCACAAACTAGCGCCAACATAAGTCAACGAGGCTCGAGCAACCTCCAAAAATTCAAGGCACACAAGCCAGCTACATTTCTGGGAGAAGCGGATCAGAAGATTGTCGACCACTGGTTCAAATTCCAACAAGTGGATAAGGTCTTGGAGGCTATAAAGATCAAATCCGATGCCAATAAGATAAGGCTGGCAACTTTTCACCTTGAGGAAGAGGCCCATCAATGGTGTAGATGAGCAAGTACCTCGAGAGACATCGAGACAATGACATGGGAAGAGTTCCAAGAACTCTTTATGAATAAGTATTTCCCTTCTGCTCTTCGGCAAGTGAAAGTTCGGGAATTCCTAGACCTAAAGTAGGAGACTATAACAGTGATGCAATATGTGGCGAAATTTATGGAACTAGCCATTTTGTAGATGATTGCATGGCTAGACTTTGCCAAAGTAAGGTAATTTGAGGATGGCTTAAAGTTGTCCATCCGGGGCAAGATTGTGGGTCATCGCCCACAAGACCTAGATTCAATGGTAGAGATAGTCATGGCTATTGAGAGGGAGGTAGATAACACTAAGAGCATCCAGGAGGCCGGTACTAAGTACAATAAACAAAAAGGGTCAATCCTCCAACACAAGTTCGGCAAGAAACAAAAGACCTCTACAACACAAGGGTCTCAGAGGCAAGGCCGGAGTTATCAAGGCCAAAGTCAAGTTTCCTAAGGAAGAACTTCAAGGGAACATATTAGGAAGACCAAAATACATGTTACTTGTGTCGCCAGACGGGCCACTTGAATAAGGATTGCCCTCTCGGGCAAGAATCCCAAAGTTACGGGGCTACAAACATATTTTTCTCCTCCTTACCCTACCTTGGGCCAGGGGAATCAGTATCAACCTCAAGGCACTGAGCAAGCTCCAACTACACGTTTGCGGGGACTCCACAATCAGACCAAATGGACCAGGGTGTATGTCGAGGATGGGGACAAGGCTATCAAGCCAGTACTTCAAAGACCCAAGAACGAGTCTTCGCCATCACTTCTCATATTGAATTAGTGGATCAATTAGTGATTCAAGGTACATTTTTACTCTCTCGCTTATGGGCAAATGTGTTATTTGATTCGAGTGCATCACATTCATTCATTTCTACATCTTGTGTAAAAAATTTGGACTTAGAGGTTGAGACCTTAGAGGAGAATTCATATGTAAATTCTCCTCTAGGAGCTAGGGTTTGTATTGACAAGGTATATCAGAGTTGAGTTAGAGATCTCCGGGATTCAACTCACGGTGGACCTTAAGGTCAAATATGTCGGAATTCGATGTTATCCTTGGGATGGATTGACTAAGGACACATCGGGTGGTTATTGATTATGATCAAAAGTTAGTCATTGCCTACACTTCGGAGGGGATTAGTTTTAAATTTCAGGGAGAAAAGTACAATACTTTACCCCAGGCTGTATATGACTCCCGTTGGCACAGGCAGTAGATAGGTTAGCTTGCGAGCCTTACCCATGACGACGAGGCGAGAAAATTTGGGACCACCTTGGGTAGTTTGCGAATATGCGGATGTCTTCCCAAACGAGTTACCGAGATTTACTCCACATCGGGATGTTGACTTCTCCATTGAGTAACAACCCGGTATATCCCCTATCTTTATGGCACCGACAGGATTACAAGATTTGTTGGACAAAAGTTTTATTGGTCCTTCAATTTAAGTCACCCATTGAGTATCTTTCTAAAATTTATTCTATTCCTTCAATTTATTTCTTTCCTTCTAAGGTCTTTGGGTGTGTTTGTTTTGTACATGATTACAAATCCTCTAAAGGGAAACTTGACTCCAAGGCCTATGGTGTGTTTTATTCGTTACTCTCCAACCAAAAAGGATATAAATGCTATCATCTTGTAACTCAAAAGCTGTTTGTTAGTATGGATGTTACTTTCCGTGAAACTGAGTCATTTTTTCCTAGTTTCCAGTCATCTCTTCAGGGGGATAACACTACCATTGGGGAAGGATGGTTTATCAAGAACCCTTTCTTCAATTACCTGTTCAATGGAATATTGGTAAGGGGGAGCAACAACTTATGGAGGAAAAAATTGATACTAGTAGTCCATCTGGTACTCACTTTGACAAAAATAACCTGAAGACTTATTCTCGGTGTCAAAAGGTACAAGGACAGACTACACTTGTGCCACTGAGTCAATTGAATTCTCCACCTCCGGTTCAAACACTTTATTTATCAGGTAATGAGCTTTCAAATGTTGCTCCTATTGATAATATTGTTGTTGATGATTCCGAGCTTCCTATTTAAGTCAAAAAGGGCATTAGAACTTGTACTCGATAGTCGACACCCCATCTCTAACTTTATATCTTATGATTCCTTATCCACATCATATCGTTCTTTTGTTTCCTCCTTGTCTTTTGCATCTATTGCTCAGGGTTGGAAAAAAGCTTTCACTGATCCTGAGTGGAAAGAAGCTATGGTAAAGAAAATAAAAGCCTTGAAAAAGAACGACAAGTGGCAACTAGGTTCTCTTCCTAATGGAGCAAGGGTAGTAGGGTGCAAATGGCTATTCACTATCAAACATCAAGCCTATGAGACAATTGAGAAGTACAAAGCAAGATTGATTGTTATGGGCTTCACCCAGACCTAAGGCATTGATTATCAGGAGAATTTTGTCTCTGTGGTAAAGATGAACTCCATACATGCTCTTCTTTCATATGCAGCTAATCCGGGTTGGAGTCTACAACATTTGGACATGAAAAATGCTTTTCTCCATGAAGTTTTGGAAGAAGTGTATATGAAAATCCCACCTGGTTTTTAATCCCAGTTAACCGAAGGAAAGGTATGTAAGTTAAAAAAGTCTCTTTATGGGCTAAAGCAATCTCCCAGAGCTCGCCTTGATAGGTTTCTCAAAGTCATGCTTAAATTTTGATATAAACAGAACCATGCAAATCATTCTATGTTCATCATACACGTTGATGATAAGATAATTATTATGATTGTGTATGTGGATGACATAGTAATAACTCAGAATTATATGCAAACAGTAGCCAAACTTAAAACTCAGTTGGCTAAGGAGTTTGAAATCAAAAACTTGGTTCTATTGAAATACTTTCTTGGAATTGTGGTTGCTAGATTAGATAAAGGTATTTTTATCTCCCAGAGAAATTATGTACTTAACCTTCTTGAAGAAACAGGCATATTGGAATTTAAATCTACAGATTATCCCATTGAAGTCATTCATCAATTAAGTAATGAAGTTAGTGACGTAGTTGATAAGGAGAGACATCTAATATTAGTGGGGAGATTGATATATCTCTCTCGTAGTTGTCCAAATATTGCTTATGTAGTGGGTATTGTCAGCCAGTTCATGCATGATCGTCAAACTCCTTATCTTGAAACTGTTTATTGTATTTCGAAGTATCTCAAGTCAACTCCAAGAAAAGGGATTCTATCCTCCAAACATGACATTTGAAGTTAGAAGCATTTATCAATGTAGACTAGGTAGGTTTTGTGGATGATGGGCAAAGAGTACTTAAAGCCACTACACTTTGATAGGAGGAAACCTTGTTCCTTGACGAAGCAAAAAACCTTGTTATGAGACTATACTATGATAATAAGGTTGTTATCAATATTCTCATAATCCAGTTCAACATGATAAAACCAAACATGTTGAGATTGACCGACACTTTATCAAAGAGTTGAACAATGATTTGATTTGCATGCCTTTTCTGAAATCGGAGAATGAATTGGTTATGTTTTCACCAAGGGACTTAGTAGCGAGATTTTGCATATGCACCATTTTGAAGGAGAGTGTTAGTTATTGTTAGTTATGCTTTATTTTTAACTTGAGGGTATTCTTGTACTTTCAGCTTATATATATAAGTTGGGGTGTAGTATACCTTAACACACTACATTTTACAGTTGTTTGTCTATTCTTCTCTTATTATCTCTTCCCTTTCCAAACTCTAATTAAAACTTCATATTCTAAATGTAATCATAAATAGCTAATTTTTTTATGAATTTTAGACCAAGCTTTTGAGTTTACAATTGGTGGGATAAAAACAAGCATAATTGTCTATGTAAGCATACATCAATTGACATATGGCCAGGTACATAGAGTCTCCCTAGAGCTTTAAACACGCTCTTTGAAACTTGTAAGCATACCTTATTGGGCACGAAAAAACTATTAAGTTCCTGCAACTACTTGTCTGGATGTCCCCTTTTAGCCTTACGCCGTGCATGGTTTGAATTACCATTTCGATTGGGGTTCTTCGCCTTTTGACTGCAATGTATAAAGGGGAAAAAGACAGGAACTTTAAATATTTAGTGGAATACGAGAAGAGCATTAAAAATACAATATAAATATATTTTTCACTTTTTTTCTGCTATGAAGATAGAACTATTAGAGATATAAAATAACATAGAACAAACGAACCAGAAGATGGCAGAACAAATTCTTGACAGAATGATGATGGGCAGAGCTAACAAAGCAGAGGCCTACAACAATAACTTCAGATAATGTACACCAAATGGCAGGTAAACTGAAAATTGATAAAAGAATCATGGATTAGACAAAACCACAAAATCATTCAATGGATACATACGGCAAACCACACCAACTCCTTTGTAGCAAGAGGCCTTGTGAGCTCATGCTTTTTGAGTGTTTCTTGGACAGTGCCTTGAACCTTCACAGAAAACAGCATAGTACAGTAAGGTATTGAAAATCCAGATGCAATTCATAGTTTAGAAAACATATGTGAAGATCCAGAGAAAACATCACCCCCAAGAAACAATGCTTTAACAGGATATGTCAAAAGCCTGATGGTGTTTCTCACATGTCCATTTATTGATACAATCCATGCACACGCGAGGTTACTAGAAACACAAGTAGCTATTCCTGAATGTGTATCCTCGAAAAAACCAACCAATTATCCGACTGCAAACCTTTTTTTCGCGATTTACAATAGATATTTGCATATCATGAAAATCATAAAAAAATTAAAATTAAAAACAACATAAAATAAAAGAAAAGAAATAGATCGCATACTGAATATTGACAATATTGCATAGAAACTTCTTTCCAGGGTGTCAGCAGCCAGGTCATCCCCAAATTACCAACTCAAGTAAACTATTTAAATTCTCATCCCTCCCCCTCTCTCCCATGGTTATCACTATCGTTGAAGTCTAAATGTCATTAACCACGATGAAGGATGAAAAACCTGGTACCACCGTGCTGGCTATTGTGATGAGACCAAAACTACATGGCTCCAGAAAATCCAAGAGAATGAAGTTATAAAGTGGTGCTTGTTATATAAAAATTTAAAGGAGGATGTCGTTAGGCATTGCGATGGATGACTTTTCATTTCTGCATTGTTTATTCTCCTCCGCTCTCAAATATCAAAAGGAGGTTTTCTAGAGTAACCTTCCACAGTCCTATCTAAACCTTGCCCCACCAGCTATTGAACTCATGGCTGCAGGAGTAACCTTCCACATTCCTATCTAGACCTTGCCCCACCAGCTATTGAACTCATGGCTGCAGGATGAGGAAGTGGCCATTGATTTGAAAGGCACTGAACTGCATTGCAATGTTATCGTGGAATGGTACCAAACAATACGAACAAAATACTAGATAGAAGACCCAAAAAGTTCTGAAAATTGCTGAAAATTCTATATAAGTATCTATGGATCAGACATTCAAAATACACCATCTAAAATGAAATGCAAAGCTGCTATCGAAAATATTCATCATCATTATCCAAAATATAAGCAATGCACAATTCAAGAAATACATATATAATAACATAAGCATTTAAGAACATATAGTGTCATATGTGCTACCTCTACTTTTCCACAAATTTTCATTTATAATTTTGTCATTTTCAGTTTTACCACAAATCCATCTTGACATTCTCATTTCTCCCCCACTCAATTTTTGAACATTTTGTCTCTTAGTTGCTCAACTCAGTACCATAAGCATTGCAGGTCTTGTGGTTGTATTAGCTTAGATGGTATGCGCATGTCGCATAATGCACCAATACATCCTCCATTTAGTCCATCCTGCTTTAATTCAAAGAATAACATCATCACCAATCTCACACTCCCAATG
The DNA here is from genome assembly GCA_963454935.2 of Ilex paraguariensis. Taxonomy (NCBI): domain Eukaryota; kingdom Viridiplantae; phylum Streptophyta; class Magnoliopsida; order Aquifoliales; family Aquifoliaceae; genus Ilex; species Ilex paraguariensis. The sequence continues at coordinate 65,177 of CAUOFW020009368.1, forward strand.
TATAATTTACCCAAGTATTAAAAGTGTTCATCTTCGGTATCTCTTAAACTTAAATCTTTACTACTTCCCAATTTGATTCTTTCTTTGCTAAAATTACATTCCATATCTTTTGTTTTGGTAGGGTAATCCTATAATTATCCATAATATCAGTTTATTATAAATAAGAAGGTGAAGGGCAACACAACCTACACACAGATTATTATCTTCTCTCATTCTCTTCCTCTCTCGTATCTTATTCTCTTCTAACTTAATATTGTAGCTTTTACTTCTTAATGTGGTATCAGAGAATCAATTCTAGTTTTTTTTCCATCAAGTGTCATTGATTCTAGTTTGATTATATGGTTGATGATGAACTTAGAGATCAATGAACAATGTCACGAGTGAACAGTACCCGATGAACAATAACTTCATGAATAGTGGCTCATGAATTGTAGACGCACGTCGTTGTTTGGTTTTTCTGCACCGAAATTGCAACTAGTAATCTCAACCATTTAGGCGTGAATTTCGTGATTTTTTGGTGCCAGATCACTATGTCGGTGGTGATTTTCATGTTAATATAGTTTCAATCCACACCAGATAGGTGGGATTAGATTCCAGGAAGTGGGATTTGTGATGCCTAGAGTTTGTTGCCGGTTTCGAAGTGCTTTCTATGAATTTTGACATGATATGTGAGTTTTTTGTGTCTGGATACTGTTCCAGCATTGAGCAGTGGTCGAGGCTACTCCAGGTTGCTCTAGTGTGTTGATGTTTTACCCTATTTTTGGCTTTTGGATTGTGGGTTCTTAGATTTGGTTGAGGATCTGTGGTGGGTTCGCTTCAGCACACTACTTTGCTAAGTTTGATCAAATCATTTGTTAATATCTGGTTGTGAATTGAATTATTGAAACCTTTGGTTCAGTTTTGGGAATTGTCTTGGTACTTTCTATTTGGTTGTTTGTGGTTTGAATTTTTGGTTCGACACTACATATTAATTGTGAGTTTTCCGATGACAACTTTGAATGGAAGTAATGGTGGTGTTCGTGGTGGCGGCCGTGATCTATCCCATAATACCAGTCGTGGTAGTCTATGCACATGACATAATGAAAGTGATGGTCGTTCGGGTCGAGTTATCGCCCGAGTGGAAATATACTTATTGCAGTGGGACAAGACATATTGAGAATTATTGTTGGGATAATTATGAGAGACCAACATATGCTAATCAGGCTTGTAATGATACTTCGGGCTCTCTAGTACATCAGACTTCTACCAATAGTCTAGTTTCATCTACTAGTGATTCTCATGATGATCTTTCTTCTTCGTCAACTTATCCAACAGTTATCTTCATTTTATTCACATTTATCTGTTCTCACTACGGTCTTACTAATGGAGGTAACAATGCATGTGTACTTGTTTAACCTTTCTTTGTCATCTTGAATCATTAATTCAAGAGCTAGTGCTCATATGTTTGGTGATTTCTATCCTACCAAGTCTATGTCATCAACCTCTAGTTTATTTTTTTTCCCTTTAACTTGTTATTTGTTAGTTAATTAAGTCATTACAGTGTTTAGTAATGTTCCTTCCATCTTCTTGTGTTTTTCAGTGCTTCAAGACGAAAAAGGTGATTGGCTTGGGGCACGAGTGCAATGAACTTTACTACTTAGATCCTAGTGGTTTTATTTCTGCCTTGAGTGCTACCATGTCTCCTCTTTAGTGACACTTCTGATTGGGTCATCCCTCCTTGTAAAAGTAGAGTCAAGTTATCTTATTAATCACATGTCTTCCCCCATTTTGGACAAATCTCCTTTCTCATTGCTCTATCTTGATAAAAATCATTTGGTCTCACTCCTCGTGCCTTCAGTTATGTTGCATTTATTCATCTTCTTGATCCAAGTCGGCATAGACTTTCACTTCACTTGGTCAAGTGTGTTTTTTATGAGATATTCTTGTACTCAGAAAGGTTATCGTTTCTATGACCCTATTTCTCGTCGATACTATGTTAGTGCTAATGTTACCTTTTTTTTTTTTGTGTATCACAACATACTTTTTCTCCAGATTTAGTCTCATAGTTCAAGGTCACGGTATTGACATCGACTCAAAGAGGTCTAAGACACATTAGCAGCAACGTCGCGACACGGTATCGAGCGATACAACCTAAAAGAAAATGTTGAACAATATGAGATATGCAAGTTATATCACGACATCGCGGAGCTGTATCGACCGATTCGATGATAATAACTCGGCTACTTGAGATTGACTTAGAGACAAACTCAGTCGAGGCGTGCAAGACTCGAGATTTTTACATGTTGTGTGTAACGGTATCGTCTCAAAAGGTGTCAAGTCGAATACAACTCAGTCTGAATCATGTTTAGTCTTTCATAAGGGAAGCTCTTATTGCCTATTGTACCAGACTACATATCTTTTTCCTCCCCAATTACTACTTTACCCTAGCAGATTTATCGTCTTTCCAAGGACAAACAAGTTATTCCATATGCTACAGTCTATGAAGTACGGATACTTCGTTGAAGTTGACGTATTCGTATTGGATACTGTATTAGATACAATACTCATCAGATACTCGATGATATATATCGGATACACCTTCTATGTATCTAATAATAATTAAATATTAGGATTCTTTATTGATACTTTTGTGGTCGAGCAACATATATAATTTTTGAGTTGAATTTTTAACATCTCTTTTCGAATTCACATACCATACAATACATTAACAAAAATCATATTACCTCAAAAGCACATGAGTATTTTTTAAGTATTATTTACAATTACATGTCAAAAGAGCATAAAATAAAGTTATTACATTATAATCTTAGCAAAAATTACTTCTAAATATTAGGTAAATATTAGCTTTTATTTCTTTAATTAGTCACTTCACTTTGTGAATATACCATGCGATATATATTTTCTTAAAACTAAAAAGAATTATAAATTTTCCTTATGGTGTGTTAAAGAATTACCTAAATATATAAGTATTAACCTAGTTGAAAATAATAAAAATATTAAATATATTTTATTATAGGCGTATCTTGGCCGTACTCATCCTACTTTTTTAGATTTTGTCGTATAACCATATTTGTATCGTATCGTATCTGTATCTCATATCCGTGTGTCATAGGCTACAATAATTGATTCTACTAAGGTCTTGCCCTCTAAACTGTCACCTAGTTTATCCTCTTCTAATTTGTCTATTGCATTGAAGAAAGGTACCCGTAACTGTACTAAGCATCTCATTTCCACTTTTGTTTCTTTGAATTAACTTTCTTCATCATTTCATTGTTTTGATTTGACTTTCTCTTCTATTATGTTTATTTCTAACTTCTTGAAACAGGCAATAGCATCTCTTGGTTGAAAATTACCTATACATGAGAAAATGAAAGCCTTTTATGAGAATCGAACAAACGACCTTACTACTCTTTCTTCTGGTAAGCAGTCTGTCAATTATCGTTGGGTCTACAAGATGAAATATCATTATGATGGTTTGATTGAGCATTTCAAGGCACGTTTGGTTGCCAGAGGCTACATCCACACATATAATGTGAATTACTATAAGATTTTTCTCCCTTTTGCTTGTCATAACTTTATTAGAATTCTTCTTTCTAAGCAGTTAGTTATAATTGGACTTTGTATCAACTAGACATCAAGAATGTCTTTTTACATGGTAACCTACACTAGGTTATGTCGCATCCATAGTTATCAAAATCGTATGATTCACTATTTAAATTGTACGATTTGGTTCGATATAGGCACAAAACGATTCGTATCTTAAATAAGAATTATTTTTAACGTTGAATCGCACATGAATCGTACGATTCGATACATCGCACAATTTGGTCACTTTTTTTAAAAACCCAAACTTTTGGTAACGTTTTGTTTGTAGAGGAGCCCATGCCCTAATAAAAATTCAGCCACTTTGCTTGTTCCCTCACGTTGTCTAAAGCTCACCTCACATTGTTCGGAGCTGAAAGTCACGGCTAAAGCTCTCGCATCTCTTCTTCTTTTTCCTAGCATGCCATTTTCCTCCTCCTTTTTTTACATTGAATTTTTCTATCTTGTGTCACCATATTTCAGAATAAACTTTGATTTTTTCTCTCAATTCTTTCATGGACAGTTTGTTAAGTTCTAATTTTTTGTTTCAAAATGTTTGCCCATATATTTTCTCCCAATCAATTTTCTTATTTGTTCTTTCTTTATTCATGTTTGTAATATATTTTGTACTAGGTGTCACTATTTTGGTTCTTTAATAACCATGGTTCTTAAATGATTTTGTTTTCAAATTGTTGAATTTGAAAATGGTTAAAAAAATATGAGAATGAAGCAAAAGGCTAACGTCTTTCCATTTAGACAATATGATTGAGTCAATTGATTATTTTCAGAACACAGTAACATTTAATATTCAATATCTTGCCTATTTTAAATATGTGGATATTATTTTTTAATTTTTATTCAAATTTTATGTCGAATATGATGATTCACGACTGTCAAATTTAGAATTCCGATTAACGATACAAGTCGCGATTTGACAACTATGGTCGCATCTAGCAAGGAAAATATACTACATGGTCTGAAATAATCACCACATGCTTTGTTTGATAAGTTCAGTATTGTTGTACTTAAGTATGGTTTTCAACGCTCTACCTCATACCATTAAGTTTTTATTCATTGTTCTTTCACAGGTGTTATTATTCTTATTGTGTATATTGATGACATTATCATCAGTGGTAATGATGACTCAAATAGCATTGTCCAATTTCTACCTCATTTAGAAAGAATTCCAAATCTCCAATGTCAGCATATTTTAAGAATAAGAACGTCTTGAATGGTCAATTTGAATGGTGGGATGTTCCACGAATGCATCTTTGTGAATTTGAAATTATGAGTATAAACAAAGAAACTGATGCACGTCTAGTAATTTTTGGAAATGCCCAACATTAGGAACGAACCGAAACCCAAGACATACAAATTTGGCTGAAGCCAATGCATGTACAATGGATGTGAAGTGTTATATCGTCTTACAAACACTGAATGAAACGTGAATTACAAGTTTGATTTGAAGCCATGTAAGTACATTTCATATCACTATATGGAAATTCCTACTAAAAAAAGACTATCCTAAGATTCTGGAAAGAATGGGGGGGTTAATGTAAGTAAATTTGAATGACAGGTGCTTTTAGCTAAATTTATGCGAGCTTTCATTTCCTCATTTTATAAAACTTTTACTTCTTATAAGGATATGATTGTGTAGTTCAAGCTAACTAGAAAAAAGAACAGTTACGAAGCTTCAGAGTCATTTACAGAAGTTCTCAAATCCGTTCAAGCAGTAATGAGGTATGTGCCTGCCTACAACCAAGCTTCACAATGGAAAATTTCTCTCAAAGAGGAGCATGGAAGAAAATTTAATGAAAAACCAGAATTTACAAAAATATAGCAGTAATCGAACAGTATTATGCATATTATACCTGGTGATGGTACACAGTTGCAGATTCAAGGAACTTCCCATAAGCATGAACAACCTTTTTTGAATAAGGCTTCAAAGCACCCTGAAGCTTCTGAACATGAGGTTTTGTTGCAGTCGCAACCTGATCAATGTATGGCTTGCTGAATTTCTTAATTTCCTGCCACCAAATTTGGGTCACTTGAGGATACATAACCGTAGTGCAGGTAAACGATGAGGTAAATTAAAATAATATATACCTGCAAGTAAGGATCAACAAGTTCCTGTATTTTGATTACATGTGGAGTTACAGCACTCTTAGATGTCTTGTAAACCTCAAGGGTTTTTGCAGTTAATGATTGCACATGTGGCTCAGCTTTAGTGATTATCATTAACCACTGTTCCTTTACGGCTGGGATCCATTTCTTCAATTGATAGGCAGAGAAACAAAAGCAAAATATTAGATGATCCAACATAGTCGAAAATCCTATTGACAAGACTTTTAAAAACATCGTGTAACCACCAGTGAAGTTTACTGCACCACAAGCAACCCATGCATAACCCAACACCCAACCCAGGGGCACGCCTGAACTAAGGTTTTACAAATAGGATTAGGTTTTGGGTGAAAAATATCACCTCTTGGTTCAGTTGTTGCGGTTTAGTTGATGCCTTGGGCAAACTAGCTGCCTCCTCCTCGGATAAACCTCTTGTATATATTTCCATCACTTTCTTTTGTATCTCTACTTTCATAGGCCAAAAAAATTACACTGGACCCAAATCTAATTTGCATTAGAAGAGTTAAACGTATTCCAGTTAGTATGTGTTGTACCCGATCTTGATGTATGTAAAGTGATGCATAGGACTAATAATTGAAGTGAAGAATCTCAAAATCAATCATTTCAGATGATTCCCAATTTGACATTATGTGACTCAAGTTTGTTCCCTATTTCATTTCGGTATAAAATTTGTCCTAGGAGTGTCTTCCAGCATTTTTAGGGAATTCCACTTTTTGGAATCATGGCTGGATGGAGAGCCTTTGTGATTTATAGTCTCCTTTCAAATGATAGGCTACAGGCTAGTATGTTATGTTCTTTGATTTTTCTTTTTTCATTTGTGCTCTTGTTTTATGAGGTTGGGCTTCTTGTCCACTCTTTTTGACTGATGTACTAATTATTATTATTAATACAATGTTTGTTTCCTATCAATTCGCAAAAATGATCATGACTTCCCCAAGCCTAAGCAACCTGCCATTCAGACGTAGCTTGATCTTAACCAAGTAGGCAACAAAGCTTTCCGCAATCCAATCAAAACCACCAGCATGACCACAGATCCACTATCATCTTCTCTTGTAAATGTTTAATAACCCACAGCAAAAGCAGGGAAGACGCAGGAATGACGTAACCAGATTAAGGTTACTTGTGAAAAGCAACTCGATACATCAAGCATTATGTCTGTATATAATGTAAGACATTTATACCATACAAAAGTAACTAATTAGAATATGTGAAAATGGCTTACAGATTTTATTGTTTTCAAGTGGGGTTCAGCCCACTTTTCAGCCTGGGCCTTTTTCTCCATAGCCTGGAGCAAGTACAAACAAAAAACTACTCGGTTAAAAAATTATAAAGGAGATGAAATTTATATTCTTTTCGACTACTAATTAAACAATCTTTTTGGAAGAAAATGAGCACTCAAGCAATACTATGTCAGTTATGCCACACACTTCAGAAAGTACCATTTGCAATGCCGTATCAACCACAGCAGGTCTTCCATGTACTCTCCAATGTGTCTCGACAAAAGACTACAATTTAAATTATACAGTCAAAAACTCAAAAACAAAAATTCTCAGTAAATATACCACTTGCTCCCAAAATTTACCTGATAACGCATCAAATTAACCGCAAGCCAAGGTGGAAGCCATGCACCATGGACCTGATTGACGATCATAGAAAAAAGTGCATCAGAATGCAGCATCTCTCTCTCTCTCACTGAAATAATATTATAAAAAATACGAAACCTGATGACTTAATGCATCAAATGCGACTCATTGATGCACCCATTGTAGAGGTAGACTAAAACAAATTACCAACTAACTATAACCCAATCAACTAGAGCATATAAAATGTAATATAAGGAAATAGTTGCTAAATGAAGGAAAGTAATGAGGACCCTGGAATCATTTATGTGATCCTGGAATTGAATCGAATTCGAACCGGAAAATGAACCCAAATTCAACCCGAATTGTGTATAATCCTAGCTCAAACCGAATTTAGAAAATTATAGACTCGCTGTACTCGGCATAATTATCAAACCTAACCCAAATATCGAGTCTAGTCGGCAAAAGGGATCGGGTCAATGGTTCAACCATTGTGTCAAGCGGTTGGACCGATCATATAATTAATAAATAATTATTATTAATAATAATAAATACGCTAAAAATTATAATAATTATAAATATAGTGGATTTTATGTTATAATAGATCAAATAAAGACAAGCAAATATTAACAATGCATTAATTTTCTTAGACAATTTATAAAATCTAATAGAGCATTATAAAAATCAATAGATAAGTAATAACATTGAATCAAACAAAATATATATAAAATTTGGAAGAAAAAGACAAGTAACTAAGTGTTACCCCCTTAGCCGGTTGGCATGGCTATGACATGCAGCTGCCTTGCCCAAAGGTGTTCCATGCCTTGGCCAAATTGGGGTGCGCTTGGCGAAGCAACTCCTTTGTACAAAGTTGACTTCCTAAAGACTTAGATTGGGCACTTAGCTTAGTATCAAAGGTGTTCGACAAAAGTTCACGTGGCATGCAACGACTATGCCCCGAACTCTCATTGTTATGACTCCTCGGTTCAAAAGATGTTTGTTGTTGTTACAAGGGTTTTGCTCACTAAAGTTTTTATAGGAAAAAGTTGCTCCACAAAATGGGTACCAGGTTGGCTTCCCTACGGACCCCTATGCCCCTTAGCCTTGGCACACCAAAATAAGGCACAGCCTCAACAAATACTTGCCATGGGTATGGACAAAGCATTCCAAAGTCCGAGACCCGAGATGTGAGGCTGATATTCGGTGGAACCCAGCATTGATGGAAGCCCCATGCATGGCTGAGGAAGGCAGCACATGCATGGGCACGCTGGGCACATACAAGCAAGGCTAGTTGGTGAGCTCGAATTATGGTGCATTGCAAGCTTAGAAGACCAAGCCATGGGCTTGGGATGGCTTGGCATGTAGGCAAGGCAATCAAGTATTATGTGCTCAAAAGGATGGCATGTGCATGTCATGCGAGGTGGTTATGAGTAGTTGATGGCAAGTGCACCTCAGGTGAAGGGAAGTTCCAAGCCATTGCTGGCATGTGCACAACATGCAAGGCAGGTACGAGCAGTTGTTGGATGAATCTAGGGATGGCAGTGGACCAGGAAAAAACGGATATTCATCCAAACCCGTCCCGTTTGGACCGGGGATAAACTATACGTATTGGACGATGGACGTATACAGGACTACCTGTATAAACTCGTGCGGGGATGGACTTACCCTTACCCCCGCCCTGCCCCGTCCTCATTCCCGTTACCCGTTGTATATATATATATACTCTTAAAGCCCTAATTTACTCTGTTCTACCTCACTCAGTCGACTCCATCTCTCTCTCTCTCTCTCTCTTCAACACACAGTGACACTGGTCTTCAACAGCTTCCTCGCTGACCGACTGCTCGCAGATCTTCAAAACTGTCTGCTACATTCACCTGAAGTTGCTGGCATATTGTTGTTAAAATAAAATTAAGTTTTTAAAACTTTTATTGAATTTCCATTTTAATCATGTTTAAATTGTGAATTTCAGTTTACATATTTTTTAATTGACTTTAAATATTGAACTTTAGTAATTGCAGATTTTATTTCATATATTACACAACTTTAGTGGCAATTCAAATGACCCATTTAAGACATAACGGTAATATTCTAAATGTCTTTTAATTTGGCTAGTAAATTTTATTTAGACCTAGAATTTACTAATAGGTTATTTCTGTTCCTATATAAACCATTCGGTGGAGCTGTTCTAATATATATATACAAAGTCCATTCTTGAGTTTTTCTAAGTCTTCCCTATAAAGCTTTCCTAACTTTGTCGGCCTATCTTTCCAAGCTTTGTTGAGTTTCTTAACTTTCTAGATTTTGTCAAATCCATTACAATATTCACATTGACCAATTTTTTGTTATATATTTGTACAACTACAAGCACGCCATATTTTCTTGTGTTGTGGCAACTCAATTAGTGTCAAGTTCACCCTTTCCTTCCAGTGGACGTGATCATTGAGAAGGTGTTGCTGCGAGCGTCTGGGTTAGATCTTGGAGTCGCTGGTGTCCATCAGTATCCTCACATGGAGAGGCTCAGCTGTTTTAGGATAGTGATCACACGCCTCTCGGACTCACAGGCCAACTCTTTCAAAATTAATTTATTTAGTTTATATAGATTGCATGTTTATACATTTTTTGTATTTATTTAAATTGCATGTTATTTTTAATCTAACTACTGTTTGCATGCTTTATTTCAAATTTTAGATTACAACATTCATAATTATTTTTGCTCACATCATAATTCTAATAATTGTTGATTTGGCCAAAAATTCAGTAACAATTTTTCTTAATTCCAATTATAAATCTATACTTAAAATCTATAATTATTTTTACAATTGTAAGGTACATCTCACGCTTCTTGATTCCTGGTCTATTTCTTTACTCTCCTAGTCTCCTTCTCTTGTTCTGATAATATTTGATTTCTTATTTGCTGGAAGCTACCCATCATTTCAAGGACCTTAAACTTTTTATATCATAACATTATCTCATCATCTCAGTATATATAAAAGGATGGCTCATGAACTTTAAATAATGATTACCCATTGGATGAAATTAGTCAATGGTTTAGACAGATCTGTCTCAAGTTTTGATTCAGTAATCAAATAATGGGCTCAGTATTTATCAGTGTATTTTAAAATCGAGTCTTTTTTAACTGCATAAAATTTTGATTTAATATATATGCATAGCGTGTTAGTTTTCAAGGTCCCGATATTTAAAATGCAATAAAAAAGAAAAACAAAACAAAAAATATGTGATTAAAACGATTCGTTTTTTCTGAAAAATTATTAGGTGGGTTGTCAAAGAATCTTTGCTTATGTGAGCCATTTTGTTATATGCTTATTTAATTCTTCTTTTTTGGGGGAAAGCAATGGTTGGAATGAAATCAAAGCCAATGAATAAGGAAGGAAGGAGGCATAAAATTATAGTTTAAATAAATATAATGGGGACAAAAAAGGGTTAAGGTATCTAATCCTTTGGCTTGCTTTGTGGATTCCACTTCTCCAATTCCTTTTCTTCAGACTTCTTCTCTCAGACATGTTCTCTCTCTACTCTCCTTTCCCCCATTTCTCATGGCTTTGGTTAATTGTGACATTATCAAACATTTTAGAAGCTAGGGGTGATATTTAAACATTTCATGTAGGTATCAGAAAACTATTGAACATATAAATATCATCTATAAAAGGACTTACTTTGATTTTCTATCAGAGGGATGACTATCTGCATATGATTAGATGATTTCCTATTTTGTAAAAATTGCTCTTTCGTTGTGCTTATTTCCTAAATTGCTCTAAATATCATCTATAAAAGGCTTGGGCTTGGGCTTGGGCATGGGCTTGGGCGGGTACGGGGCAGGAATTAAAAATTTACTCGCAGACGGCGATGGAAATGAAAACTATACCCGGTAACAAGGGTGGACCGGGGATAAACGGAGTTTTTTTAAGCGGGTACGGGGATGCAAACTACACCCCCCGCCCCCGCTTCGATCTACTGACATCCCTAGCTGAATCATGCGGCAATTGCAATTGCGCAATCATATTCAGCAAATGTTTAGCACATGTTTAGCACAATGTGGGGAGTTACAGAACCCCCACAATCCTTGAGAGTGAATCTGATTGGTTTTTGTAACCCTAGCAGTTGGGGATGTCAACTACATGGCTGAGTTGGACAAAGTTGGTTAGCGCCAACATTACCTAGGCGGTTGAACTTTGTAACTACCATTGTATGCTTTAAATACACATGTTGAGGTCTTTAGTAAACCAAGAGAGTTTGGGCACATTTTGTAAACAGACTCCTAGCCGGAATCCTTTAAGCTTGTCGAGAAGTAAAAAAGTTTGCTCATTGGCCTATCATCTTGTGTTGTGTGCCTGCTGTGTTTTGATTCTTGCCCATATTTTGTTCGACAAAGTGCTTCAGTAAGCAATTGTGCGAGTTTAGCTGAGACTGAGTGTTGGATCTCAGTCCCACCACAAGGCAAAAATTTGAGTGAAATTTGACCCCCGTGACACTAAGAATAAGAGGTATACTAGAAAATATAAAGAAAATGGAAGAGTAAGTAGGACTTTCGATGTGGACGTGTCATGACATCCCACGTGCACCTATAATAGGAGCACTTCAATCCCAATTGGAAGGTGAAGGATGGCCTTTACCAGAAGCATCAAATAGAAGCCTCAAGAGGCGAGCCAAGCCGATGTAGCCATGGGCTTAAGTTAAGTGTGACTATTTTAATTTAAGGCAGTAAAAATTGTTTTCATGTAAAGTTAATGAGCTGCCCGGATTTGTGCAAACCATCCGATTTAAATGAGTTTAATGAAAATTGATCAATTTGCCCACGTTTTAGGTTAGTTAAGTGTTTAAGTGATCTAATTCATAGACCACCCCGACTTAGGTACTGACTGACATGTTTACGGAGTTGACCTGTTGGGCTAGACCGAGTTTAATAACACTGGTACTCGAGTTGAAGGTCAGGTTTGGGTTGGGCTCGGGTTAAAAGTTACATAACTTAGGTTGACCTCTCAACCCATTTGACCCGCCCAAGTTACCCTCTAGTTTGCTTGATGAGGAATGTAAGAGTTGGATAAAATCTAGAATGTGATTTTAGCATTCATTTTGTATTATTAATTTAGGAGGTTATATGTTTGTGTAACAGAGACTACCCTTGAGGTAATCCACCCTTACACCCGTCCATTGTTGTTTCAAAAATACAGGTAATCACCTATTAGAGTTTGCTCGATGACAAGACTAATGACAATTTACCATCTTAAAGGATCAAAATTTCATTTCGGTGCATTGTTTCGATTACCTAAGAAATGGAAACGTTTCGACATGTTTTCGACCCATTTCGAAAACATACTGAAAAAAATAAAAAAAATTAAGAATTACTTTTTTAAAACACTGGTCGAAATATACCAAAATATCTTAAAGCATTCTAAAATTATTGTGCAAAAGCATTGAAATATAACAATATTTCGAAACATTATGGAACATCTCGAAGTATTAGAATTTCGATTTCATCACTGATTCGTTTCGGTCTCCATAGAAACGGAAACGTTTCGGATGTTTCGACCGTTTCGAAACGATATTTTGATCATTGAGCTTACCATGTCTTTCTTGTAAATCTAATGAAAATTGATCAAAATAAAATTTTAATATCTGAGAGATGGAGAGAAAAAGAGAAGAGGGAGTAGCATGGACCCCTTTCCCCACCCCCCAAAAAAAAAAAATTATTGAAAAAATTCCTCCACTTACATCACCTCCTCAAAACCCTTCCTAGCAGATCCCCACCCAACCCCTTCTCTCCGACACCCCCAACACCAAAAAAACTCCCAAACCCTCCCCCCCCAAAAAAAAACCACCCCCAGAACCTCCTCTCTACCAAATTCTCTTACTTTCTCCCTCTACCAAATATACTCTATGTTCTAATTTTGGTTGACCTTGGTACTATTTCTTAGTATTTGGTGCTTGCTTGGGTTTGGAGGGTGGGGGTATTGAGTGGGTGGAGTTTTCTGATGTGGTGAACTTCGAGTGATGGGGATGGGGTTAATTTGATGAGAGGTTCCCAATTGTTAGGTTCCTTATTTTCAACTCTTATCGTTAGTTTTTAATTTTTATGATTTTCAGTTGTGAAGTAAACAAGATGATTGAGTTGGATAATATAAGTTCAATCGGCTTATTAGTTAAAAATGAGGTGCAAAATTAACTTAGGAATGACTAACGACAAATTAGGCACTTGAACAAAAACATTGAAGACATTAACGAAACCTGGCCAATGACCAAAAGGTTGACTAATGGGCTGGGGTTTGACTGTTACCAGTCCCCAAACCTCAAGGGAGGACTGTTTAGAAAACCAAGGGGAACACAGTGCAATTATGATTACCTTAAGGGTAGTTTGTGTAATTCACCCCAAAAATGGGACTTCCTACAAATAGGCTATGCTGTGATGATATCAGATTTGCACTATTATCAAATTGAATTTGAGTCTCTCTCTACTATAATGTAACTCTTTTCTTCTCTAATTTGTTCTCCTCTCGACTTTCTTTTGGGCAAACTGCAAAGTTACAACAGGTAAGTAGTCGCAATGCTTATGCTCCGATGATGATGTCAAACAACAGGAGGAAGTAAAGTAGGATTAGAGTTTTGCTCGATACCAATTAGTGCAGGGCAGTACAAGCAGAGAGAAAATTAGAGAAAAGAGTTAGGAGAGTGAAAAGAGAGAGAGAAACAAGAACAGAAAAGAAAAAAGCACAGAACATAAATCACTTAAAAGCAAAATTTTTCTGAGATTCCAATAAGGGGTAGAATGAATATAACCACATTAAGGGATAAGTAAGTCATAACACAAAAAAACATACCATCTCAATTTCTTACCTCAAGTAACTCTTCCAATTTTGAAGTGGCCTCAAACTTAGCTTTCATCATTTCCTCCTGCAGAGTGTACATATGGAAAGAAATTGCACTTGCTCACCATACTCTAGCATACATAGAGGCAAGTATTTGAAGCCCTAATCTGCAAACAAACCTCAGCAACTTGAAGAGCACGTTCCGTTTTACGAATCTTAGACTTCTGTTCATCGTTGATCTTTTGAAGCTGCAAAAAGGGAAACCAATAGCAAAATATAATTAATGCAAAAAATGATATTATCACCCTCAAATGGTGACATCTTTCAATCAATTTTCATAACAAATCTGACATAAATAGACAGAAAAACTCTATAATTTGAACAAAATGAGAAACCATGCTGACTAACGTTCTCTTCGATATCAATAAAAGTTACTTGTATAGAGACCTGGCTTCAAGCTATTAGACCACTTAACTAACCGGTATCTACTGCACTTAAGACAGAAATTTGCACATATCACCTACAAGTTCTTGTTTCTACATGATAGGTCTAGAACCCTAGGTTTGCCAAAAACTTGTTTGAATTGTAATATTTTGAGCCAGTCTCGGAGCATTCGATACTGAAGAAGTAACGCCATGAAACTTGGTGGGAAAGATGAGCTGAAGAATCCATGATTTTCAAGTGACTTTCCTGAACTCATTTGATCATTTCTCTTAAAATGAGGCGTTTAGACATGAGACTGGTTGAATTTGAAGAGACTTATTAAGCTTTCCAACAAAGGTCATTAGGGTAAAACAAAGTTCAGATAAAGTAATGTTCGTTTGAGGCAAGGCAAGTCGCACCTGAAGCGCCTCAATCAGCTTGAGGCAAAGAGACGTCATTAAGGCGCAGTTGAGGTGCATGAATCAAGATTAAGCCCAAGGCGCATGAGATGTGGGCTTTTTCTACCTTCTGTGATACGTCTTTGACCATTGATATATTAACGATAATTGGAATATTTGATTGCAACTATGCCTAATACCGTATTAGAACTCCAAGTATAATATTCCAGAAATCAAACCTACTTTTCTAATAACTAAAACTTTCTTTTGTCCAAGTAGCCCTTAATACTATGAAATTAGTGATTGGTTGTAAGAAACATAATGTTGTAGCTCTACTATAGTCTCCCTCACTCTTCTTATTTTTATTTCTGGCTCTGTTAGGAATCTTTTTACAATTTTTTAATAAATTTGATGTAAAATTGGTTATAGTTAGGTTTAGAGAATGGAGAAAAACAATATGGGAGAGGCAAAGAGTAATCAAAAACATGACCTACCTCTCATTCCCAACTTATATTTATAGTTACGTAAGAAAACATAAAAGACTAGTATATCCTCATATATGTATACTTATTACAATCATATAAAATATAATAGTACTCTCAACACTTCCTCACAAGTTGGAGTATATATACTATATAATCAAAGCTTAGGACAAATCACTATAAGACGAGGATGATTCAATTCTTTGGTGAACATATCTACAAACTGATCTTCAGATTTCACAAATGGTGTTGTAATATCTCCATCTAGTATCTTGTCTCGAATAAAGTGACAGTTACTTTTAATATATTTGGTTCTCTTGTGTAATACGGGATTAGCAACAATATAGAGACTTGTCTAATTGTCGCAAAAGCTACAAGAGACGTTGGACTAGAAAACCAATCTCCTAAATAAAGTGTTGTAATCATGTCAACTCACTAGTAGTATGTGTCATCGCCCTATACTCAACCTTTGCACTGGACTCAAGGATCAAAAATATCGTTTTGAAGTACCATTTCGGTCAGCTAAAAAACAAAAACATTTCAGAAACACAATAGAAATGCAGAAAAAATATGGAAACACGTAAAAACATAAATGCAATCTATTTATTTATAAAGATAAGCTAAATAATTGATTAATTCAACATAGTTATTGGGTTAACATCCATTTATATAAGAATAAATTTAAATTGGAGGAAAAATTCACATGTATAACACTTTTAAATTAAAATATTATCCAATTAATAATACTATTTTATCATACTACTAATTTAGTAATTAATAATACTAACACTTCATGCAGCATGTTATTATAATATTAATTTGTCCAGCATATTATTATAATACTAATTTATTAATTTAAATTGCGTCTTCAAATTAATAAATAATATTATTTAATTAATATTAAAATCATTGTATACACAATTTGTACACACATAAAGATTTAATTCTAGATATTTAACAAATAAGGTATAATTAATAAAAATGACTTGCAGATATTTAATATACCAATTTAACAAATAATAATAACATAAAGAAATAATTACAAAAAAAAATTAACGAAGGGTATTATATGAAATTAATGGTACTTATGTATACTTAAAAATTAAAAGTTATAATGTAGTGGGATATTAAATATAATTTTTCATACTTAAAACAAAAAAATAAAAAAACGCCAGAAGACTCAAAGACTCAGTCATGACCCTCTTTTACCCACGAAGTCACGAATACAGACAGAGACAGAGAGAAGAGAGAAAGGCGATGGCGATGCCAAAGAGAGAGAGAGAAGAAAAAGAAGAACATACCTTGTAGCTCGTGGCTCGTGGGTCACAGCGATAAAGATCTAAGTTCCAAGCCCTAGATTTGCATAGAGGGAAACTAGATATGCTCAAATCTAGACCCAAGGAGGTAAGCTACTGAACTCTTCTCCTTCAATTTTTGTTGTATAGTCTGTATCTATGTCTTTCTCTCTCTCTCTCCGATTTCTTCTGGGTATGCTCTCTCTCTTCTCTCTGCATTTTTTTTTTTTTTTTTTTTTTTTGCTTGGAAGACCTAGACCTAATTTGTAAAAAAATCTAAAATTGCTATGTACATGTGATCTCTGTTATTTCCCCTTTTTTGTTTTGGCTTAGAGGACTTTGGCTTGGAGTGTTGTGAATGTATACACTATTTCAACCAAAACAGTCTGACACAGTGACGTTTCGACCGAAATTTTAAAATTTTGGGATTTAAACCATGTTTCGTATCGGTGTATTGAAAATCCGAAACATTTCGGACGAATCAACACGACATTTCGGACGAATCAACACGACATTTTGATACTTGACTGGACTGTACTACTACTGTTTGCTTTTTACTTTTCCATGTCATAACGTTACCTCTCAAGAAAGTATAATGTCCAGTAGTTGATGTTCGATCCGAGGAAGAGCCAGCTCAATTAGCATCTGTAAACCCTTCCACTCTAAGATAGTCATTAACTCGATATAACAACCCAAGTCCAAGAGTACATTTAAGGGATTGAATAATGCGGATGACTCCATCCCAATGTGGTGTTCTCAGACATCTCATAAACTAGCTCCCAACACTAACTGCATATATAATATCCAGTTAAGTAATAATGAGGTAATTTAGTTTACCAATCAACCTACAATGCCAACATGAATTTTCATATAATGCACCATTCACCATCAACAGATTCTAGTTCGGGTCCATAAGAACATCAATTGATCTACCACCTAATAAACCTACTTTCACTAACATGTTAAGTACATATTTTCGCTAAGATAAACAAATGCTCTTCTTAGACCTAATAACTTCAATACCTAAGAAGTACCTAAGTTTACCTAGGTCTTTCTTATGAAATCGACCCGAAAGACTTTCAACTTTGCAATACCATCAGAATCATCACCATTAATTACAATATCATCCACATATACAATCAATATAACGTATCCAGAATTAGTATGTTTACGAAAAATGTAGTCATCTATTTGACATCTAAGAAGACTAAACTCTAAAATTGCCTCTTAAAACTTCACCCACGATGACTGCTTTAAACCATACAAAAATTTCTTTAGCCAAAAAACACTCTTGAGGAAATCACTGTGAATGAAGGAACTTTTCACATCTAACTGAAACAAAAGCCAATGAAGATTAGCAACCAAAGAAATCATTATATGAACAAAAGAAATTTTGATAATAGAAAAAAATATTTCCTCATAATCAATGTCATAGGTTTGAGTAAATCCCTTGGCAACAAAATCAGGCCTTAAGACATTCAACAGAACCATCAGGATTAAATTTGACTGTATACATCCACTTATAGCCAACAATCTTTTTATTAGGAGGTAGCAAGGGAACAAGATCCCAAGTCTCATTATGATGTAAGGCATTAATCTCCACTTTCATAGCTTTCTCTAACCCAGATCAGATAACGCACCCTTAATGTCTAGGAATAGAAACAGTAGACAGCTGAGATATAAACCAACAAAAAGCATAAGACAAGGTATCATAAGATACAAAATTAGTAATAGGAGGCTTAGTAACACAAGACCTTGTACCTTTACGAAGAACAATGAATAAAGAGAAAGAAGTATCTAGAAGACAAGGATCAAAAGACAACAAGGAGGATGATAAGGCACCATAGTCGCTGATCGTGGACGACGAGAATATACACGAAACGGAACAAAGGAGGACCGGAATGGTAAAGGTGGTGGTAGTACAATAGATAGTGGTATGTGAGGGGGAGATAAAAAAGGGGAGAGGGAAAAAGGGTGAGAGGGAGTTAAAAAATCTGCAATGTGAGATTAATTAAGATAGAGGAGGGGGGAGATAAGGGAGGGCGTGTAAGAATTTCCGGATGAAGTTTGTGAGTTGGAATGTGCGGGGGTTAAGGAATTGGAGGAAGAGGAAGATGACATAGGAGGTGATTTCAAGAACCTTTCCGATGTTGTTATGCTTTAGGAGACATAATTAAAGAGATTAGATGGTGTTTGGATTAAGAGTTTTCAAAAGTCTAGGTTTAAGGATCGGGCTTTTCTCCCCTCATGTGGATCCTTGGGGGGAATTGTTGTAATATGGGATACTAGATTTTCTATGAGAATAGATTGTGTCCTTGGTTCTTTTTCTGTGTCGGTCCTACTTGAGTTTAAGGGTTGAAGGGAATGGTGGGTCACTTCAGTCTATAGTCCTAATCGTTCTAGAATTATACAATCTTTTTGGGATGAGTTATATGACTTGTTTGGGTAATATAGGCCAAGATGGTGCATATGGGGAGACTTTAATGTCATTAGAAACTCAAATGAGAAGTTGGGGTCTTGGGTGACAACGAGTAAAGGAAAATTTTTTACCTTTATAAGTGAGTGAATTGAGGAACACTATTTATGCAATGCTCAATTTACATGGTCTGGGAGCTCAAATAATCCTATTGCTACACGAATAGACAGATTCCTTTTCCATAGTGAGTGGGAAGATGTTTTTCCAAAATGTGGTACAAAAGGTGATTTCTAGAATGGTGTCTAATCATTTCCCTATTGTTCTCGAGTCCAATCCAATTAAGTGGGGGCCTACACCATGACGGTCTCCATTAAGACTTCCAATGGTGAATGTAACTGGACATCTCTTATCAACTTTCAGCTTGGTATTCTAAAAAAATAACCCTTTAGATCCTCATAATAGAAAACAATCCCTTGATGCTGCATCATTCACAGTCTTATCCACATGCACTATTATAGGTGAAGAAAGCATATAAACTGATGGAGACAAAGTAACAACTCCATCTGCAGTGATACCCTTTGAATTTTGTTTAACTTCATGTGTAAGAACATCCTTTGAAATCAATTTATCAAAAGCAATTGATGTATAATGACGAAAACTTTGAGGCTCATTAACAGTATCTAATTTCAACTCATCATTCAATTAAATTAGAGCTTGTGGTTGTGGAGGAACTTCTTGGGACAGAACTTGTACAACTACTTGTTGATGATTGATGGGTGAAGAAGTTGAATCAAAATCTACCTTGTCCGCAAGGTTCTTATTTGGGAGCTTAACTCCAAAAATGAAAGCCAACATGTATACACCTTCATGTATATATTCCATTGATGTGTGGAGCAAACCCATTGATGCTTGGAATGAATCTAGTTACGAATCATGTGCTTCAATTCTAGCACTTAATTCAACATTGGTAACCATCTTGATGGATAAAGTGACTTGAAAAATTGCAGAAAACTTTGGGGTTAACTATAATTTCTGAAACTTTCAAGGCTAAAGTGAAATTACAAAAAAATTTGGGGGTGAAAGTATAATTTCAAAAACTTCGGGGGGAGTTCTATAACTTCTGAAGTATCGGGGGTAAATCTGTAATTTCGAAATGGGGGTGGTCATATGGGCTCTGTGGTAGGGTTAGCAAGATGGGCTGGGTTTATGGATATTGGGCTGGTTTGGTTTTTTTTTGTTTCTGGGTTGAGCTGAAATTTTCCCCTTTCTTTTTATGGGCTGGATCAAGGTTTTAAGAAGGTGGTTAAGGCAGATTGGGTAACGGACACAACTTACCTGGTTGTTTAACAATAGCAGCCTCCTCCTTTAGCAAATCAGCAACAACAGTAAGAAAGACACTAGATCCCCGACCAACGTCGACGATTCCAAGGAGAAAAACGTTAAGAGAAAATAACAACAATTTTATATCTCAACTTTCTGCAACGATGCAACACCACTAACCTATCTCACAAGTTGGTAATAGAGAAATAGCAAAGACTAATGGAAAAGAATTTTGGCTCTGATACCAAAAATGATGTAGGACGGAAGAAGAAAAAATAAGATAATAGAAAGAAGTAGATGAAATACCAAACTAATTAGGCCAAGAAACACACAAAAATCTCCACAAAGAAATAATTTTTTATTATATCACTATCTAATAAAAATAGTAGGGATTACATTATTATTTATATGGCAAGTTCCCTACCAAACTAAAACTATTCTCCTACTAAAATTCTAAAAGAATTTTATAATCAAATTCTTAAACTTCTATACCACTAAAACTCTGTAAT
Source organism: Ilex paraguariensis (assembly GCA_963454935.2). Taxonomy (NCBI): domain Eukaryota; kingdom Viridiplantae; phylum Streptophyta; class Magnoliopsida; order Aquifoliales; family Aquifoliaceae; genus Ilex; species Ilex paraguariensis. The sequence continues at coordinate 86,145 of CAUOFW020009368.1, forward strand.
AATTTTCTAATCAAATTCTATCTAATACTGCCGGTCAAACAAATACTCAAAAATCAAATAATAAAAAAACAATTAGCAATTACACTTCCCTTTGAACCAAAAATTCCTAATCTTTCGCCTAGGCTTCGAAAGTCGATTATATTGGTCCAACTGACCAATGGTTTTGCAATCAAACTTTCTTTGGTCCGGGATGGGAGATGATAAATGAGATCATTTAGTGAGTTAGGAGATAGTTTGTAAGCCCATTGACAAAGGGGGCTTGGGATTTTGGTAATTTGGTGTCTAAAAACATTTCCGCGGTAAAAAAAAATGAGTATGGTTCTCATTAGAACCTGTCTCCCTTTAGCATAAGGTAATTAGGAGTAAGTATGGCATCCAGATGAATGGGTGGGATACTATGTCAGGGCATAACATAACTCATATGAGTCCCTGGAAGTTCATTTCACAGATTTACCCTTTTTTTCTTCCATTAACTTTGTATAAAGTTGGAGAGAGATCCAAAGTTCTATTTTGGGAGGATACATGGATTGAAAACTCGTCTTTTCATAATATCTTTCTACGTCTTTATCATTTATCCTTACTTCATAGGCTTCTATTTCCTCTTTTCTAGTCATAGGAATGGGTTTATGTTCTTGAAATTTATATTTCTTTAGGCATCTTAATAATAGAGAAACAACTAATTTGATTTCTTTGCTTCATGTTCTCAATGACTTTCAACCTTGTTCTTCTCATGATATTAGAATATGGACAGTGGATAATTCTTAGATATTCTCATCCAAATACTTCTATTCACATCTTGTTAGTTTTAGTGAATAATTCTTTCCCTTCAGCCAAATTTAATTGGAAATCCATAATTTCTTCTAAAATTAAGACTTTTGTTTGGACTGTTGTCCTTAATCGGGTTAATCCTAACGACTTGCTACAGTGAGGAGGTCATATAAAGCCTTAAGCCTTGATATTTGTATTCAAGTTGCAGTGAATCAAATGTTCATTTATTTATTCACTGTGATTTTGCGTAGAGCTTGTGGAATACGTTATTCAAGTTGATTGGTGGGGCTTGGGTTTGCACCTCTACGATGGAGCAAATGTTGTAGATTAAGTATTGGGGTTTTGGAAAGAAAAAAAGAAGCTAAAGTACTATAGCATTGTGCGATCATGGCAATTCTTTGGTGTATTTGGATAGAGAGAAATGTTAGAATTTTCAATAATCCTTCTCTACTTTTTGAACTAGCATGGGAAGTGGGAAATTTTGGTTTTTATGACTTCACTTTGAACTAAAGCTACAAAAAGTTTTAGAGGGTTGCCTTTGTCGGATTTTCAAATGAACTGGATAGCAGTTATACCTTAGTTTCATTTTTTCCAATCTTTTTCCTTTGCTTAAATCTTTTTTATGGATGATATCTTGTCCACTACATTGGATTATGCTCTTTATTCCCTTCAATAATAAAATTCTTCTTTTATAAAAAAAAAAAAAGAGTTTATTTTGAATGTTTATTTTAAGTGTTTGAGTATAATGTGTGAGTAAAGCTTTCCTTTGAACAGTTTATTAAGTAATGTAATTGTCCATATATCTAACAAAATCCTTTTTTTTAAAATCTTTGTCAAAATCTTTCATTAGCTATCATTTCCTATTTTGTTTATATGGTTTATATGTCTATCTATATAATAAAGAAGAGTTGTTTTTGAACCAAAGACAAAAAGCGGCTCAGATTAATTTGAAATAGAAAAAAACTTCTAGCAGCATCCCACGGACGACGTTTACTCAATCTTATCTCAAGCTATTAACGTCTATGATCATTTTAAAATTGTACATCCAATGGACTAAAAATGAATCATACAAATTTTTCCTCACCTAAAAGTATCCAATTTTCACTTATCCTCAACCACACCCAAATTTGCACTAACTTCCTCTCACCCAAATATCCACTCTTTCTCCCCCACATTTCCTTTCGAAACAAAGACCCCCTCTATATCTATCCTCATGTCTCACCCAAATTTTCTCTCTCTCCCAAGCCCTCAATCACGCCTCAAATCTTCTTCTTTCTAAAACAAGCCCCTTTAATACCTATGTCGGTGCCCTAATATCCCTTGTCTCTCCGGCAGCTAACAACAGTCAGCATCTCGCCCAAGTCTTCTCTCTTTTGGCTTTACTTGGTCGAAGCTGCTTACTACTCTGCTTATAGTTTATTGGATTGATTCATAGCAAAATCGTTGCTATTCCTCTCCCTCGTTCTCCGCCAGGTTTGTCATCCCTATATCTCTCCACTTCTTTCTGCACAAGCACACAGACACACACGAAAACTTCCACGATAGGGCTCGATCGATTCATACCGACGCCGTTGTTGCCTCCTCTCTGGAAAGATCTTTGAAAACTGCATTGGCAAGGTAAACGAGAAGGTTTTTCATTTAGATTATCTAATTTCTCCAAACAACCACCATCATGATTCGCCTTTGCAACTACCCTATAGCTAGGTCAATATCTCTTGATGTTCTCTGTTTTTTTACTTACTTTTATTGGATTGATATAGTTTCTTGAGTATCTCACACATTCGACAAAATTTCTCAAAACTGCTAATTTTTTTTCGATTATTGTTAAAGATGAAAAAGGTGGAGAAAAGCAAAAGTATAATGTAAAGATTTGGAGTTGTGAAACAAATCGATCACAAGCTTTGTAGGTCAATCTCGGTCAATCTCTCTCTCCAAAATTTTGATTCCCAAGTGCATCTTAATGAGATGAGGCAATCTTGGAATCATCATTTGACCTACACGTATTTAGAATTCCATAGAATGTCATAGTTGTTATTAGAATTCCATAGCTAAGCATTTTTTGCTTGGCTTCCAAAGATACCTAAGCAGAAAATTAATTCCCTTAGCTTCACCAAAATAAATAACCATGGGTTTGTACGAGAAAAATAAGTATTCATATCCCTTTAGAAGAAAGCATAATCCCTGAAGCACAGATTTGAGTACTCTTGCAATTGTAGCACCAGTAGACCACGAAAAAAATAGATAAATTTTAGAATTCATTTTAAAGACTGATTTAGTATTTACCATTTGCAATCCAGCATCCAAGATTAGACATTGTTGCAACTTTTTTTTTCCTAGTTTCTTCTGTTTAATGTATATTTATTGGTTTGAAAATTGGTGGTTGTTCATGTTGGGATTTTTTATGTTATTGTTTCATATGTATGTTGATTGTCTAAAATATCCAAAATTGTTTGATTGGTTCACCATTACGGCAGAATAGACCTTTTTGCTTGGCAGAAGATATGGCAAAATTGTCAATGGGACTACCTGTGTCAAGTGTCAACGGATTCTGGAGTACTCAAGAAAAATCCAGGTGTTGAAAGAATCGAGTTTCAGTATGACATTAGCATAGCATAGTTTTTGCATCTATTAGATCAAATTTGAATGTTGGCAAATGAAAAAATTGTTCTGGGGGTTACAGGTATAAGGGTAAAGATGGATTCAAATTGCGTTTAATCTTGGAAAATTATGTCTCTTTTGGAATTGACATGCCAAATCGATTCAAGGTGAGCCTTCCCCTTTTTCTCTTCCCTTCTCTAACAAACTTTGGCAAATTTTATTTTGTCCCTTTTTTTTTTTTTTTGTCCTATGTTTTGGGCAATTTTTGACCCATTTTCATGCATAAACAATGTTTTGATTACTTCGGTTGATAACCTTCAGTTGTCACCTTCTTATTTATGATTTTGCTTAAGGCTTCAACCAAATTGGTAGCCTCCCCATCCTTTAAATGCTACTTATCATCGACAATTTCTTCTGCTATTTTCAGTGGGGCTTTGGGTTTGGCTTACTTGGACATAGGGATCTGGATAATTTCAGGGGGGTTGAGTTCAACACGCAGCATAACACCTCTGTATGTTTGGCTGGCAGTGGTATTCCAGGGATTCACACAGTTCTTCATGGGCTTAGCAGTGAATCTTAGAAGGCCTAGATATTTTTTCTAGCATGATCCTTATAATTTAATTCTACATGAGGTCGTCTACGAGCAATGCAGTGCTATTATTTTATCAGTTGGTGTAATTTTTAGTTTTTACAGCAATTATAGTTTCAATAATTTATGAGAACAAGCGGTTCAATAGTGGTGAAGATGTGGATGGTGGCCAGGAAAAATTGGGTAAGTTCTTCATTGGAATGGTTGGGTAACTGCTGGGTAGTTTTGTGTTACATAAATTGAATCATTGATTTTTGGCAGTTGAAATTGATCCATGCTATGCATTGAAATGATCAAATTAGTTTACCTTTATATATTGTTAATATGATTTATTTGAGTTTTGATTTATCTGATTTGAAGCAATGTGGATAAACAACATTGAATTCGAAAAAAGTGAATTGGTTTAGTATGGAATCTTGAAATTGGGTTAGTTATTGCTTTGATATATATTATATCATATGCATTGAAGCAGCATGGGCATTTCGATATTTATATTGCATTTGTTTTGATGCTAGCCATGTAATATCATGTGAAGAAGATTTTGGTTCTTATTGATTTCATTTTGTTTTCTCTTTGTGCTCTGCCTTTTTTATAGTAGAACTTAGGCTTGATGATTTTGATCTCTATTATGTTGGGTAGGGTTTCTTTATGATGTTTGAAGGTGGTTCTATGTGGTGATAGTTTTGAAAGAGTAATAGTCTTGGGCCTTCAAGGTTCATCTCTGTTTTTTTTTTTTTTATCTTAATGGCCAAACACAATAAATCAATTTTAACTGCCTGGCTGATGAAAAAAATGTTATGAGAGTGAAGTTAGATCTAATTTTTGAATGTAAAACTTTCTCATTTAAGAAACCATGGAAGCCTCATCTCATTAAGATGCAAAATGGCTATATGCATTTATGCATTCTTTTTGTTGGTTTCACATGATGTTGGAATGGTGCTAAAAGAATTGATCTCAAATGTATGTTCTTTGGCAACTTTTGTATTACATGGGCATTAGCTAGTCCTCTATATCACAAGAGATACAAAGGTTATTATGTCGTATTGAGATTAAAAGGGAACTCTTGAAGGCCATAGGTGATGTGTCTTTATTCATGTAACTCAAAGACAAGTCATAGTACCCAACATCTAGCTCCAAATATGGCAACAGAGAGCAAATTTCAGGACAAAAAACAGAAAGTGAGATTGACCCCGAAAGGTATAAAAGGCATATGATATTGTTTACATATCTGAAAATTCATCAATTATTTGTACAATAAATTCAGGTTTAAGCATCAATCATGAACTTTATCATAATCTGAGTCTACAAAAAAGAGAGATTGAAACACAATAACCACAAGAAATGCCATCTGAAATGGCAACTAGTAACATTATTTAACTTAGGAATACTTAATCCTCGACAGGGGCTAAAAGTACGATAAACCATTATGCAATGAAGCACTAAAACTTAAAAGCCAACTAGAAAGTCTTTGTATAGGTTAGTGTAAAATTACTGTACTCCAAGGGTAGTTCTAATATTATGCTAAGTGTGGAGGGTATATTGTGCAATTTATTTGATGATAATATAGACAGAAGGTTGGATTGGTTCAAGTTAAAAGTTTAAGGGGTAAATTGAGACAAAAATTAGTTAAAGGGCATAACCGAAATAATTAATATAATTTAGGGGCCATTTAGGTGATTTACTTTATAAATTTCTAAACATTGTAAAACTTGCAAATAGTTTATCTATACAATTCCATGTCAATTATTTCAAGATTGTAACATGAGGATTAAAGAAAATTTGAGATGCTCAAATCCTGTTTTCCTATGGAAACAAACTAACACTTCCTAAGCTTACAGGATCAAATTTTCCAAGCAAATGAGAGTATTCAATAATGTTAGTCAGCCCGACAAGTTCTCTTCTCTATTATTAGTGCTACTAGGAAATTTACATCTACATCAAATTAATAAGATATATATATCATGAAATCCCCCTATTTCACGTTTGAAGTTGGATAGCATCCTAGCCATTTTTAGTGGGCACCAGATGTCCCTAAACCTTGCGAAAACGATGATCGTGCATTTGGGTTAGATGTTTCGAAGGTTAAAAAAACCTAAATTTAAAAAGAGAAGGGAAAGACTATCACCAGCCAATTCACTCAACAACCAAACTATCAAGATTAGAGAATTACCATCATGCAACAAATAAGATAGCAACCAAAAAAATCAAGCACAAAATTTCTTATAGAGTATCATCGAGTGTGACAAAAATTACATCTTCTAAAGCAATATGCAAATTCTAAGATATGAAAGTGTAGCTCCCACCACATAGACCTTCACAAAACTCTAACAATCAAAGAACTTACACTCCCCAGTTTCGAATTCAACTCAAGCACTTTCTTCTCCGCGTCATTTGTCCGGACTTCTAAGGCCTCTATTTCCTTATTTTTCACTTGTATTTCAATTTTTAATTTCTCCAGCTGCGAAGAAGAGACACACAAAACTCAGAACAGGTGTATTATAAGACAAGTAAACAGATTTTTTGGGCACAGGACTAACCTGCTTCTCTAATTCGACAGCCCATGCATGAGCCTTCCCAACCTGCTCCTGAGCATCTGAAGTCCCTTTTTTCTAACACACAACGCAATTGAAACTTGTTACAAACATGTGGAGCAAGCATAACAATTATAGTTGCCTTAGCATGGTAGAACTTAAGACATAAAAGCAAAATGACTCAGTCAAGGGATCCTGATGCCTCACTTGGAGAGAAGATATTTCGCTCTGCAACAATGCAATGTTATCAGACTTCTCTTTGATTAACTTCTCCTTCTTCGCTATTATTTCATCCTTGCCTTTCAATTCTTGCATGTTCTCGTCAATACGCAACTCTTCAAACACCACATGCCATCAGAAAAAAATAAACAAAACAAGTGATTCCTAATCTGTCTTTTGTCATTGCTTAATGCCTTTCTTTCTCTGATTGCTATAACCTTTCTATTTTTATTCTTTTTTGTTCAATTGTCACTGTCTACAGAATTTTGCATTACGTTCATAAAAAATCTACATAAAATACTCTTACTTTTATCATTTCTTCTTTCAAGCAAAAAGAGTTTAGCAATACTGGCAAGACACAATCAAAGCTTTACAACCACTTTAGCAATCATAGATTCACAACATTACTGGTCAATCACTTTATTGGTTTTGAATTAACAAGCAATTTCAATAATATTAATCCAATCAAGAAAAGAATAGTTCTTCCCTTGATGATAGATCAAAAAATCTATTTTTGGATTCAAGGTTTGGAACTTGGTCAATGTGTGCAACCCCCAAACTATAGATCAAATCAAATAGCATAGGCATCACTACGCAACTCATTGGCACTATAATCCTGTATTTTTATTTTTTTTTTATTTTTTATAACTCATGATATTGTATTCAACTTTTTTTTTGGAATTAGTAGCTGAATATAACTGCACTACGTAGGATACAATTAAGTGCTCCATATGTTGTACTCCATACCAACGGACCTTTGATTCAATGGTAAATCAAGTCTGGCGACTTTGCCCTCACGTTTGCATTAGACATAACTCCTCGCAATTGATGTAGTTCTCTATGGACCTCTGGTCTAATGGTATTCCTCGTCTTGTGAAGACTTTGGTCAAGGCCTCAAGTCCCCTCTCCCTCTCCCTCTCCCACTCCCACTCCCCCCTCCCCAAAAAAAAACAAAGAAAAGAAAAAGAGGAAGAAAAAAAAAACGATGTCGTACTCCACTAGGAAACTACCCTAGCAAATGATCATAGAGTCACTATGAAGTTTTACAATATTAGTTAGTCGAAAATTGCATAGTCACTTTAGGATCAAGGAACACCATGGCCTACCTTAATTTTAGAAATTGCAGTTTGGCCTCATTTTCTTATGATGCTTGCTCAGGCACCTACCCTTGTAGCTCATTCCTTCGAGACCTGTCTTTACCAATTCGGTCTGCCCATTGAAAACTCACATCTAAGAGAGATGTAATTCTGGAGATTTATTAAGTTGGTTCCCGTTAAAGTATTGGTTTTTTCAATGTGGTCCCTTATTCCCTTTGAACCCCGTAAACTTATATCGTTCAACCTTTGATGGGTCTCCCTAATTTTGAATTCTAGCCTCACCCATTTCACAATTAAGATAAAAAAGGATAATACTTCTAGATGTACCTAAGCCTAAACTTATTGTTGAAGTCCACTATTATACAGAAGGGATAGCAAGGGTGTGCTTCCAGTTCAACCGCCATACTAACTTAAGATTCTACTTCCAATTTGATCTCTCTCTTGCACTCCTTCTATCTTCCCCCACATATTCTAAAAAACAGAGTTTATCTTAAATAAAAACATTCAGAAAATTTTAAAAGTTATCCTGTTATGCGTTCTTATATTTCGTACATGCTATCTGTACCAAGATTTGTAATTACTATCATAACTAGTATTAGTTTAAAAAAAAAACTTTGCAGTGAAACCAATTATTACCATCAAAATGATCTTTAAAAAGATTCATAAATGAAATTAAAATTTAGTTATATTTACATATAAATAATAGCAATATTTTCGCACTCAACGGACCTAAAATTAAAGCACCAATAATAAACTAACCAAGAACATGGATCTCGGACTTGAGTTGGTTCAATTCGTTCTTCAAAATCGACGATTCAACGAAGCCGTCCGATCTGGGGACTTCCTCTTTATCTTCAACATCAAGCGAAGCATCTGCACTGATCTTAGTGAAAATTAGGGCAATACAGGTTGACAGTACGAGCAGCTTTGAGGCCGCCATATGGATGAACGAACCCCAAACAGAGACCTCCAGAGAGAGAGGGAGAGATTTAGTCACACTTGCGAAGCGCTACTGAATCAAACCCCGTATCGAGTTAGTATAATTTTCGTTTGGATTAATTACAGTTGAGTTGCCAAACCTTGAGCTCAAAGTTCACTTTTGACCCTTGCACATTCAAGTTATCCTACATTGCACCTTTGTTTAGACTGATTTCCCATTGCACCGAAGAAAACAGTTACGTTTTTTGTCCAAAAAAAAAAAGGCGAATTGTACTTTACTTTCCAAAAAAATTTAAAAATTCTCAGTTTTCCTTTTAAATATTAAATTTTTTATATTGCACCTTCACTATATTAAAAATATTTTAATGTAGTCCTTTTGTTACTTATTATATACGTTAATGTCAAAAAATTATTTTTTTTGGTGTAAAATAAAAATTCTTGAATCTTTCATTGTGCAAAATATGATTCCCTTAAAAAAATGATTATGCGAAGACACATAAAAAAGACATAAAATGAAAAATTTATCATTTTTGTTTGGGTTTGTTTGCAGGTGTAGACACCTATAATTTCCTTGTCAATTGAAATTAAGAACATAATATATCCAATAGAAAATAAGGAGAGAAGGGTGGTGGTGGTGAAGGAGTGAGGGTTGGATGGTGGAGAACATAGATTGCTTGAAGATGAGTTGGGTTTCTTGACGATTGTCATGATATTAGGGGATCACAAATACGAACTTTTCTAGGTTGTTTAAGGTGACGAACCTTTCAGGTGTTTTTTGTGGGAGTTTTGGTGGGATTTTTTCTATTTTGGTCATTAGGTTCAAGTGGAATAGCGGTGCTAGTTTAGGTGGTATTGTGGTTTTCAGTATTGTTGGTGGAATTTACATGGCAGGCACAAAGACAAAGAGATAGAGAGAGAGAGGTGGTGCCCATAGGAATTAGGTTACTTGTATATGTAAGGTATTATGGTGACAAGTATTTAGGCATTAATTTTTGTTTTTGTGAAGGTTGTGGGTTCAGGACATGATGTATGTATTTTAGATTTGGATTTGAGAGTGTTGTATACATGATTGTGTTAATATTTATATGCATGGTAGAAAAATAGAGATAAAGAGAGTAAAACCAGTATAGATCTCGTATTTATGGTGGTGCAAAGAGAACCTTATGCAAAGTCATAGACATAACAAAAAAAAAAAAATCTTTCTATATAGCTCATGTGACAGAACATAGTCACTTTTCAATTTTCATCTATGGCTTCAGAGTAATGGAAAACTAATTTAAATAATTGAAGAGATAAATTAAATGTAATTTTAGCCTTTTTTGTATGACTTTCAGCGTGGTTAGGTTTATTGATTTGGTAATTAATTTTGTTGGCTGAGGGTATTTGAGGTTTGTTTTCCCTTTTTTTCCTCTCTTTTTCGATGACTTCCAGATATGGCCATAGCTTATGTTTGTTGACCGCCACACGTGTGTAGTGGGTGAAATCGTAGGAGGTCGAATCTGGGTTTTTTATGGGCCACGTGGGACTTGCTCAGGGCGACCGACAACAAAACCTGCTGACTCAGCCATTCATGATTCATTTCCTTCATGGATCTCTCTCTCTTATTTTTTGTTTTCTAATAAAGATTCACATCCAACGGAGTACAAATTCGATCTTAATTCCAGATCAACTGATGAGGACTGGAATAAAATGCTTGCCATATTGGATTTTCCATTACTGTACAAATAGTGTAAAATTAAATAAATTAAGTAAATATGATATTATCCTTGTTAAATTTAGGATGGGTTACACCCGTAAATTTGACAATTAATTGAATTTTAAACCACATATGTATAATTTATATCTATACTACTTCTAAATTTCAACAAAATTAAAAAACTTTTGTTTGACAAAAATAGATTTAAAAAAATAGTTAACATCTATCATATCATTAGGTAGTTAATAATATTATTATATTATATGTAATTGTTATAGTTGTTTGGACTATTGAGTTGGTGATTGCTTGTTGTTACTTTCACTTTAAATAAATTATAATGATTGTTGTGCTGCTATTTTATTTTTAAATAAATATTCATATTTCTAACACGTAGAAATAATCGTCAAGCCGACAATAGAGAAAAATGATGTAGAAAATCCTGCACCGAAGCCTGACACTTGACACGCTACAACTGCCGATTGCCATCATCATCAGATTTGTCTACGTCAAATTTTTGTCTCAGTCATAATGTCCAAATTTTCACTTTTAGGGTTTGTCCAAACTATTTTTTTTTCAATTAGTAATTGACTGTGTTTGTTCTAAATTCTTTGACTCTTCATACAAATTCTATCCATTCAATTACACCCTTGATTTTTACCAAAGATTCCCATTTATTCATCACCTGGTGGCATTAACTAATTTATAACCTTTAACTTTACATATTCTTGGCATTAAATATATTAACTAACCCTTGGAATTTGAATGGTTTCATATTATATTTTCTTGCTTTGTTTTAAGCCAAGCAACACACAAATATTCAGTCTGCTATGAGGATCAATTTATAAATTAGAAGTTGAACAAACTCGAGTCGACATATCTACAGTGGGCAGTCACTTTTTAATTTCTTATTACTTAACCAATTCAAGTAGTTTTGCCTCCATCTCTACGTTGCGAAAACAATGAGTTGCTTGAATAGGTAATTGATTCTCTCTTGCTTGAAATGTATATTTGTTCTATATACAGTTCCTTTGTGCATTTTCATTTTCTTTCTAGGCTAGAAAATAGTCTTTTTTCTTGTTTGATTATAGGCTTGTGTGAAAATATATACAGACATTGAACAACAATATAAGTAATAGAAGAATCGGGGTGAAGTGTTTTGCCAATAGCTTAGACATTTAAGAAATTTCAATTCTATGTGATAATCTGTTTATGAAAAATTCTTATGAAAAATTGAAAGAAACATATTATCTCACAAATTTGTGTCCATCGTCATTGCCAAGATTACCTCCAATTACCCCTTGATGTAGGGCAAAATTGGGAGGCGGCTAAGGAAAGAGGAAATATTGAAAACATGGGCTATTTAGGGGTTGTTTATGGGGCTATGAACAGTAAACGTGAACAATAGATAGAAAGCAAGAAGGAGAATTAAAAGGAAGAAAAGATAGTTCTAGGCCTCATACCTAAAAACCCAAGGCATCTTACCTAGGGGCTCTTTAGCATCACACCAAAGAAAGGATTACATCACACAATCTTAAAACTTAGAAAAGTTTATGAAGATTTCATATATTCATTCATCATATTTCAAAGTCTTTAAGTTACATCAATACATAGGACTTCATAAACTAATTAATGTTGAAACTTTCAACTCCTAAAAAACTAGATACAATGAATGAAACTGTGGATGCATAGAAAACCTGTGGTTAATGTAACTAAATGAATGGTCATAAGGCAAATGAAAAGTCATGCAGACTTTTAGAAATCAACTTATGTCCAGTCAATATCCCAAGTGGGCCCAACATCATCCAACATATGCCAAATTAAGTCTTGGGCCTTAGAACCATCCAACCCACGTCTTTTGTACACCTTTATTGGACGTTGCCATTTTTCATCAACTCTCCCCAGCTTGAGCGAATTCGACCATGGCAAGTTAAAAGCATTGAATTTTTCATAAAGATCAAGGTTGAGATGTTGAAACTGTTTGTCGGTAATCCAGGTGCAATCTGAAAGTGGATGCCCCTTCCATTTAATGAGATATTTCTGATAACCACCACTTCTAGTTGAAACAATCTAATGATCAATCATGTCTTCAAATTTCTCCCTAAAATATATGGCTTGTGGTAGAGAAATAACTGGATCAGGGTGTACACCATTGTTAGTGTGTCTAGGGTATTTAGTAAGATCCTCAATATTGAAGACATTACTAATGCCCAAATCTTTAGGTAAGTCAAGAACATAAACATTGGAGCTAATTTTCTTGAGAACCTTAAATGGACCAGCACTCTTTGAATGAAGCTTCTTATAAGCACATTTAGGATACCGTTCAGGCCTTACTCGGACCATAATCATGTCTCCTTCAACGAATTTAGCAAACCTTCTCCTCAAATTAGCATGTCATTTGTAGTTCTCATTGCTTATGGCAATCTTTTGTTGAAACTCAACATGTATCTCATAAATATGCTTGTTAAAGGCTTCAGCTTCAGCACTTGGGTGAGCCTCGATAGGTAACGAAACCAAATCAACAGGCTTTCTAGAAAGCAAACCTGTAACAATCTCAAATGGGCTACGACCTCTAGATCTATTGACAGAGCTATTATATGCGAATTCAGCCATAGGAAGTACCTGATCCCAACTACTAATATGATCCCCAAAAAGCAATAAAGTGGGTCTCCCAAACTGTGGTTGACAACCTTTGTTTGACCATCAGTTTGCAGGTGGAAAGCGGAAGAAAACTTCAACCTTGTATGCATCAACTTCCATAGAATGCGCCAAAAATAACTTACGAACTTCACATCATTATCCGATACAATAGTTCGAGGTAATCCGTGAAGACGAACAACTTCTTTAAAGAAAATCTTAGCAATGTGAATAGCATCAGATGTCTTAGAACAAGGAATAAAGTGAGCCATTTATTAGAAGTGATCCATAACCATATAAATGGAGTCATGACCTCGAAGGGTCTTGGGAAATCCAAGGAAAAAATCCATACTTAAATCCTGTCATGGCTTGTGTGGCATAGGTAGTGGGGTGTATAAACCAATATTCTTCTTTCTTCATTTTGAAAGTTGGCAAGTTTGACACTGCGAAACTACCTTGGCTACATCCTGCTTCAGCTTTGGCCAATAAAAGCAATCTTCAACCATTACAACTGTCTTATCTCTTCCAAAATGACCTGATGTCCCTCTAGAATGTAATTACCAAATCACTTGTTCACGAAGAAAAGTGTTGGGTAAACGAAGTCGAGTTCCCTCGAAAAGGTAGTCGTTATGTAAGAAGAAATCATCATATCCTCCCTATTGTCCAGCCAATAACTTAGCATGTATAACTCTAAAATCTTTGCAAGAAGGATAGTCCCCTTTGAGCAAATCAAAACCCATAACTTGTATAGCCATGGAAGAAAGAACATACACTACTCAACTAAGTGCATCAACTGCTTTATTCTCATAACCAGCCTTATGTTTGATAACAAAAGAGTATTCTTGCAAAAATGAAACCCACTTACAATGCCGATAATTTAATTTGTTTTGTGAGTTAATGTATTTGAGTGCTTCATAGTCAGAATACAACAAAAAACACCTTAAAAAGAAGATAGTGGCGCCAATACCGAATTCCTTGTATTACTGCATAGAATTCCTTGTCATATGTAGAGTACTTTTGTTTGACTTTGTTGAGCTTTTCACTGAAGTAACCAACCGGGTGCCCTTCTTGAGTAAGCACACCTCCATTCCCAACATGGGATGCATCTCAAGCCACCTCAAACACTGTTGAGAAATCAGGAAGGTGTAGTATAGGAGCTTCAGTCATCATTTTCTTTATTTCTTCAAAGGCTTTTGTTGCTGCTTTGGTCCAAACAAAATTTACCACCTTCATACAATTGGTTATAGGTGTCATAACTGTGCTGAAATTCCTGATAAAGAGACGATAAAAAGTCGCCAACCCATGAAAACTTCGTACTTCATGCAAGGAACTAGGAATCAGCCAATCTAGAATGGCTTTCACCTGCTTGGATCAGCCTCCATTCTGATTCGACATGTTTCGTGACCTACTTTATATCATACACCCAAGTATAAGTGGTTGAATTATAGTTTACTCGGTTTAAGCCCAAGATCAATCCCACTAAGAGTTTTAATAATTGGAATTTAAAATAAGAACAACGAAGTTATTGTTAAAGCAGTGTAACATTAGATAGCTTGTGAAGTGAGCTTAAATTGATAACTAGGCTAAGTAAATAAATTGCATAAATAAAATATGTAGGTAAACTATTAAAAGAAACTAATATGAAAGGTACCATTTAGTTTAAGGATCTTATATGCTTTATATTGGTTAAATACTTAAAATGTCACCTTACAAAAATTAACTTTCAGGTCACTGGAAAGTCAACCGATAGGTCTGATGTATATTGAACCATAACACAACAACTGTTTAGGTTAGCTGGTAGGTATATGCAACAATTGACTAATTCAAGTAAATTAGAAGGTCAAGCTATTCAGGAGGAATACTGAAATTACTCAATTGACAATTTTGTATTATGTATTAGTTAAACAACCCTAGAAAACTAGAAGGTCAAGCCATTCAGAAGGATCACTTAGGTTATTCATATAATAGCTTTGTACCATGCAATAGTTAAATATCCTTAACACACCAGAAGGTCAAGTCATTCAATTGGAACACTTTAGATATTCTACCGGTAGGTTGATGATTTACTGATGACATAATTTCGGACTACGTATTGAACTGAAAGCAATGGCTATGCCGATACTTAACCCCTCTATAACCAATCAATCGAATTTTACGTAACAACCAATTACGTACATCACTGTATCATGCATGAAATATATAATAGTAGATAGTATGATATAGAATATTAAGTACTGCTCGGTGTTCATAACTATGAGCATATTATAAATATAATCATCCATCAATTAAGAGAGGTATATATATCAATAAAACATAATTAAATATCGACATTTCCATAATTTAACCAATAATATACATATGTGTTACAGTTTACTGAAGGGTATAATTAAACTACTCACAACTCATTGCTATAAACAAGCAAAAAGTGCGGGTAAGTTTCATTACAATATTAAATAAAATACATACACTTTCACTCTTTTCCCAATGAATAATTGAAATACAACCACCCTTAATATCAATTAAGATACAAAGGTGGTGGAAGTTCAACTCTCCAAGTAGAAAAAACATAACATAAATGTAAAAATAATAGAATTCTGGCAGGAAAGTAGGTTGGACAGGATCTCCCCTTGGATTCTTGAATCTTTCTTTGAATTCCTCTTTGTATTGTGTTTGAATTCTCTCCAAGGCTTCTTGGAACTCCCCCTCCCTCTCTAAGCTCTCGGTTAGGCTAGTTGGACAGGCTTATTTATAGGCCAAAAGAATGTCTGGAATGAAGGAGAAGAAGCTGAACTGCCTTAGCTACCGTCCGGACGCCATCACCACCATCCAGACAGTGCTGATTTGCTAGAATGTGGTGAAGGTCTTACACACTATTCTTGCATGTTCCATCCTTAAATTACACTTGCTTCCTTGCTGGTTTAAGCTTTAGCAGATTGCTCCCCTCAATTTCTGCACAAAAACCTTGAAATTTCAAACATTACACACATAAACCCTAGCTTATGCACTAACCTTAATTTATAGCTTTTAATTGTTTAAGCTTACATAATTAACTTATTTAACTATTTTAATTTACATACTAATTAGGGTTAATCACCCTCCCCAATCTAAACTTTAATAGTCCCTAGTAAATAAAAACTATTAACAAAATAAAATCACTTTCGTAGATTTTCATGATTGCATTTAGTGTATGCAATAAGTCATTAAACCCCTAGGTGATCCCTAGCAGACGAGTTTTGTCTCGTGAAGGTTTTCATTGAAGCTATATATAAACTTCAATAGTTAAGAGTTCATAATTCATATTTTTCATAGATAAAATTAAATCAATATTCCTCTGCATTGCTAGAATACTTCATTTTTCTGATAGCTATAAGAGTAACACACATTAGTTGTAATATTATCCATATATTTTTATAAAAACTTGTGTGTGTGCAATGATTTCTTTATCTCAAATATCACTCACAAAATATTGTAACGCCCCCAAAGCCACCTTGGATGGCATAATAATTTAAACCATTCACATCATGAGAGCAACTAAATAAATCCATCATTAAAGAACATTTCCTTCATCAAATATAACATTAACAATATCATCTCAAAAGAATAGGCCAACCATGACCATTACATCCCAAAAGAATCAACTATTTTCTCGCAGCGGAATAAACAAAATACATCTATTAATGTACCAAAATATATCCCCCAATCTAAAACATGGAGAGCTCAACTCTAGACATTCCCCTCGGAATCCACGCTTTCCTCCAATTGGGCTTCCCAAGCCACCTGCTCGTCAACTCCGAACTCTTCCTCTAAATCGACTTCTGAGAATGAATAATATTATAGGGGGTGAGCACTAAGCTCCGTAGCAACATTCCTCCAAACTTGAACAAGGTTTAGAAAATATATAAAAACAGCCGGTCTCATTTCGCAAATATCATACATAACATTTGAAATAAAATAAGGACATTTTAATGGATCTCGAGTTTAAGCAAGAACAATAATTTAAATGAAAGGAATAAACATGTCGGAATGATAGAAATCAAACAATCATTCAACAACGTAATCCCACATTCTCAGGTATGTCGGTTGCTTCTCATGAATCTACACCACAATTCTACCTCGTTCACCCACCACAATCACATAATCCCAAATATTTTAGGAAGGGCGTATACCGTCTCTCACGGCATTGATGAATCATTCCCAAGAAAGGTATACCATCCCTCAGCTTCGAACTTACGTGAACAATAGTGGTTGCTCTCACGAACAACAAACCACTACAAGTGTTAAGAAACCATCTCACCCCCACTGGAATAAACTAACCTCTAATACTCGGCAGATCGCGACTTTAAATGTCTGGAACTTACAGAGCGTACCGGTACGCAGTACTGGTACGGTATGCCCTCTGGACAGTAGCGTACCGGTACGGTTTGTCCAGTTTTGCCCTCTTCCTCTGTTTTTTAATTCAAATCCATTACAAACCCTTCCAAAACCAACCCAAACTTTTACAACATACATTTGTACATCAAACATAGTTGGTATAAGTTTTATTGCAAATGGTTTTTACAAGTCAAAACTAAGTTTAAACTAAATATTTACCCGATTCTATACTATTAACATTTTTTACGGTTATAACCTATACGGTTCATTCCTATGTTATCACATATATTAAATTTCCAATAAATTTGTATCATTATATTACTATAAACATGTGGGGGTTTACAATCCACCCCCTTAAAGAAAGTTTCGTCTTCGAAACTTACCTCAAGTAGAGAACAAATAGGGGTACTTCTCTCGTATCTCTAGCTCCGGTTCCCAAGTAGCTTCCTCCACTCCAAGGTATTGCCACAAGACTTTCACCAGTTGAATGAATTTGTTGCAAAGCACATTCTTCTTGGTGTCGAGAATCTTCACCGGTTGTTCTTCATATGTTGCTCCATATTGAATCTCAATATCTTCTAAATCCATGACATGTGTTGTATCCGATTGACATTTCCTCAACATTGACACGTGGAATACGTCATGTACCCCCAACAATTGAGCGGGTAACCGAAGTTGATACGCCACTTTGCCCATCGCTTTGATCACTTCGAATGGTCTGATGTACCTTGGAGCTAACTTTTCCTTCTTGCCAAATCTGAACACTCCCTTTTTGGGTGACACTTTGAGGAACACATAGTGCCCCTCTTGGAATTCCAATGGTCTTCGTCTTCTATATGCATAGCTTTTTTGTTTACTTTGTGCCGTGCGTAATCTCTCCCGGATGAGTTGAATTTTCTCCGTAATCTCTCGAACAATTTCTGGCCCAAATAAGCTACTCTCTCTAGCTTCTAGCCAACAAGTCGGTGACCTACATGGTCTTTCATATAATGCTTCATAAGGTGTCATACCAATTATGGATTGAAAACTATTGTTTTATGCAAACTCCACCAATGACAGATGATCACTTTAGCTTCCCTTAAAGTCCAACACACAAACTCATAGCATGTCCTCCAAAATTTATATCACCTTCTCGGATTGGCCATCCATTTGAGGATGAAAGGCTGCGTTAAAGTGTAACTCTGTCCCCATAGCTCATTGTTGACTTTGCTAGAATTGCACCACGAAACGAGAATCACGATCTGAAACAATAGATAGCTGAACTCCATGTAATCTAACAATCTCGCGAATGTACATCTTGCTCAAAGTCTCTACTGTTTTAGTGATCTTCATACTCAAGAAATGAGCCGACTTCGTAAGTCTATTTACAATGAACCATACAACATTATGACCGCGTAAGGTCTGTGAAAAACTCGACACGAACTCCATGGTGATGTGATCCCACTTCCACTCTGGAATAAGCAAGGACTGTAATAATCCTCCGGGCTTTTGATGCTCAATCTTCACTTGCTGACACACCGCACACTTTGAAATGTACTTAGCCACATCTTGTTTCATCTCTTTCCACCAATATTGACGCTTCATGTCCCTATACATCTTGGTACTATCCAGATGTATGGAGAAGTTTGAACGATGGCATTCACCCAACATTTCTTCCCTTACTTGGTCATTATTTGGTACCCATAGTCTTCCACGAAACTGTAACTCATCATATGTATCGACCAATTCTCAACAATATCTTTCCTCTCGAATCTACCCGGATTGCTCCCAACTCGGTGTCTAATCGTTGCAACTCCACAATCCTTTGTCGAAGAATTGGTTGAGCTACAAGATTAAATAATAATGATCGATCCCCTTGTCTATCCACCCATAGATCAAATTCCTCCAAGGCCTCAATCATCTTTCACCTATTAACAACAAGAACATTGATTTCACCCCGAGACTTTCTGCTCAGTGCATCTGCTACTACATTCACCTTCCCCGGATGGTAGTTGAGTGTGAAATCGTAATCTTCTAGATACTCAATCCACCTTCTTTCCCGAAGATTCAAGTTTTTTCTGGGTGAATATATACTTGAGGCTCTTATGATCAGAAAACACTTGAAATTTTTCTCCATACAAGTAACACCTCCACAACTTAAGCGCAAAAACCACAGTGACAAGTTCTAAGTCATGAGTGAGATAGTTCTGCTTATGAATCTTGAGTTGCCTTGAGTCATAAGCAACTACCTTACCTCCTTGCATAAGCACACATCCCAAGCCTCGTAACGAAGCATCAGTATACACGTCATATCCTTCCCCACTACTTGGAATAATAAGGATAGGAGCTGTTGTCAACCTCTTCTTCAAGGTGCGAAAGGCTAGTTCACACGCTTGAGTCCATATAAATTTTTCTCCTTTCTTCGTAAGGCGAGTCATCGGCATTGCAAGCTTTGAGAATCCTTCTACAAACCTCTGGTAGTAGTCTGCTAATCCTAGGAAACTACATACTTTGGTCACATTCTTTGGTGGTTCCCATTTCATCACGACCTCAATCTTTACGGGGTCCACAACTACACCTTGTTCCGACACAACATGGCCAAGGAATTTCACCTCCTTCATCCAGAACTCGCATTTACTCATCTTAGCATATAACTTATGCTCTCTCAATGTCTGTAGCACAATCGAGAGATGGTGTACATATTCCTCTTGTGTCCGTGAATAAATTAATATGTCATCATTAAACACGATGACAAATTAATCTAGATATGACCGAAATACCTTGTGCATCAAGTCCATGAAGGCTGCTAGAGCATTAGTCAATCCAAATGGCATTACTGTATATTCGAAATGACCATACCGGGTACGAAAAGCTGTCTTAGGAATATCCTCCTCCTTAATCTATAGTTGATGGTACCTTTTGCGAAGATCAATCTGGGAGTAATACTTAGAACCCCTCAGCGGATTGAAACAAATCATCTATTCGTGGCAATGGATATATATTCTTCATTGTCACTCGATTCAACCTTCGGTAGTTCGTGTATAGCTGAAGTGTTTCATCATGTTTCTTTACAAAGAGGATCAGAGCTCCCCAAGGTGAAGTGCTTAAGCGGATAAACCCAACAGTCAATAGTTGGTCCAATTGCTTCCTTAGCTCCTTCAACTTCAAAGGTGTCATCCGATAGAGAGCAATGGATATGGGTTCGATTCCCGAATATAGATCGATTGTAAACTCAATCTCTCTCTGTGGGGATAACCCGGGTAGTTCATCTGGGAAGACATCTAGAAAATCTGATACTATCAACACCATGTTCGAATGGAATTTATCCCCATCATCACCCATTAAGCTGGCCAAGAAACTCAAATTGCTCCCTGCCTTAGCTTTCAAGAATCTACTACCCATAGTAAGAAATGGATGAGAAGAACTTCGATCATTCATGAAACTAAAAACTACCCCTTTCGGTAATTGAAATGAAATTCGTTTACGAAAACAATCTATTACCGCCCGGAAATTAGACAACAAGTTCATCCCAAATATTATGTCATACCCCTTCAGGTCTAATACAACCAAATCTACAATTAATTCTTGCTCTCCAATTTGAAGCACACAACTTTTACACACCCTTCGAGTATCTAACCGTTCTCCTGTAGGCAATTCAATACTCAAGGCATGTTCTAACTTCTCAAATTCCAATCCCAAATTAAGGGCATTTGTATTGCGTATGAATGAATGAGTAGCATCGGGATCAAATAAAATTTGGGCCCAAGAATTATAAAGAAAAGCAATACCTTCTACAACAGCATTGGAAGCATCGTCCTCCGGTTGAATCAAAGCAAACACTCTCCCTTGATTAGAACCACCGGGTGCTATAGCTCCCAACGGTCTCTAATTTAGTGGCTTCGGTAGTGGTGACTTGTTTGCATTTACTTGCCCAGCTGCTTGATTGGTCCTTGGTAGAAGCGATAGATGGTTATTTTTGAAGTGTTCGACACCTCCACATGCGAAGCATTGACGCGGGTCAATGCCTGTCCAATTTTGAGTAACTCTATCCCCTCGAACTGTTTAAAGTCTCTATCCAGCCACCTGATCTGGGCGACGGTGTGGTGCCGCCCTCGGTACCCCACTGCTTGTTAGCACCCGTCTGGATCAGACATCCCCTCGTGAAGTTCTGTCATCATTGGTTGTCCTTCGTGTCTCTCTCTACCAGTGCAGCTCTATCAACTAGATCCCCATAATCTCGGATCTTGAGAGCCACAAGCTTTTCCCTGATGGTAGGCCTCAAGCCCTGCTCAAAGCGTTTGGCCCTCTTGGCCTTAGTGGATATGAACTCCATAGCATATCGAGATAGCTCATCAAACTTCCTCTCATACTCGGCTACCGTCATGCTGTCCTGTCGTAGAGCTAGGAAATCTGCACTCATCTTGTCCCTGACAGATTTAGAAAAGTATTTATCTTAGAAGATTTGATCAAATTCCTCCCAGGTAAGAGCATCCGTATTCCTCCTTCTCTTTACTGAGTCCCACCAATGGTCGGCCTCCCCCTCTAACCGGTATGTAGCCAAACTAACCCGTAAATCCTCGATAACTCCCATGTCATCACATATCTTCTTCACCCGGTGAATCCACTTATCCGCATCCAAGGGGTTAGAGCTTCCTTGGAAAGTAGGTGGGCCATAAGAATTCTCGAAAAACTACCATCCTTCGATTTTCGTTCCCGTTGTCCGGAACTTGAGCTAATGGATGAACCCCGCCGTTGTGGTTGTTGTTCCCATTCTGGTGTTGTACCAGAGTGGTTAGCTCCCGTAGGTATTGGTATATGCCATTCATAGCATTGGGAGGTGGTGGTGGTGGTGGATTTGCTTGATCTCTACGCCCACGACCACATCCACCGTCTATCCTGCACACCAATTCACAATTTAGTTTCATTGATAGACAAGACATCCTAACTATACTTTTAATCTAAGGCATAAGGCTTGTATAAAATTTTAGATCAACAATTTCATTCAGCCTAATTCTACTTCTCTAGTGGTAATTCATAACCTACAGCTCCCATGTAAGACTGAAAACCTAAGCTCTGATACCAAAATTTGTAATGCCCCCAAAGCCACCTTGGATGACATCATAATCTAAATCATTCACATCATGAGAGCAACTAAATAAATTCATCATTAAAGAATATTTCCTTCATCAAATATAACATTAGCAATATCATCCCAAAAGAATAGGCCAACCATGGCCATTACATCCCAAAAGAATCAACTATTTTCTCATAGCGGAATAAACAAAATACATTTATTAATGTACCAAAATATATCCCCTAATCTAAAATATGGATAGCTCAACTCTAGACATTCCACTCGGGATCCACGCTTTCCTTCAATTGGGCTTCCTGGGCCACATGCTCGTCAACTCCGAGCTCTTCCTCTAAACTGACATCTGAGAATGAATAATATTGTAGGGGGTGAGCACTAAGCTCCGTAGCAACATCCCTCCAAACTTGAACAAGGTTTAAAAAATATATAAAAATAACCGATCTCATTTCTCAAATATCATACATAACATTTGAAATAAAATAAGGACATTTCAATGAATCTCGAGTTTAAGCAAGAGCAATAATTTAAATGAAAGGAATAAACATGTCAAAGTGATAGAAATCAAACAATCATTCAACAACGTAATCCCACATTCTCAGGTATGTCGGTTGCTTTTCATGAATCTACACCACGATTCTACCTCGTTAACCCCCCACAATCACACAATCCCAAATATTTTAGGAAGGGCGTATACCGTCTCTTACAGTATTGACGAATCCTTCCCAGGAAAGGTATACTATCCCTCAGCCTTGAACTTACGTGAACAATAGTGGTTGCTCTCAGAAACAACAAATCACTACAAGTGTTAGGAAACTATCTCACCCCTACTGGGATAGACTAACCTTTAACACTCTACAGTAGTGCTCGAATGTAATTGAAGTCCATCACAACAACCATATAAGAGATGCAATAACAAATATTTGCTCAATATCACAAGGAAATCTAAAATTCCCAAATTTCACAATTTGTACTACAAGAGAACAATTTAAGAAAATAAGCAAGAGATCATCACAACATCATTTAATTACCTAACACAAAGCACTAGGATTTCGAAATCAAGAACAAAGGAATAATCAAGAGAAAATTCAATTTCTCTTCGAAACTAGGGTTTTATGACAAGAAAAGAGTTTTCATGGTTATCTAACCCTAACTTTGTTTAAAACATGGTAATCTTTGCAAAAATAACAAGAAATGATGATTTCATAGCATATATATATAAATGAGAGTGAAAGCTTACACACACACACATATATATATACACACACATATATATATACATACATACATACATTTAAGCCCTAGCCTAAATGGTCAAAAATGGAAGGAACCCCTACCTTGGTATTTTTGAAAAACTAGGGTTTTGATCTTCTTTGAAGTGAAAATCTCCTTTGATCTTGTGTTTTTCTCTTCATTTCTTCTTCTCTAAGGTTTTCTAAGGTTAGAAAGGTTGAAATGGAGGCGTCATTATGTATTTATAGGGTAAAAAAAAGACCCTAGTACGCAATACCGGTACGGTATGCCTACTGGACAGCAGCGTACCGGTACGATTTGTCCAGTTTTGCTCTCTTCCTCTGTTTTTCATTTCAAATCCATTCCAAACCCTTCCAAAACCAACACAAACTTTTACAACATACATTTGTACATCAAACATAGTTGGTATAAGTTCTATTACAAACGATTTCATATATTTACAAGTCAAAACTAAGTTTAAACTAAATATTTACCCGATTCTACACTATTAACATTTTCTACGGTTATAACCTATTCGGTTCATTCCTATGTCATCACATATATTAAATTTTCAATAAATTTGTATCATTATATTACTATAAACATGTGGGGTTTACAAATATCACCATCTTTCATGATAGTCTTAATGTCAATTCTCCCCTAGAATACACTCAACAAAGAATATACATACGTTATAGTGACTATTCACTCAAAAATTATATGTAATTGGAATATTATTAACAAAGCAAATAATTTCATATGTAATAAATCAAAAGAGCGGTTATTTGAATAGAATTTGAATTTGACATAATCTCATGAAAGGATATTAACACTACATTAAACATATTATTAACATTCTCCCTTTTTGGATTGATAGGATTAATACACATGTATGACCTCTGGAATCAAAAAGAACTTTCTTAGGGTTGTAATGTGGTCATCGGTTTAGGGTTTAAGAAACGACGTCAATGGAATTCAAAAACAATCCTTTTTGAATATTGTGGCACATCTTTTCCTAGCTTTCTAAGACTTGCACATTCATTCTTTTCATTTTTTTCCATTTTTTTACTTTCTTGACTCTTTTCTTTCTTTCTTTCTTCTCTTTAAATTTCTTTGACAGATTTTTCTCTTCTTCGAACAGTAATCACCCTTTTCTTTTCTTTGTGCTTTTCTACCTATTCTTCATCTTGTGCTTTTCAATATCATATTGATTTAGAAGAGGGTGAAAGAAAATTAGATAGCAAAGGTAGGTTTAATATACATTTTCTTGTGGCTCGGGTATTTTTCGGGTTTCATGAAAAGAATTTATACTCTTTTAGGCTCAATCACAGCTAACTAAGGATATTATTTTGGTAAAAGAAATGGTCAAGACTCAAAATTAATCAAAAAAGGCCTAAAATCATTTTCCAGAAATCATACACCTATATAATGCCTAAGTAAAAATTTCAAGGAAAGTGCTAACAATACAATCTAATGAGTGCTAATTAAAATAAAACTAATGAAATTATTCAAAGAAAATTTACCGTAGAATCGAAGATTCTTATTTGAGTAGATGTAGAATATCTCTCCAAAAAAGATTGGCCCAAACTCTGCAATTGGTTTTACATCTCTACTATATATGCAAAGAGTGTAATATTTCATAGGGTTTTCAAAATAAAGAAATCTATTTGTGCTCATAAGTGTAAATAAAAATATTAAGATAATATACAACCAAAGTATGAAAATCTCGCTTGATTAGATTAAGACTATACTTGCAAAGTATGAGAATAATAACCTAATTTAACTGTGAATTACACAAAATAATCCTCCTAACTTAAAAACATGAGTTCAACATTAACTAACAAAAACAAGTTCAAAATCAACATTCAAAACATAAAGAAAATTTAAGTGCGTAAATAAAAGATGAGTAAAAGATAGCAAATTTCTACAGAATCTCTAGTGTTTCTGATTAAGAAGTAGATGAGCCTCCACCAAAACACTCTTTAAGTAGCCTCAATATTTCAGCCTGGTTTTGCTTATAATCAGCCATACGTTGAATAATTTGGGTGATGCTGGTTCCTAGCTGGGTAACGACGGGTCTCCAACCCTAGTAAAATTTATCTGTCAGTCCTATCATCCACTGGTATATACGGCTGATCTTCTTGTGGTGGAGGCTGCTCTGGTGGAAAAAAATCTTAAGGCATTTGAAATAGCTCCTCTTGTGGTGCTGGTGGTACTTTAGGTTGCTCCTTGGGTTGAACTCCATGGCTTTTCTCCAAAGAAGTCTTGTTTAACGGTGCAAAATGCTCCACCGTTTGCCACGAGGGATCTATAATCACTTTCTTATTCTCGCATAACTGTGAAACTAACATAGCATATGAGAGTGATGGTTTCTTTCCTTACATAATAATTAACATTTGATCCATAATGAGATTTAGAAAATTGATCGTGTGTCCCATCCCAAAGGCAAATAGGAAGTAGACTTGCTGAGTATATATTTAGTTTTTCTGAGCTTGGGGCAACAAACTATTCACTGTAATCAAATTTAAAATTCGGCACTTGTCCATTAAATCCTCTTGCTTTATATATTTGTGTGGCCTTCCCCATACATAATTTGGATTACCCGTCATTTCTATCGCTACATTGGTCAAATTAGGCACTTATGTGTAAGGGTATTGGGGGTTGGGATGTCTTGGCACAGGCTAAAAAATATTGGCTATAGTAGCTGGTGTAACTTGACAAACTCTACCCCGAACAAACACATGAATTTCTCTTTCCCCAGTTATTTGTGCATTGCTATAAAATTCACGAACCAAACAATCATAAGATGGAGCAACAAATCTAACATATTCTAGCCATCCACATGCAACAAGAATTTGTCTAACTCCTATAATCTTAAAATCCTCATAATTTAATGGCTTTTTAGGAATGATAATTTTAGAAATAAAATAAGTTTCAAACCAGATTTGTTGTTCAATATTATCAAATACCTCAACATTGTAGACATTTCCTGCCTGGGGTTGCTGCGGAGGTGCTTCGGGTTACAAAGGTTGACCCCTTCGTGCTCAACTCGAAGAATCTCTCATTCTTTGCCTTGGATCCATCTTTTCACTAATTTCACTCAAAATACTTGCTTTCAACTGATTTCAATCAATAGAAACCTTGAAAATGACACAGTTAAGTGCTTGATGTATTTCGTTGCAAATTCCTAACCACTCAACGCCATCTATCAATGTGTCTATGGCTTATGTATATAAGGGACTGTCACTCTCCCTCGGAATGATGCAAGAGATGGGGCAACGGAATGGTGGAATATGAAATGTACAAAATGTATGTAATGTTGTGGACAAAAGTGCTCCCCAAGTGCAAGAAGTCTTTTGAATGTCGTGTTTTACTTGGAAAAGTATTCCAAGGTCGTCTCCTCGGGGAAGGAAAGTTCAAGTGTGTGAAGGTGATTTTGTCAAAATGGAAGAGACGTTTAAAATCTTTTGAAGTTTTGAGTTTTGGTGTTTTTGCTAAAAATGAAAAGAAAACAAGTGTTGGCTAATCCAAAGAGGTCATTCCAATGGAAATACTAACTTAACTTGAAACCTTCCTTCAATGGTGCATAGATGAACGATTGATTCATGGGAAGCTAGGGACGCGATGGTAAGGATCCAAGCATAAACCGTGACCAGGCCTACAGAATATCAAAGACTCACAACCTCATCCACCCTCAACCCAGTCAAACCGAACCATCGTACACCGAGAGGAGAAAAGAAAATGAGTTGAGATGAAAAATCCAAGAGGAGGTCTCCCTTGGATTAGCCAACTAAAAATCTAGCTACTCATAAATAAAGGAAATACATGCATAATATATAGAGACATAGTATTGAAATGGAGATTAAAACTTAACTTAATCAAAGAAAATAGAAACTATAAAGAAAAATATTCAATGCCCATCTTAAAGCTTGAAAATGAAGAACTTGAAAGCATTAATGGTACAAACTAGATCATGTAACTAAACTTGCAGTGTAGTTGAAATAAATGAGATTAAAGTGCAAGAGTTACAGATTACAAGAGATTTACAACTTACTACAATGAAATAGTTGAAGAAAATGCAAAAACATAAATTTCTATTACACTATTTATCATCTTCTTCATTGAGCTAAGACTAAGCTTAGGTAGCCACCTTTTAATAGCTTGTGAATGCTGAATATATGGAGTGTGAGATGATGCATTTTCGTCCTTGAGGCTCTCCTAGCCTATGTGCACAGGCCTCCCATCAATGGGAGGTGAGTGGATGACTTTTTGATAGACTAGGAAGAGCATAGTCTGCACCCAAGATGGCTGCCCCCTTCTCTCCCATCCTCTTTAATGCATTTCCCTCCAAAATCTTCAATTAGGGTGTATGAAGTATGTAGATGTGTAAGGGAAGTCAGGGGACAAGTGAAAGAATAAATGGTGGGACCCCCAAGAAAGTGGAGCAAGAGTTGCAGGTATTTTGAGCAGTCTAGGCACAGCGTACCGCTACATGTACCGGTACGGTTTGGCTACTGGAGTTCGGGGTACTGGCACGCGTACCGGTACACTCTACTACTTTGAACCAGTTTTCGTAGAATCGTCATAACTTTTGATCCAATTGTTTGATTAAGCTATAATTTTGATACAATATAAAAGACATCCAGATCTACAACTTTCATGTTTTGAACTTTTTTCGATTCGAAGTGGATCATTGTCCAAAATGAGGAAAACCGAGGTAGTGCTACAAAATGGTGTGGCTGCTGGTGCCTATGTTACCAAACACCAATACTTCCTTGATTTCTTTCACTTTTAAGCCTCCAAATCCTCATGTAATGTGTCCATCTTTGCATCACTCCTCCACACTTAGTTGCAAGGATCTAAAATCTATCATTTAAGCTATAATTACCTGCAACATCGAAAATTCAACATTATTCATAATTTCGGCTAACTCTAAGTACTTAGATGCAAAAGTTGAGTTAATGACGTAGTATAATTAAATTTAATCAAACCAGTTTCTTGTCCATTTTACAATTATGTTTTGAAAATTTTCAAAAATGACTCAAAAAATTAACTCATTATTCGGTTCTTTAACGTCAGCCAGTCACAATGACGAATTTAAATAACAAAGACACAAATTAAACATTATAAGTTTCGCTCCCCCCAACTTAAACATTGTCTGCAATGTATAAAATAGTGAAAATATAGAGAAATGCTAATTAGGTGTAGAATGTAATATAATTGATAATATTAAACCTAATCTATAAAACAAATAACAAACAATTAGTACTACTATTTATAATCAAACAACAATATAAATTTTTCAGAACACATAGAGTAGCTCTAATAGATGTATAGAAGTTACATCTTGAGTGAATCCATCATAATAAGGTTTAAGCCTTTGACCATTTTCTTTGAAAATATTTTTGGTTAATGGATTCTGAATTTCAATTGTCCTATAATCAAAAACTTGCTTGACAATGTAAGGACCTGTCCATCTAGATCTTAACTTTCCAAGAAATAGACGAAGTTTGGAATTATATAACAAAACTTTCTGAGAAAGTTCAAAAGACTTCCGCTTGATATTTTTATCATGAAAAATTTTTGTTCTAGATTTAGCAATCTTTACATTTTCGTATGCTTCATTTCTTAATTCTTCCAATTCATTAATTTAAAATTTGCGAGATACTCCAACTTTATCCATATCAAAATTCATCATTTTGATTACCCAATATGCTCGATGTTCTAATTCTACAGGCAAGTGACATAGTTTACCAAAAACTAACCGATAAGGAGACATCCCTAAAATAGTTTTATATGTAGTATGGTAAGCCCAAAGCGCATAAATTAATCTCAAAGACCAATCCTTATGATCTAGATTTACTATTTTTTCTAAAATGTATTTTATTTCTCTATTAGCTAATTCAACTTGTCCACTTGTCTGTGGATGATACGGAGTGAATATTTTATGAGAAATTGAAGATTTTAAAAAAAAATTTATTACAGAAATGTGATCCACCATCACTGATAATGGTTTGAGGAATTCCAAATATAGATAAAATATTTTCTTTTAAAAATTTGATCACCGTTCTGTGTTCATTATTTCTACCTGTAATTGCCTATACCCATTTAGAGACATAATCAACTACAACCAGAATGTACAAATATCCAAATGATGGGGAAAAATGTCCCATAAAATCAATGTCCCAACAATCAAAAATTTCAACAATTAAAATAGGGTTTGAAGACATCATATTTCTTTTTGAAATATTTCCCATTCTTTGACATCTGTCACAATTTAAACAATAGATATGTATGTCTTTGAAAAGAGTTGGTCAATAAAATCCGCATTGCAAAATTTTAGCAGTGATTTTCTTTGAAGCAAAATGGCCTCCGCAAGTTTCATAGTAACAAAACTGAATTACCAGACTAATTTCATGATTAGGTACACAACGCCTTATTATTTGATTTTTACAATATTTAAATAGATAAGAATCTTCCCAAAAAAAATTATGTACCTCACTTAAAAACTTGTTTCTATAAGTCTAGGTATAATGAGAAGGAATAGTACTAGTAGCTAAATAATTGTCTATATCTGTATACCATGGTGCTTCTGTTATTGCAAAAAGTTGTTCATCTAAAAAAGTTTCTCTAATTAGAATTGGTTCTTCCTTTATATTAAAATTTAGCTTTGACAAGTGATCTGCTACTATGTGTTCAACTTCGTTCTTATTTTTAATTATAAGATCAAATTCTTGAAGTAACAGTATTCAACGTAGGAGACGTGGCGTAGCATCTTTCTTAGCAAGTAAGTATTTTAAAGCCGCATAATTAGTAAATACAACAATTGATGATCCAACTAAATATAAACTAAATTTATCTAACGCAAATACAATAACAAACAATTCTTTCTCTGTAGTAGAATAATTTATTTATGCATCATTTAGAGTTTTGCTTGCATAGTAAATAACATATGATTTTTTTTATCTTTTTTTTGACCTAATACAGCTCCTACTGCATAATCACTAGTATCACACATTAATTCAAAATGTTAAGACCAATCAGGATGTTGCATAATAGGTGCAAAAATAAGCATGTGTTTCAATTTATCAAATACTAGTTAACATGGATCATTCCATTCAAATAATATATCTTGATACTAAAGATTACATATTGGTCTAGCTATTGAACTGAAATTTTTAATAAATCTTCTATAAAATCCTGCATGGCCTAGAAAAGATCGAACATTTTTTACAATTTCGGAGGAGAAAGATTGGCTATCAAATTAATTTTAGATTTATCAACTTCAATTCCTTTTTTAGAAACTACATGACCTAAAACAATACCTTTTGTAACCATGAATGACATTTTTTCCAATTCACAACAAGGTTTGTTTTTTCACATCAAATAAGAACTTTTTCAAGATTTTCTAAACATAAATGAAATGAATCACCATATACCGAGAAATCGTCCATAAAAATTTCTAGATATTGTTCCACTATATCACTAAATATACTTAACATGCAACACTGAAAGGTAGCTGAAGCATTACATAATCCAAAAACATGCAACGCTGAAAGGTAGCTGGAGCATTACATAATCCAAAAGACATCCTTTTATAAGCAAAAATACCAAAAGGACATGTAAATGTGATTTTTCTTGATCATCTATTGCAATTTCAATCTAATTGTAACCAGAATATCCATCTAAAAAACAATAATACGCATGACCGGCTATTCTTTCCAAAACTTGATCTAGAAAAGGCAATGAAAAATGATCTTTTATGGTGAGGGAATTTAATTTTTGATAGTCAATACACAGATGCCAACTAGTGACTGTACGCATATGGACTAATTAATTTTCTTGATTTTTTATTATAGTGACACCAAATTTCTTAGGGACTACCCGTGTAGGACTAATTTATTTACTATCAGATATAAGATAAATAATATTAGCATCTAATAGTTTGAGTACTTCAGCGTGGACTACCTCTTTCAAGTGTGGATTCAATCTTCTTTGCATCTGATGAGATGGTTTAACATCTTCTTCTAAATACATACAATGAGTACATAGAAGTGGGTTTATACCTTTTGTATCTTCTATTTTCCATCCAATAACGCTTTGATGATTTTTAAGAAATTTTGTCAATTCTTTTTCTTGAATTCCATATAATTTTGAGGATATTATCACTGGATAGATTTCATTTTCCCCCAAAAAGACATATTTTAAGTTAGTTGGGAGAGGTTTCAATTCTAGCTTAAAAACTTTGACATTGGATTTTACAGACTTAAGCAACAATTTTTCACATTTTGGATTCCATGCTAATATGTCTTCATACTCATCATCAGGTATAGACTTTAATGTATATAACTCTTTTTCATACAAGAATTTTCAAATAAAATATGAGTTAAGAATTCAACAAAATTTACTTCATCCAATTCTTCTTCTTCTCTGGGTTGTTTTGCAACGTTAAAAATATTTAATTCCAAAGTCATGTTTCCAAATGAAAGTTTCGTGACTCCATTCCTACAATTTATCAATGCATTTAATGTAGCTAGGAATGGTCGATCCAAAATAACAGGTATGTATGCAGATGCATGAAAAATTGATTGTGTACCTAAAACAATAAAATCTACTGAAAAATAGAATTGATCAACTTGGACAAGAGCATCTTCCACAATTCCGCGTGGAGTTTTGATCGACTGGTTTGCTAATTGTAGTGTAACATTGGTAGGTTTCAACTCACCTAACCGTAATTGTGTATACATCGAATATGACATTAAATTAACACTGGCTCCAAGATCAAGCAATGCTTGCTCAATTTAGAAATTTTCAATGATGCATGAGACTGTAGGACTTCTTGGATCTTTGTATTTAAAAAGAGTGTTATGCTGTATTATAGCACTAACTTGTTTAGTTAAAAATGCTTTCTTTTGTACATTTATTTTTTTTTTAACTGTACAAAGATCTTTTAAAAAACTTAACGTAAGATGGAACTTGTTTAATTGCATCCAACAAAGCAATGTTAATTTTTACTTGTTTAAACAACTCAAGAATTTTAGAATGATCTTTTACAGATGAGGACTTCCTAACTCTGCGAGAAAAAGGTAAAGGAATAGGACATGAATGATCTTCTTTATTTTGTATTTTTGGTTGCTTTTTAGCTGAAGGTTCATGTTCAAATGGTTCATTTATGGAATTGACTTACGTATTTTTTAAAAAAATTTTATGTTTAATAGTCTTGTCAGTCACTTAACCACTTTTCAGTGTTGTGATTGCTTGTACTTGACTTGGAGAAGGTTCAGAGGACACATTATTAGCTTGACTTTGACTTGTGGAGGTTTAGGTTGAGATAAAAAATTTTCCTTCTCTGACGTACTCAAAGATTGGGTCAATTTACCTAGATGACTCTTGATATCTTCAATACTTTGTGAAGTTTGAGCTTTAAAATTATTAAATGCTTGAGGTGTTTGAGTATTGAAACTTATTTGAATCTGAATAAATTGATTCATAGGATCTTCTAGAGTCCTTCTATGTGGGGGTTGATAAGGTTGATATTGTTGTTGAGTTTGTGGCTGTGGTGGACCTTGTGATTGATTTATAGGTTATGTGTTTTTCTAACTAAAATTTTGATGATTTATCCATCTTGGGTTGTAGGTATTAGAATATGGATTTGGATAAGGCTCAGTATAAGTCAAAATAGCATTAAATTGTTCAATTAAAATTTTTTTAAATGCGGGTATAGTTGGACATTCTCCGGCATGATGTCCTAACAGCGCACAAATTTCACATATTTGGTTAGTAGAAGACACAATAGACACTTGCTTAATTTTTTTCATTTCTAAAGCCTCAAGCTTTCAGGATAAATTAGTCATTTTAGCTCTTAAATCATCATTTTCTTTTAACACATACTTTCCTCTTTCGGATGTAGACGACTCAGGTTCTACAATATTTGAAGAAGTCGAGTCCCACATCTGGGAACTTTTAGAAATAGTATCAAAAAATTAGAATGCCTTCTCAGGGTTTTTAATCATTTCAACAAACTGTCGCATTGCAGATGGAAGAACATCATAAAAGAAACCAACTAAAGTCCAATTTTTAAATGCATGATTTGGATGAGCTTGGAGAAGATCCTAAAATCTCTCCCAACATTGATTAAAAGTTTTCCCTTCTTTTATAGAAAAATTCATTATTTGACGTCTTAATGCATTAGTACGATGCAAAGGAAAAAAACTTTTTGAAAAACTTAGTTTGCAAAGCTTGCCAACTTTAATAGAATTAAGTGATTGTTTAGATTTATCTTTCAAAGAATAAGAAAAAAGTTTTAATCAGGCCATTTCAGAGTTATCCTACAAAGTTCCACAGACTTCCTGAAATTTTTTCATATGCACATAATAGTTTTCAGATTTCAAACCATGGAACTGTGGTAGTAACTGTATTATCCCTGCCTTAATATTAAGATTTGGTGCTTCTATTGGAAAAGTAAAGCATGACAGAACATTGGTACGTGTAGGATGCAAATATTCCCTTAAAGGTCGGACATTCTGAACTACTTCTTGCTCCCTAGGAACATTTTGATTCATACTTAAATCAAATGATGCTTGTGTAGATGAAGACGGCTGATTTACAGAACCTACTGAAGAAAACAAACAATCTATAAACATATAATACAAGTAAACAACTTCCCTATTCAAATTAAAATTACCATAACTCCCCGACAAAGGCGCCAAAAACTTGATTAGACCTGTTTTGTGACCTACTTTATATCATACACCCAAGAATAAGTGGTCAAATTTTAGTTTTCTCAGTTGAAGTCCAAGATCGATCCCACGAAAATTTTTAATAATTGGAATTTAACATAAGAACAATGAAGTTATTGTTAAAGCAGTGTAACATTAGATAGTTATGAAGTGAGCTTAGATTGATAGCTATGCTAAGTAAATAAATTGCATAAATAAAATGTGTAGGTAAACTGTTAAAAGACACTAATATGAAAGGTACCCTTAAGTTTAAGGATATCATATGTTTTATATTGGTTAAATACTAGAAATGCCACCTTACAACAATTAACTTCCTGGTCACTAGAGAGTCAATCGGTAGGTCTGATGTATATTGAACCATAACACAACAACTGTTTAGATTAGCTGGTAGGTATATGCAACAATTGACTAATTCAAGTAAACTAGAAGGTCAAACCATTCAGGAGGAATACTGGAATTACTCAGTTGGCAATTTTGTATTTTGTATCAGTGAAACAACCCTAGTGAACCAGAAGGTCAAGCCATTCAGGAGGATCACTTATGTTATTCATTTGATAGCTTTGTACAATGCAATAGTTAAACATCCTCAACAAACCAGAAGGTCAAGCCATTCAATTGGAACACTTTAGATATTCTACCGGCAGGTTGATGATTCAATGATGACCTAATTTCGGGCTATGTATTGAACTGAAAGCACTGACTATGCCAATACTTAACTCGTGTATAACCAATCAATCGACTTTTACGTAACACCCAATTATGTATATCACTGTATCATGCATGAAGTACATAATAGTAGATAGTATGATATAGAATATTAAGTACTGCTCGGTGTTCATAACTATGAGCATATTATAAATATAATCATCCATCAATTAAGGGAGGTATATATATCAATAAAGCATAATTAAACATCGGCATTTTCATAATTTAACCAACTTTCCATAATTATGGACACTAACACTCCTTTCCCAAGGAATAATTGAAATACAACCACCCTAAACATCAGTTAAGACACAAAGGTGGCGGAAGTTCAACTCTCCAAGTAGAAAAAACATAATAGAAATGTAGAAATAATAGAATTCTGGCTGGAAAGTAGGTGAGACAAGATCTCCCCTTGGATTCTTGAATCTTTCTTTGAATTCCTTTTTGTATTGTGTTTGAATTCTCTGCAAGGCTTCTTGGAATTCCCCCTCCCTCTCTAAGCTCTCGATTAGGCTAGCTGGACAGGCTTATTTATAGGCCAAAAGAATGTCTGGAATGAAGGAGAAGAAGCTGAACCGCCTTAGCTACCATCCGGACGCCATCACCATTGTCCGCACAGTGCTAATTTGCTGGAATGTGGTGACGGTCTTCCACACTATTCTTGCATGTTCCATCCTTAAATTACACTTGCTTCCTTGCAAGTTTAAGCTTTAGTGGATTGCTCTCCTCAATTGTCGCATAAACCCTTGCTTACGCACTAACCCTAATTAATAGCTTTTAACTATTTAATCTTACATAATTAACTTATTTAACTATTTTAATTTACATACTAATTAGGGTTAATCACACTCCTTTAAATGAAACAACAAAGCCCAAAAAAGAACACTTGGGCTCATGACAGACACTTCTTTAAATTTATGTAAAACTTCTCGTGGCGGAGGACCCTCAAAACTTGCTGAAGATGAAAAATGTGTTCTTCCTTGCTATATATTTGAATATCATCAAATTAAACAACCAGAAATTAACCAATAAATGGCTGCAATACTTGTGTCATGAAGGTACTAGGGGTATTTGTAAGACCAAATGGCATGCATAGCCATTCATAAAGGCCATCCTTTGTCTTGAAAGCTGTCTTCCATTCATCTCTGGTCTTATACGTATTTGATGGTATCCACTTTTTATATTTATCTTCGAAAATATGCAAGAACTACTCAACATATCCACCATATCATCAAGCCTTGGAATGGGGAATTGATATTTGATTGTGATTTTGTTTGTAGCACGGCTGTCGACACACATGCTCCAACTGCTATCTTTCTTTGGAGTGAGCAATGCAGGGACAACACAAGGGCTTAAACTTTCATGAATAAATCCCTTAGACAGTAGCTCATCTACTTGCCTTTTAAGCTCTGCATGTTCACTTCGAATCATGCGATAGGCTAGAAAATTAGGCAATTGTGACCCTGGAGTAAGGTCTATTGCATGCTGGACATTGCACATTGGAGGAATTTCATTTGGTAGCTCTT
This sequence comes from Ilex paraguariensis, assembly GCA_963454935.2. Classification (NCBI taxonomy): domain Eukaryota; kingdom Viridiplantae; phylum Streptophyta; class Magnoliopsida; order Aquifoliales; family Aquifoliaceae; genus Ilex; species Ilex paraguariensis. The sequence goes on from CAUOFW020009368.1 coordinate 122,858, forward strand.
CGGGTGCAACATTAGAGATGTGAGATAGCAACTCAGTCACTTCCGGTGACATTGTAGTGGATAAAACAACTTCTATTTTTTATACTTCTTTCATCACCACAACATATATGACCCCCAATTCCATGCTATCTCGTTGAAAGTGCTTCTTGGTGAGAACATAAAGGGACTTTGGCTTAACATCAGAATCATTCTTCGGATTCTTTTCTTTGAATTTCTCCATTTTAGCTATAGTCAACGACTTCAAAACAATCTCTTTGTTGTTAAATGAGAAAGAGTATGTATTTTGTTTCCCACAGTGATGTACATCTCTATTATAAAGCCAAGGCCTTCCAAGGAGGATGTGAGTAACTTTCATCGGAATCACATCACACTAAATAGAATCACTATAGGAACTGTAAGAAATAGAAACAACGCATCGTTGAGTTACCGGAATAGAAGTGCTGTCAATCCAAGCTACCTTATATGGCTGAGGATGTGGTTGAATGGGAAGCTTACACCGCTCAACCGTGGATGATGATACAATATTCATGCAACTACCACTGTCAATAATAAGCTTACGGGCTTGATCTCCAGAATGGACCAGCATCTAGAAAATAGAAGTGCGCCTCCAATCTTCCTTCTTAACTTTAGGGGCCGCAAGGATACGCCTTACAACTGAAATCAATGAAGTGTCAGTCTTTTTGTCTTCTAAATCATCAGTATTGAAGGCCCCAACACCAAACTATTCCTCCTCATTCTCATGGTGTTGTTGGTCAGGTTCCTCATTATGCTCCACTCCCATATGTAAATTTCTCTTTGCGCATTGAAATGCCATGTGAACTCTCTCCCCACATTTGAAGCACCTGCTTTCCCTTTCTCCCGATTTTTTGGTTGGATGAGCTTTGCCTTTTCGGCCAGCCATGTTTTGAGAAGATGGCTTAGAACAATTGGTTCAAAAGTTACTTGTATCATTGTACTTCTTTGATGTTGTCTCCCCAGCTTAAGACGCAAACTTTCTCATAATTGGGTACTTCAAATACTCCTCCATATCCAAAGCAACCTGGAAAGCATGTTCAAGACTATACAAGGGTTGAAGAAGCAACTCCCTCCTAATATCTGGTCTCAAAACCCATCTTTATTTGTGCAAGAGTTTGACTTGGAGCTTCCACCACTTGACTCTTTGTTTTAAGTACATCAAATTTCTCCATTTATGCAGCCACTGAAATGCTATTTTGCTTTAATTCCATGAGTTGTTCAAATAACTTCTCATGTTAATTTGTTGGCATGTACTTCTCCCAAAGTTTATCTTTCATCTCTTCCCAAGTACTAATTGGCGGCTGTCCCAATCACCTAATATCACCTTCCACGCCTGTCTACCAAATTTTTGTTAATCCTACAAGCTTCATTTTAGCAAATCCCACTCGTCGATCATCAATCATATCAAACCAATCAAAGTATTCCTCGATGGAAGCAAGCCAAAGTCTAGAACCTCCGTTTTAACCTTCTTTGTGGTATCTTCGGCCATATCATATGTCTCATATTTCTCTCTTTCTAGCAATTCTCTAGCCCATTCAGGCATGGGAGGTTATGGTATCCCATTTGGTAATTCACGTGTTGGAGGAAGATTCGGGACTCGCACCTCTGCTACTCTTTCATTCTCCACATGACCCTCGATAGCAGCTTCTCCTTGCTCATGGGCTACTGCATTATTGAGTGGTTGAACAATTCTAGTCTCCAAGTTGGTCATTTGAATGCTTATACCATTCATCTATTCCGTAATCCAGAATAACATTTCATTTCTCTGATTATCTGTCAATCTCCCTCTAAAAGGCTTGCCTGATCGTGTAGTCATGGTACTACCTTGTTCTGATACTAAAAATTATGTAGGATAAACTTGGGAGGCAGCTAAGGAAACAGGAAATACTGAAAACATGGGTTGTTTAGGGGCTGTGAAAAGTAGACGTGAACAATAGATAGAAAGCAAGAAGGAGAATTAGAAGGAAGAGAAGATAGTTCTAGGCCTCACACCTAGAAACCCAAGGCATCTTGCCTAGGGGCTCTTTTGCATCACACCAAAGAAAGGATTGCATCACACGATCTTAAAGCTTCTGAAAATTTCGTATATTCATTTATCATACTTCAAAGTCTTGAAGTTACATCAATATATAGGACTTCATAAACTAATTAATGCTAAAACTTTTCTACTCCCAAAAAGCTAGATACAATGAATGAATCTGTGGATGCATAGAAAACCTGTGGTTAATGTAACTGAATGAATGGTCATAAGGCAAATGAAAAGTCATGTAGACTTTTAGAAATAAGGTCATGTCTAGTCAATATCCCAAGTAGGCCCAACATCATCCAACATATGCCAAATTAAGGCTTGGGCCTTAGAACCATCCAGTCCATGTCTTTTATATACCTTTATTGGACGTTGCCATTTTCTATCACCCCTTCAACGGGAGAATGAAAGGTGGATATGATAAGTTCATTAATTGGGTGGAGAATCAATGTAATTACATCTTTTATATGAAGATTTCCTTTTTAATAGGGTTATTTTACACTTTAAAGGAGAACTTGATGTATGTATTCTGAGTTGGTTTCTCCAATCATTGTGGTAGTTGTACATGATATTGATTTGGACATATCAATTTTTTGCTTTTGTAGAATATTGAGTGTCGATTTGCTAGACCGTGAGTTATTCTCGGAGAAGTTAAGGGGGTATTATGCTCTTCATCTCTGAATAGGTTGTTGTTTAAACCGTTATGTTTATATGTCCCATATAATATTGGTCTAGTGATTAACCCTAATTAATGCATAATTTAATTAAGTTAATAGGTCAATTGTGTTAGTTAAACAAAGTTAAACTAGTCAAAATAAGTCAAATTAGGATTAGTGTGTGAATTAGTGATAATGCATTAATTGTTGTTGTTTTCAGGGTTTTGTGCATCAAAGCTACAAACTACTAGGGAGCCAATTGTGTCAAAGCTATGAACTACTGGGAGCCAATTATATCAAAGCTACAAACTACTGAGGAGCCAATTGTGTCAAAGTTACAAACTACTGAGGAGCCAATTGTGTCAAAGTTACAAACTATAGGGTGTCAATTGTCAAAACTATAAACTATAGGGTGCAAATTATCAAAGCTCAAAATAAAGGGGGATCAAAGTGTAATTCAAAGCTGCCAAACAAGACTTTCATCCTCCCTTGTTGCCTATAAATACCACCCCTTAGGACTTATAAACCATCCATATTTTGGTAGTGGAAACCCCTCCAAAAGTATTATTGTTTTCTTTAAGTATTGCTTTCATTTATTGTATAATTGTTTTCTTTTACTTTCATTGTTTAAGCTTCCTTCTTTCCTTAGAGGAGTGAAGCTCTTCCACTTTTATAGAGCTTATCAAAGCCGTGAAAGGTGGAACGTGATTCACTCATTCTTTGTGAAAGATCGGCTCCTTGTGTAATATGTTTTACCTTGTAATTCCTCTATTTGGAGGGATGAACATCACTCACTTTTCTAGTTTTACCAAAGTCATGAAGGGTAAGTAGTTTCTCATTCACTCTTTAGAAAGAGGTGATGGACATGTATAAATCATCCGGAAGTTATATTTGTGCATTTTGTTTTCTTTCAAATTCTTAGTTTTAAAGTGGGCATTAAATGTATTCTCTCTTAGTTTATGTTTCTTTGCATTAGCATAGCTCCAATTTTTATTTCTTCATTATGTCTTCTCATTACATTGTTGTCTTTACCTTAAGCGTGAGTAGCTAAGCCTTTAAGTTGGCTAATCCAAGGGAGACCTCCTCTTGGGTATGTCATTTCAACTCATTTTTCTTCCTCCTCTCAGGGTACAATGGTTCGGTTTGACTGGGTAGAGAGTGGACGGGATTGTGAGTCTTTGATATCCCGTAGACTTATCACGGGTTATGCTTGGATCCTCAGTTTTATCTCATCCCTAGCTTCCCACGAATCAATCGTACATTTATGCTCTATTGGAGGAAGAATTCGAGTTGACTTGATATTCCTATTAGAGTGAACCCTTTGGATTAGCCAACATTTGTTCTATATCATTTTCATTACAATCACAAACCAACATTCAACTAAAAAAAAATTTACACTTTATTTTTACAAAAATCACCTTCATGATGATACACCTCCTTCCCTGAGGAGACGATCTTAGAATACGATTCCAAGTAAAATACAACAATCAAAAGTCTCTCTGCGTTTGGGGAGCATTTTTGTTTATACACACACACATTTCATACATTTCATTCACTCACCATTCCGTTGCCCTTTCTTTTGACATCATTCCAAGGGGGAGTGACACTCCCCTCCACACATAGACTATACGCATTGAGGGATGATGTTCGGAGGTTAGGGTATACTACAACATAAACAACCAAGCATCTTAGAGATGGAACAACCCAATGTGGTCAAGTTCTAGAAGTTGATGGGGGAGAAAGCTATTGCTCAGATGAATTCTTTTGGGTTATATTATTATGTTTTAGTACATTTTAGAATGGGTTCATCTTTCTGAATGCCTTTCACATTTGATTATAGGTCCATACATGATCTATCATTAAGGATCATTTTCTATGTCTCTTTTACATGTCAATCCACCATTTTAATTATTTTCTTTCTGATTAGCTATTTTCTAAAATTTTCTATTGCCTGCTTTAACGTTTCATATTACCTCTTAGATTTCTTTTTGCTGCCTTTCAGGTTCAAAGGTTAGTTGGTCCATATCATTATTACATAGTTCCCAAAGATTTGATTTTTATGCAACCACGTTAATAATGTTTTCATATAGCCACATTGGCTATGGTGAGTGAATTTACAACTTTAACAAGGTCTTCTGAAATGGGTATATTTCACTCACATCCACTAGATTTAGATCATATTTCACTAATAGCCTATTGGTTTCTAAAATATCACTATCCCACTTTATAAGTTTTTGTCGGTTAAAGGCATGAAATTAACATTTGATTTTGCCAAATTAACGTATAATTTCATAATATTAATATTCCAACCATCCAATTATCATTCCAAATTTTCAAATTCAAAAACAAATTACATTTGATTTTATCAAATTAACACCAAATTTACCTCCAATTCATTGAATAAACATTCAATTTTCCTCAAATCAACCTTTAATTTCACCAAAACAATACCAATTTAATATTCTATTTCATTAAATTAACAAGATAATGATCTTAAATTTATCAAATAAACATTCAATCTAATCGAATTAACATTGAATTTCATCCAATTAGTGTTCAATTTTATCAAATTGACATCAAATTATTATTCAATTTTATCAATTTAAAATGTCATTTAAACAAATAACATAAAATTAACCTTTAATTTCAATCAATTAAAATTTAGTTTTATAAATTTTAAATATCAAATTAATATCACTTTACTTATTTAAAACCAAATTAATATTTAATTTCTTCAATAACTCCCTAAATTGACTTTTAATTTTATTAAATTAACAACATTCAATCTTATCGAGTTAACATTGAATTTTATCCGATTATCATTTAATTTAATCATATTCACACCAAGTTATTATTCAATTTTGTCAATTTAAAATGTCATTTCAACAAATTAACACCAAATTGACCTTAAATTTCAATCAATTAACATTTAATTTTATAAAATTTAATTTTATCAAATTGGTATCACTTGATTAATTTAGAACCAAATTAATATTTAATTTCATCAATCACACACTAAATTGACTTTTAATTTTATCAAATTAACACAATTTCACCAAATCAACACTCTATTATGTCCTATTAACATTTAATTAGTAATTAATTTAATTAATTTAAAATTTAATTTCAAGAAATAAAAACTCAATCACACATTAGAATGAAACCAAAAGGAAGGGAATCAGAGTTTGTATACTCAGTCACATATAGGAATGAAACCAAAATAAAATGAATCAGATGTTGTATATTTCAATATTTTGACAAGAATAGTTCAAGTTTACTCGTTTGTGTCTATCACAACTTCACCTAATATCAGTTACAGTTTTTGCATAGTTGTGTAACACCCTACATTTTATTTTATATATGTATATAGATATATAGTAAATAATTGTGGTAAAAAAAATGTGGATATATGTAGTGATGTGTGTTTGAATTTGGTAGATTAGAAAAAAAGAAATTTAAAATGTTAGTGAAAATAATAGTTGAAATTTAGTTTTAATAAGTTAAAATATGAAATTTTAGGTCCTAGAACTTGTATTAAATAGGTTTGGTGTAGAAATATGTGTTGGAGAGGTTTGGGATGGATTTGGTTGGCTTAGGAATGAATTGAAAATGGAAAAAGGACGAAGACAGGCTGTGAACAGTACACTGCTGCAACTTCAAGCTCGATTTAGACCTAGATGAAGTAAATATATCTCAAAACTCAAAACATGAAAGTTTTATAGCTCTTTCTTATCATTCCATAGCATCTTGAATCATCTCAATCGGAGCTTGGATGAGAGAGTTATGTTCAGATAACGAAACAATGTCGAAATAGTCCAATTAGCTTCGTTTTGCATTTAATATCTTCATTTGCATCCTAAATCAAAATATAAGAATAAGGAGTATTTTTAGGCTTCAAATAAGTATAAAAGGCTTTAAGAAACACCCTTTATCACCTTTTATTTGCAAACATCGCAAAAATTTATTAATAGCCGATTCAGATGGGTAAAATAAAAACTTTAGTGTTTCGGGTGTACGTTGACTTGAGTTTTGAGATAAATCATAAAAATAAATGTTTTTAGGTTAAAATAACATTAAAAATGAATTCGGAATGTCGACAAACCTTAGGGTAGTCATATGAATCAAATTGGAGATTCTTAGTGGCAAAATCGTAAATTTAGAGAAACCCAAAATAGCCTATGAACAGTATTTTTTGGGGCTGCTATGTTTTAAACTCATTTTCATCTCATTTGCTCTCATTTCCTTCACTTCCCTCACACCCCCACACCTCTTGAAACCCTAGAGAGCATTAGAGAAGAAGAAAATAAGGGAAAAATAAGAGATTCAAGGATGATTCAAGATCAAATATTCTTGTTCTTCACACCAAAGCTAAGGATTTAAGGTAGGGGTTTTCTCTCATTCACTTACGTTGAGGTTAGGGTATTTATATATGTATGTTTTGGCTATCAATGATATATATATGCTATGGAATCATCCTCTCTTAACCTTTTTATAAGGATTACATGTTTTGAACAAAGTAGGGTTTAATACCCATGAAATCTCCTTTTTAATTTTAAAACCCAAATTTTTGGAAAGTGGTGTATTTCCTTCCTAAATGCTTTTTTTATTATGGATTTCAAAACCTTAGCGCTTTGTGTTGGGTAGAAAAATGATGTTATTGTAATCTCATATATTTTCTTAGTTGGTTGTGGAATTGTTATATGATATATTTTGAGAATTTTGGATAGATGCTTGTAAATTGAGATAAATATTGGAATTGTATGCTTGGTTGGATTGTTTGTGATGCACATGAGTGAGAGGTTCCTTGTAAGGATGACTCACTCCTTCTCAAGAGGTTCCCAGTAAGGATACTTAGGAAATAATGTAGTGATTGGTGAGAGGTTCCATGTAAGGATGCTTATCCATTTTCAAGAGGTTCCGGTAAGGATTCTTGAGAATCAAAAGTGACCTAAAGCGGGGTGGAGGTTACCACAAAGTATGCCACCTACCGAAAGAATTGTTGGAAATTGGGTATGACAATTAATGATTATTATTTGTATGTGATGCTCGTTTATTCATTTAAGTAATGTTTTTAAATAAACTTGAGATCCTTTTTAAATTATGTATCTATGTTATGTTAAAATTAAGACCGACCGTTTTAAATGCTTTTCTAAACCTTGTATGGGTTTGGGAGAATTTTTTCTACAGAGCTTCGTACTCACCCCCTATCGCTAACATTTTTCAGATTACCCGCTTGAGGAGGAGAACGTAAGGATCGAGAAGCCCGTTACTTGGGAGACTCCACTAGACCGGAGTGTGGATCCTGAGGTGAACGCATAGAGCGATCTCCTTTCCTTTTGTACTAGACTAGGATATTCTCTTGGAACATTGTGTAGTCTAGCTTCTTTTGTTTATTCCGCTGCGCTTTTTTAATTAATTTTTGAGTTGTAATAGCCATGACTTGGGCTTATTCTTTTGGATAATGTTGTAAATATTCGTGGATGACAAATAAAGTCTTATTTCTTAAAGGATTATATTAGTGCTCTCATGATATGAATGATTTTAGAATTAAATGCCGTCTAGAATGTGTTTTGGGCCTTACAAGTTGCCCATAAAGTTGTTATGTTTTTGGAGTTGTGTTCTGTGAGAAAAAATGCGAGAATACAATATTGGTAGTTGTAATTTTGGTGGATCTTGTTTCTTCTATACTCCGTCACCATGCATTTTTAAAATAGCTTCTATGTGTGCTATGCACATGACCATTCTTAAATAGGGCAGCAAAAGGTCGACAAGGAGGGGGGAATGTACACTCTCAATTTCCCATACTTTTTATGCTTTTAATATTGTTCATTTAAAGTATTAAAATTTTGCTTCTATTAAAGGTAGGAAAACAATGTCTTCAAACTTTTGTATAACTCCATTATTGAACTCTTATGGACAAGAGTTAGCTTCCTTCCTCCTTTGAGTGTTGTTGAAATCGCACGAGCCTAAATTATATTGCAATATAAGAGCACCCAACTTCTCCTTGGGTGTCCTTTCTTAAGTTATCGCCGCTATATTCTACAATGTGTTTAATACTCCAAATGGTTCATCTGCAACGTATGTGTGCACCTAACTAGCATCAATAAGCATAGATAAAAGAAGATAATTCATATACCAAAATGCATTTAAATCGCTACGTCAAAATAGTAATTAAACATAGTTTTACTTTCTTTATGTAATTACTTTTTACTTACAAAAATTAATTAACTTTTTCACGTTGTCAACTATGGGAGCCCCAAAATCAGTTCTACTTAGAATATTGATGTCTCAGACTTCACTGTAAGGTTTCCACTTAAAGCTAATCAATTAAAATATAGGGGTCTATTTGATAATATTTTTGTTTTTAGTCTTTGAGAAAATAAAAAATTTAATTAATTCTTTTTTGTTTTTTTTTAATTGAAATCGTTTTGAAATCTACCTCAGTTTTTGGAAATGAAAAAAAGGTTGTTTCCAAAAAAAATAAGAAAACATAAATGATCGAAGGGGCACACCTTCATTTAACGAGATTTTGCCATCGATTCTTGTTGGCAACAAAATAAGCCCTTTACCAAAAAACCATCAAGGCAAATAGTAGACCATTCCCTCTTTTTTCCATTCTCTCTCCCAATTGTCCGAGCTTCACTCTTTCTACCTCTAGAAGCTCTCTCTCTATTTATCTATCAACATCTGAAGCTCTCTCACCAAGGAAAGTCTTTAGCTTCAATCCCTTATATCTAGGGTTTTCAGAGTTTTGTGCTTCTATTTTCAGATCTCTCTATCTCTTGATCTCTCTATTTGCAGCTAGATTCGTGTGTTAGATTTGTATGTTATTTATGGGTTATTTATGTGTCTTATTATTTTATGTGTGTAGATCTATGTGTTATTCTTTTTTTGTGTGTTAGATCTGGTTTTCTTTTTCTTTTGTTGCGTGTTAGATCTATCAACTAGATGTTAGATCTAATTTTTTTGGGTTAGCTATGCAATTTTTGTGTGTTACATCTGATTTTTCACTATTAAACCCGGATCCGATTACACCTACATCTATGATGCCCTTTTGATTCTACTTATATTTCCTCTCCCTTACGGCTTATGAATTTTTTTAAGCTAACTATAAAATACTAGAATCAACAGTTTCTTGATTCACTCGTCTCTTTATGATGAAACATGCTTGTGCCTGCACCTTTCACCTTTGTCCACTAGTCATAACCATAGTCATCATAACCCATACACTTTGGTCACCACCCCTAATATTTTATCATAAAGATGCTATTGACACCAATTCAAAATCCAATAATGATGTGTTTTTTAAACTTTTTTTTTAATTAAAAAATTATCATTTGTGAATTTTATGAGTGATTGGATTAGTGAATCACATTAATTTTTTCCATTAAGATCTGTCACTAACACGTAATTTGCTTCCTTAGGCACATGTTTGCATGTAAAATAATTTGTTTTGAACATTTTGATTATTTCATCAATAATTTTCCATACATATGTAGAGACATTAACAATGTGTGGTTGTAGATGGCGAAGTGACGATGTTGTTGAGGTTCAATCGACCAAATCTGATGGCCCATGGCCTGCTAATAATGTGGCAATTTTTATAGATTCAATAGATGAGTAGGTTACAAAAGGAAAGAGGTCAATCACTACATTCACAAGACCAATGTGGAACTGCATTCTTAAGGAATTGAAAGTAAAGTATGAGATTTTTTGTTGGACTAAAATAGATTTTTAGTTGTAAAAACTAATTTTTTTGTTGAATTTGAACCTAAATTAAAGTGGGAATCGCTCTTCATTTTGAGTAAATTTTCGTGGGTTTATATTTTACTCTATGAGAAGAATAACGTAGTATATTCACTTGTTCAAATCGAGTAAGAGATAAATGAGAAAATAGGCTCAAAAGTGACCCTCTTGAAATTTGGAAATAAGAGATTGGATATATGGGATTTGACAATAATTCCACATTGATTGGATAAGAAATTTTACATGTGCACATATATGCTAAGTTTGCACTATGGGTAGGGCCCAAAGGGATACCACACTTTTATTAGCAGAACGAGCATCTACATGGACTTCGGTTCGACCACACGTGCGATAAGATTTGGTTTAGACCCAACCTGAGTTTGGTAACGAATTTGGTCCAAATTTCTTAATCCAATTTTAATTTATGTTCGTTAGGAATTTAAAATTTTCATTGGTTCAGATTTTTAATTTCACTCCAATCCGAATTTTTGAATTTGTGTTTGTTCAGTAAGCAGACATTAATTGTGTCTTTTGGACTGTATTGTGTTTTCTGGGTTGTGTTTGTTCGCATGGTGGTTGTCCGAATTAGTTATCATTTTGTCTATAAATAACCTAGTAACAATAAAATTCTGCATTAACTTCAGACTTACATTTTTAGTAATTAAGGCAATCATTACATTCATAATTTTCGGCACTAGCAATCTATATATCTAAGAATACAACACACAATTATGGTTCACTGAGCATTTATATTGGAGTGCTACTTCTAAATACGTGATGATCATTGGATCATAGGAGGCAAACACTTAGATTTTCATAAGTATCAAGTGTGGGGGTGAAATTTGTCTTAAGGACATAGTATCAAACACTAGTTTTGATCCATCTAAAGTTTAATCACAATACTTGTTCTACAAACATGTCATTTTTATTTATTGCTTTATATGTGTTACTATTTCATTCTTCATTGTTACTATTTTATTCTAAATTGCATGATATAAATAAGAGATTTCAATATGTGATTTTGCTATAATTGAAAAATACATCCAACATTTTGTAGGTGCCTACAAGGATTGGGTCATTACAATTGTTTCATATGGTTGGATCAATACCACTCGACAAGGAAAGAGCCTAATTTGATTCATCAAAGCCAAGTTGGATGGTGAGGCAATAAATGGGGCACTATTCTGATGGTCTTTTGTTGTGGTTACAGTTACCTATGTTGTGCACTATTATTCTTACTCTTTGTAATATTTGTTGAGATTTTGCTGAAGTGAGGGGGTAGTGGTATCCATGAGACTATGGAGTTTAGATGTGTAAGATCATATTTTTAATTGGCTTATTTCGTGAATTCCATTGTAAATCTCAACCAAATTCCATGGTCATCAAGCTTCGAAGATCAAGATCCCTAAGAGACAAAAGAAGGGAATGAGATCAAACTAAAACTCTACATCAAGACTTTTCTGATGCACCTTCAAGCTTAGGAAAAAGGGAATGACCTAGATACCTATGATTATACCTTATTTTAATAGACTTAGAAGGATTAGAGTTAAAATAAAATTAGAGATTAATCTGTGTATGACTTCTAGATGTTTTTAAATGAACAGTGTTTCTAAATCGTTTTGTGTTTTGAAAATATAGTTTGAACCATTAGCAGATCCCTTTTTGAGTAATACCCTCTAGTGCTCAAGAGGCTAAGTTTTTGCATGGTTTTATGCTTAAAAAACCTATAGGGACTGATCTATGCTCGCTAACCTTTGCTAGAGTTGTCTCTTTATGACTTAGGAAAAAGATAGGCAAAGACTAAACGGAGGAGGAACAAGGACTGCCCTTAAGGCCACTCGAGCGGTCTCAAAGGTAGCTCAAGTTGTCCCAAGTTTGCTCGAGCGGTCTGCTCTTCCTAGGTCAATTGGAAACTTATTTTTAATTCGTCAGACCACCACCTTATAGCCACCCTCTCACCAATCGAGATTTCATTTGTGAATTTGAGTTTTCTTATTGATCAAGATTGCCCTTATTCTGAGCCTATAAATAGAGAGTTACTTTCCTACACCTATGGTATGCCTCTAAGAGCTAGAAAGACCAAAAACCTTTCTAGAGAGCTTCAACCACAAACTTAGATCCCTAACCCCAAAGGGTTCCATCTTGTGATTCTTATCCAATCTCACAACTTTGAAAAAAAGAACTTGTTTGGGTGAAAACCAGACCCATTGGAGTGTGAAAATCGATAGTCTTGGGTGTGAAGTGACTTGATCCAAAATGTGTACACCCAAGTGCAGGCGGTCAAGCTGTAGTAATAATCTAGTTAAGTTCGAAGTCGAATCCACTGGGAACTATGATTGGTGTTCTGAAGTAAGCAGTGACAGAGACCAAGTAATTGGAAACTTTGAGAGTTTGAAGTTATGAGATTTCTTTGAATAGAATAGAAGATTCTTTTCAAGAGTTTTCTAGACAAAATATAAGATAAATTCAAAATGTAAAATAGTCACTCTTTAGCTTGAGGATCAGAACATGTAGTTGATCATTCATTTTATCATACTTGTGTTTTATAACTCAGTTAACTCCCGTGTCAACAACAAGTTAATCGAAAGATAGAGATGGACAATGAGAATTAAGCACATGATTCTGATGCATTTCTAGAAGTTTATAAAAATTGTCTTTGCCGAGATTTAACCTGTCTACAAACAAGCAAGTGTTTCTACAAGGCATTCAACTATGACATTAATGTTCCATTCTTCATATAAAGCATAATAATGGTGAAGATTAAAATATTGTCATGAAGATCTAGCTGGGGTACTTGCCTTGAACCAACGGATCTTTCCATGTAAGAGTCATCCGTGACATAGAAAGAATATATAGTTATACAAAGTACCTTAGCTTTGATAGATGAATTCAATCATTCAATAAGTAAAATATAAAGCATTAAAGCATAAAGGAAATGTACAAATATAACTTCTGGATAATCAATACATATTCATCACCTATTACTAAAGAGTGAATGAGAAACTACTCACTCTTCATGACTTGGGTAAAGCTAGAAAAGTGAGTGATACTCATCCCTCTAAGTAGAGAACTTACAAGGTAAAATACAATAAGCGAATAGCCGATCTTCACCAAAGAATAAGTGAATCACGTTCCACCCTTTAAGACTTTGGTAAAGCTCAAGAAAAGTGAAAGAGTTTCACTCCTCTAAGGAAGAAGGAGGCTTCCTCAACCTACAAATGGAGGGTTGCTTCCTCAACCAACAAGTGGAGGGTTGCTTCCTCAACCAAGAGATGGAGGGTTGCTTCCTCAACCAAGAAATGAACTGACTCTCTTGATACAACTAAATATAACATACATCTAAGATTAATCAAAATGAGTGGGAGTCTAAGCCTCCATACAAACTCCTTACTAGTTCTTGGTGTAGTCTAAACCTACTAACCAAGCTCTAGCTCCCTACTTTACAAGAGAAAAATTGCCCCCCGAAGCTCCCCTAATGGGAGTATTTATAGGCAAGGAAGGGGAGGGGGGAAGATAAGAGAGGATGAATAGTGTATGCCACCCAATCTAAGTGAAAACCAACTACTCTGCAGACAGTCTATGGAGGACGTTCGAACGTGAGTTGATGTTCAAATGTTGTTTCTGTTTTGGCTTTATAGACGTTCGAACGTGTCTTCTGTCTTTGCTTTAGGGGCGTTCGAACGCCAGATGGGATTTGACCATATCACTCAAGTGATCTGTGGTCTTCTGTGGAAACCCACTTTCACACCTCATGCAGAACTTGACATTTTGCACTCATCACTTTGGTCTTCAATCAAATCAAGTGGATGTTTGAAGTGAGTTGGTGTTCGAACGTGGTACTCAAGTACCTTAGGGTCTTCTCTCTTGGCTGCAACACGCCATCTTTTAGTAGTTTGGGCTTCAAGTGGACATTCGAACATTAGTTGGCATTCGAACGTGGTAGGCTTGGTCCAAGTTTTTCCAATTTTGCTTCAGAATATGCTGGTGTTGCATGAAAGTTTGATATTCATCGCCTTTAGTCCCTTGTACAATTTATGGCCCGAAATGCCATCATTTAAACTCCATCAAAGTATAATTAGTCTTAAAGAGCATAGTAATATGCTAATTTTAACTACTAATCATGAAGCCTTGAAGATTGTTGAAGGCCTAGACAAACCGTGCGATGGGGAGGTCCAAGTGAAGCTAGCCATAAAGTAGGATCTATGTCTCTCTGTCGAAAATCCCTCTCCAACATCTAGTGTAGCTTCACTTGGACCTCTTCGCCACATGGATCATCTAAGCCTCGAGCAATTATGGACATGCCAATAATCCTTAGTATGCACACACCAATGGGTTTGTCAACCTTCAAGTTCTTGTTCTCGAAGTTGTGAATTTAGTTATAATCACTAGATGTAGCCTTTGGATTATAGGGATCTAGGTTGTGGTAGAAGCTTTCAAGGTAGAGGAATGAATTTCACTATTTGAAATCTCTCTAGAGGCTTAACCTAGATGTGGGAAAGGCTCTCCCTATTTATCGATACGGAATAAAGGTAGTCTTAGTAAATAAGAAAACTTATATTCGTGAACGACAACTCGATCAATGGTAAGGCGGTTGCCACTGGAATGAAATCACAGTTTCAAACATAACTAAGGTAGGCACCACTCGAGTGACCATGGTCACTGCTTGAGCGACCGTGAGACCGCTCGAGTGACTCATAAAGTAAGCCCTGTACTGCCTTTAGTGGCCTTTTCCCATTTTCTTCCCTAAGTCATAAAGAGGTCACTCTAACAAAGGCTAGCAAGCATATCCCTATAGGTTTTTAAGCATCAAACTATGAAAAAACTTATACTCTAGAGCACTAAAGGGTGTTGCTCAAAAAGGGTCTGATTGTGACTCAAACTATGTTTTCAAAACACATAAATGTTTTAGAAAAAATTTTCTTTTAAAATCACCTAGGAGTCATAATCAGATTGCTTCTGATTTAATTTTCATCCTAATTATATTAAATTGAATTAATTAAGGGTTCATCTTAGGTGCCTTAGGTGTATACAAAGATTGAATGATATAACTTTGATGCTTGATCTCCTCTCTTTAATGGCACTTTTGGATCTTGAATTTTATGGCATCACGACCATGAAATAGGTTTAGATTTTAAAAATGGACTCCACAAAATTAGCCAATTACAAATATGATCTAACAGAGTACTTTAGGTACAGGCTATGAATGAATAACTCTCATAAACTCCCATAAGTCCTATACTAAAAGTCTCCTAAACTAAAGCTAGTCATCTACTTGCATCAACTCCACCATCATGTTGTGCCTCAACACCATCATCCTCATTCATAAATCCAGCATTATGAAGCATATGTCAGACACCTCTTATCTCCCACTATAGTGATCTCCACTTTGTCTTTATCCCAAAAACTCATCCATCTAGAGAATCAAACCTGAGGGCTATAAGACTATGTTACTCATATATACTAATCTGAATGTGACCGAAAGCATCCAGGACAGTAGTCCACTAAACAAGAGAAAAAGATGGAGTAGCCCTAGGTGGTGCACATGAAGTGCTAGCTCATTCAGTCCTAGGTGGTGGTGCTCTCCTCAATGGTCCAAGCTCAGAGGTGTGAGTAAATATCTCAGGCTCCAATCCTTTTTCCTCAGCCTCTACCTACATCTCCATCTCAAATATTGCTAGCACGAGTCTCACTCTGTCGCATCGACTCATTTCCTAGTGGTTTCTTAAGTCCTTTCCTTTTATCTAAATCTAAAATAGTCACCTCCTTGTTGATACAAATACGGGTGATCAAAAAACCAAAAGGTAGTCCATCGGTAATCAACACCTTCCTATAGGCTCTCCGAATAACTCACAATATTATAGCACGGAAATCAATGTCCACACTATTGCCAATAACATGCAACAAATGAGCTCGAAAGATGGGAAAAGTGGACACATGGAATTTTGGGTTGATGTTGTAATTAGTAATCTAATTAATCATCTGATACTCCTTGAAAAAATCCTTAATAAAGAGTATTCCACCCATCCGAATAAGGAACACCATACAACTTAGATGCAACATCGCTAAGCTTAGTTCTAACTCTACATGTTTGTTCCTAAATGTGTCATTAGGTACGTGGGGTAAATGAAGAGTGGTGAAAATCAGGTCAGCATAAATGATACACCTCAGACATATATAATGAAATGCTCGTGTTCTACACTAATGTTTCGAATATGTGCATAAAACTCCCTTACCATAGTTTCATTAGCTGCCACAAGAACTACAAGTAGCTTAGTCCACCCTCTTGACACGAAATTCAATGGGATAGAAGTATTGCTTACCCCATCGAAGTTCCCACCACGTTCTACTGACTTGATCCAAAATGTGTACAACCAAGTGCAGACGGTTAAGTTGTAGTTATAATTCGGTTAAGTCTAGAGTTGAATCCACAGGGAACTAATGTTGGTGTTTTGGAGTAAATAGTGACATAGACCAAAGTTATTGAAACCCTTGAGATTTGAAGTTATGATGTCTATGGAATTTCCTGGACAGAATATAAGATTTTCTCCAAAGGATTTTTCTAGACAAAATATAATATTCTCTCAAATGTAAAAGTCACCCTTTAGCTCGAGGATTCTGAACATGAAACCAATCATCCGGTTGTTATATTTGTGCTTGAGAACTCAATTAACCCCTTTGTCAAAAGTAAGTTAATTGGAGGATAAAGATGGACTTTGAGAATTAAGAACATGGTTCCGATATCTTTGTAGAGATTTACAAGAATTGTCCGTACCGGGACTCAACCCGTCTACAAACAAGCAAGTAATTCTACAAGTCACCCAACTACTGTGTTAGTATTCCATTCTTAGTTGAAGCACAATAATGGTGAAGATTGAAATGTAGTCATGAAGATCTACCTAGAGTTCTTGCAAAGAACCAATGAATCCTCCTATGCCAAGAGTCATCTTGTCTTAGAAAGGATTCATGGTTATATAAAGTACCTTTACTTTGTTAGATACATTCAATCATTCAATAAACAATCAAACGATAAAGCATTAAGCATAAATGAAATGCACAAATATAAATTTCAAATGACTTATACATATCCATCACCTCTAACTAAAGAGTGAATGAGAAACTACTCACTCTTCATGGCTTTGAGAAAGCTATAAAAATGAGTGATTTTTATCCGTCAAAGTAGAGGAGTAACATGGTAAAATAACAACACAATGAGCCTATCTTCGACGAAGAATAAGTGAATCACTTTTCACCTTTCAAGGTTACTAGAGAGCTAAAAAGGTGGAAGAGTTTCACTCCTCTAAGTGAAGAAAGAAGCTTTTACAATGGAAGTTAATGAAACTAATAATGAAAGTGGAAGAAAACTAGTTACTTTTGGATGATTTCTTCCTCTTCCAAAAGATCTATATCTTCCCTTCACAAGTACAAAGAGAATGTATTTATAGGCAAGTAGGAGGGGGTAAAGAAGAGTAAAAGAATAGTTCTAGGTGCTCAAAGTCCAAGTGAATGCCCCAAGATCTGGATGGAAAATCAAACACACTACATACTGTTTGGGGAATACGTTCGAACGTGGGATGACATTCAAACGTTGACTCCTGTCTTTTGTGATTGGCGTTCTAACGCTGACTGGAGTTTGAACATAATACTCAAGTGGCTTTTGTCTTCCATAGTGAAGAGCTATAACATGCCATGTGTCATACCCCTAGCAATATCCTGGGGGTCCTCAAATAATTCAAGATAGTGTTCGAACATGTATTGGTGTTCGAACGTGTACCCAAGTAACTCTTTGTTCTTATTCTTAGGGATTAGTTGCAACACACCATATGCCATCACCCTAGCACTCTTTTGGGGGCCCTTAATTATTTCAAGATGGGTGTTCAAACGTGGGATGGTGCTCGAACGTTGATGCTTTGCTTACTCTTCTTCCAATTTTTTTCCTTAACACGTGGGTGTTGCATGAAAGTTTGATGTTTATTGACTTTAGGCCCTTGTACAATTTTTTTCCCTAAAATGTGATTATTGAAACTCTATCAAAGCATAATTTGTCTTATACAAGCATAGTAACTTGCTAATTTTAACTATTCATCACACCCCCAACCTAAATATTGCTAGTCCCTAGTAATACAACAAAATTGAATGAAAAATTATATACAATGTCATTTTTGTAGGTCATCCGATTGCATTTAATATATTTGAAAAGCTGTTAAACCCTTAGGTTTCCCCTAGCGGACGAGTGTTGTCTCGTGAGGGTTTTCATTGAAGCTACTCACAAACTTTAGTCGAACAAATGTGTGTACGTGAGATTTCTTGTCAGAGTAAGTTAGTACCACGATCGTTCAGACACTCATTCCTCAATTTTGACTTGTCTCTCAAACATTTCTCTTTCATAGTTACATACTATGTGCAAAAATAAACATTTGTGACATTGGTCTTTGACTTTCCCTATGTAGTAAGAATAATCATTCTATCGACAAGAATTGTTATATAAAAAACACTCCTTTTTACAACCTTCCATGGATAACTTTGATTTTACAAACCTCTCTAGAATGCCCTCAGCAAAAATTTCCTCTGATTATAGTGACTTTTCTCTCAAAGTGCTTGTGATCAGAAGAAGGTTAATTGTAAATTCACATGCATAACTATTACAGGACTGAAATTTAAGTGAATAAACTAATGTTTGGCATAATCTCATGGAAGAATATTGGTACAAATAAAGTAATAATATTAACATATCCCAAACTTTTGGTTGACAACCTACACATGCATTAGACTTGAGATCAATTAGAGCTTTTTTTAGGTTGTAATGTGATCAGGGGTAAGTGGTTAATGAAATGACGGATAAAAAGAGTTCAAAATGGGTTATCCAATTTGGTTATAGTTCTGCACATTCCCTCATTCTTGTCTTCATCTTTGTCTTTGGAAAGATCACTCGTGCTCCTCTCTTTGTTCTCTTTTCATTTCATTCCCTTTTTTCTTTCAAATCACAATTCTTTGGCTAGATTGACTTCTTTTGTATTCTCTTTCTTTGCTCATTTCATTATGCCCTTTTGCCTTTTTTTTTCTTTTCATACCCAAGAAGCTCGCATTTTAGAAAATGCACAGTACAATTAGATAACCCAGGTAGGGATTCAAAATTCTTTTGTCTTGGTCAAAGTCATGGATGTACCAAAAATAATTATCATTTTGAGGCTCAATCATGGCTGAAAAGGGATTATGTATCAAAAGAAATAGATAAAGCTCAAAAAATTCAACAGATGGCCTAAAATATTTTCTCAAACATTTGCACATATATTTGTCGTATGAGCAGATTCTTTGTAGGATACATCAATAGCTTGCTCTATTTGCGTCAATCAAAATAATAATAATGAGATTATTCAAGGATAGAAGGTGAAAAACCTTTATGGAGTAAATGTTGATTTTCTCTCAAAAGCATCGCATGACTCAAAAACTTACCATGGTATTTTTCGTTATCTCCATTGGTTATGTCAGGTTTTTCAAAGAATGTCGGTTATATATCAATTCCATTTTCAAGTCTGGTTATTATGCACTTAAAGAATAATGAATACCAATGTAAAATTGGCATTTAAACATAGAGTAAACACCATTTTTCAAGGAAACGTGGTTTTAGTTTGGATTGTTAGATGAGGTGTCAAACCAATCATGTGCTTAGTCACTTTTAGCAAGCAATCTCAATATTTACATATGTTCCATCAATTATTAACAAATAACAATATAATGCTAAATCTAACATATGCATTTAAGAAGATAAATATAATAAAACTAAATCATTTATTTCATAAAATATCATAGTTCAAAACAAAATGACTTAGATTATCCAAAAACAAAAAACAATCATCAATCCCTAAGTACAAAAATCACTCTCATTCTCTCACTTCTCCAGAGCCTGAAGGTCCTCCAGCTCCACCTAGGAAAAGATTGAGAATCTCCTCCTGCTGTCGGAGAATCTTATCTTGCTTAGCCTCGATGCCAAGCATGATATCTCGTAGTGTCCTTTGGGCGCTGGTCTCTTCCTAGGCCTCTACATGGGCCTGCTCAGCCTCTCTTTCCTCCTCAGCGTCTAAGGCATCCAAAACTTCATCAGTGCCTTGGGTTGGTGGCACATCCTGCCTTGCAGATGGCCCTCCACTATGGCCTTGGCTCCTTCGGAACGATGCCTTGTTCAAAGCTCCCATTGGCTTGAGCACCCCTATCTCTGTTCTAACCTTCACTCCCCAATCCAAGCATATCTCCATTACAAGCGTACCGAAGGGGAGTGAATTCCTCTTTATGTCACATCCCTTCATCATTTCAGTCAGTATCAAGGATGAGAGGTCTATGCTTTTGTTTTTTCCTATAGTGTATAGCAATCGGGCCATCTTCGGCTTTTTATGCTTCACCTTTTCAAAATTGGCCACATTAGACTCTTTTCTCTCATTTGGCTTTTTGGTATTCCTATAGGGATTGGAGCTTTACTAACCTTTAACCATGTGTTAACCTATCTCCAACATGTAGAGTCATGTAAGAACATTAATGTTTCAAACTAGAAGACTCATAAGTATGAATGTGAATGGTTAGCATATACTTGGTTTTATGAATTTTCACAAAG
This sequence comes from Ilex paraguariensis, assembly GCA_963454935.2. Lineage (NCBI taxonomy): Eukaryota > Viridiplantae > Streptophyta > Magnoliopsida > Aquifoliales > Aquifoliaceae > Ilex > Ilex paraguariensis. Next base: position 143,904 of record CAUOFW020009368.1, read on the forward strand.
AACACTCAATTCAAGCACACTAGGGCAAAATAGAATTGGTTTAAGGATCAGACACTATGATTTATAACCAAAAAATTCTCTATTCCCTAATAGGTCTGAAAAAATGCACAAAACTTTGATTTAAGGATGGATACACTTCAAATCAAACCAACGTGTGATTTCTATGATTAACAAAAAAATAAACAAAAGAAAATATTTTTGCTTTTTTTATTTTTCCAAATTTTTTTATTTTTCAAATAACAAATAAATAGAAAACTATGCACAAACATGTAACAATAAGGAAAAATAAAAAAAATATCATAAATCCTAAAAAGAATGTCAAACTTGACAACGAAACTCTTTTTGGGTTTTAAATTTCTATTGTTTTTTATTTTTCTTTTGACAAAATTAATCAAAAATAAACAAAGAAAAATATATATAGTGTCTGATCATAGGTTATTTGATTTAATGCTTGAATGATACATCTAGTTCCATACTACTCACCTCACCTACTTCTTAGGTGACTTGACCTTGATGGAAGCACTTGGGGCATCCAACTTTGTTGAGACGGTAAGCCTCTCAAACTCCTCCCTAGTCATCTGTACTTGTTTTCCCTTCCAAAACTCAAGTTTAGTTGAGGAATGGGTAAAGGGCAAACTCTCTTCTCTCTCTGGAATTGTGTAGATCAATCTTGATCTTGTCGAGAGTTTCTTCCTCTTTTCTCCTTACCCTTCTTATGAGTTTTAGGTCTACTCATCTTTTCTTTCAACCTTGAGGACTCTATTTTACAAGTGTTGAAGTATTTTTTTAACTTCCTCACAATGAAGGCTAGGTCTTCTTCTCCTAATCAGGGTGACTTAGATTTACCTCCTTCTTTTGTTGAGCTTAATGCCACACCCTTTATCTTCTTGTGTGGAAGGTTCATCTCAAAAGTCAATATTGACCCAACTAGGTCTTCCACTAACACTGACTCCATATTGACGCTCGTCTCGAGGACGTCACTTTAGCATGAAACCTTTCTAGTAGAGAACTTAAGGTTTTCTATTTAATGGTTGCATCATCAATCTTGGTACCTAAGGCAAAAGATCTATTAACAAAATTGCACAATTTAGCATAAAACTCGCTAAACGTTTCATCTTCTTGGATCCACAAAGTCTTGAACTAAGAAGTGTACCTTTGGAGTCTAGACATCTTTACCATGGAGGTCCCTTCATAGGAAACTACCAAGATGTCCCAAGCTTCTTAGGAGGTATCATAATTAGCAATCATCTAAAAATCATTAGGTGTCACAACATTGAATATCATATTCAAACATTTATAGTTCCGCCCTACTAGCTCGATCTTGGCTTTATCCAAGTCTTTTGGGATTTTAATTCAACCACTGCTTCACTTGCAACCCTCTTATACACTAACCCAAACTCCCTTGTCTATAGATTTTAGAAATGCTTTCATACAAGCTTTTTAATATGAAAAGTTAGAACCATCAAAGTGAGGTGGTCGTGCAATTAATCCTCATTCCTTTTGGGACTTCATTTGAAACTAACTAGTAGTGACGATAGATCTCTTAGAATAAAAAACTAGGTATGTAAGCAAAGACAAGTTATGCCTATAATATTTCTAATGCAATCATGACAACCGCGCTTTGATACCAATTGTTGAGGGGGAGGTTATGTGGATCTTCCCTCACAATGAAACATGTGGATTGCTAGACACTACCTAGGGGGTGAATAGGTTAATTAAGAATTAAGCTATGATGACTTCTAATTGTAACATATTTCTACCTCAATTAACTCATCACACAATGATATGAAAATTAAGTGTAAAAAAATCTTTTCAATCACCACAAAATACCCCTTAAACCCATGAAGATTAGTGTATTGAATTTGTCAATTAAACACTCAACAATCAATATTTTACAAGGATCCGAACCCAATGGCAACCAACCCAATCAAACATCTATGTATGATGTAGATATTCAACACAATCAAGCAATCAAATACATAATACATGTGTGTGCATCAAATTGTAAGTGTGTACAAAAATTAACAAGAATGAACTCATGCAATTTGTTAATGCGAAACCCTCCTCGAGAAAAATTGCGAGTAACCACTCGTGGGTTTACCAAAGCCTATTCCATTGTCTCAAAATTAGTTTACAAGTACTCAAGACTTATACCTCAACCAATACCATAGTTAGAAATTCCTTTCCTTTAATTAACCTCTCCACATAATACACCCACCGATGTCTTAGATAGCTTTACTTGGATTCTCCTCCGCAATTGATCATCTAGGCCTTGAGCAATCTTTTTCCCTAAGATCCATGGCATTCGCACTTGCCAATGGGTTTTGGTTTCAACCAACTAAGTTCTTCTTCCCCAAGGTGTGAAATAAGATAGGAATCACAAGATGATAGACTTTGAATTTAGGGATCTGGGGTTGTGGCTCAAGTTCTCAACATATAATATAGTATGAATTTACTCTCAAGAGGCTTACCCTAGGCTAGGAAGGCATTCCTTTATTTATAGGCTCAGAATATGATTTGTCTTAGGGTCCAAGAAAACATAAATTTGTGAACAATCACTTGATCAGTGGGAGGGCGATCGTGGCCACTGAAATGAAAAAATAATTGAAACCAGACTTGGGTAAGTAGGATCACTCAAGCGAACATGAGACCACTTGAGCCACCTCTGAGGGCGGTCCTTATTGTTCCTCCATTTAGCCTTTTCTTGAATATTTTCCTAAATTTTTAAAGACTGATGAGTGTATAATATTATATATTTTATGTCTCATATCATTCATCTTAGCTTTGTTTGTTATCCATTTATCTTGTTTTAGTTTAATTTTTGTGTTTGTAGGGTGAATTGATGTAAAACAAAGGTTTTGCATTGATTTCTATGTTTGGAAGACTTTTGGGAATGAGTTAGGTGAGCCACGAGTTGAACCAAGAGCATTATAATAGAAATTCATAAAAAGTGAGGTTCTACTAGTAGGTTTCTCATCCGTAAATGGAGAATTTGACCTAACTAGGGTCTATCATGTTTAAGTTATTTTATTGATTAAATAATTGATTTAAGAAACAAGGTTGATATTATTGCAATCAACGTATCTGTAATTCTTTCACCAATTAATTCAGTCAATTTAAATATACATTTATTATTTTCTCAATTTTAAGTTGAATATTTTTCATTCAAGGGCATTTGATTATAATCTTGAGTGAGTTATAAATAAGATCAAAGTTCCTATTTGAGGTGAGATGAGCTCTGAAGATTGTTCGGTTTCCTTTGAGTATTGTTTCTTAGTTTATTGATATTCAAAGCACTTCCAAAATTTGAGAGTTTTACTTTTTTTTTTTTGCTTATCATCCTTGAGTTGCAACAGTTTTCCCTAAGGAGATGACCTCAGTAATCTATCGAGTTATTAAACGATATACATTCTTGTGCTTAAGAACCCATTTATATTTTACCCACATTAGAGAACAAGCATTTTTTGGTGCCTTTGTCGGAAAAGGTGAGGCCAACTCAAAAGATGATTCGAACAAACGGCAAGGTAAGTCTTGTGATTTTTATCACAAGCTCAAGTACGTTTCTCCACTGTATTTTATTTTCGAAGTTCTATTCTTTTGTTTGTAAGTTTTTTCTTTTTAGAATTGTAGGTGGGCAAGAGACACTACACATAACAGACATGTTAGACTTGAACCCACACAAAATTTGAATATGAAGGCAGTAAATAATGAGGATCCACAAAATGAGAGTAATAAGGGAAATAAATTTCTACTAGTTCCTCCCATTAATCCAGGAAATGGTGGAAATAATCCCCCAGTTGTTCCTCTTGTGCAAACAAAGAGGCAATATCTCCAACCCATGTGAAACACTGCACCATCTTGTATCCATCTTCTGGTACAAGCGTAAAATTTTATTGAAAAACCTAGAATGCTCTAGCTATTTCCTCAATTCCATGGTGTGGATACTAGAAAATGCCTACCTCCATATCAAGTAGTTTGAAGAAGTAGTTGGTACATTCCTTGAGCATAATGTGCGGGAAGAGGTGTGTTGATGAGTTATTCCCATTCTCTCTTAAAGATAAAGAAAAATCTTGGTTGAACGCTTTGAAGCCCTGAACTATAGCTACATGGGTTAATTTACAAAAGAGTTCTTGAAAAAGTTTTTCCTAGTTCATAGAACTATTGCTTTAAAGAAACAACTTCAAAGTTTTTTTGAAAAATAAAATGAACAGGTGTCTGACTATTGGGAAAGATTTAAGGATCTCTTAAATGTTTTTCCATATCATGGCTTTGAATCGTGGCAGTTGGCTAGTTTATTTTAAAAAGGAATTACCCCTACACATCACTAGTTCATTGATATGATATGCAATGGAGATTTTGTGAACAAAGAGCCCGAGAAAGCTTTATATTACTTTGAAATTTTAGCAGAAAATGTCCAATGTTGGGATATTTCAGACTCTACTAAAAGATCAAAACAATCTACTATATCCTAATCCATAAGGGGTGAAAAATATATTTTGAGAGATCAAGATGATTTACTAGCCAAGATTGCACATTTATCTAGGAAAGTGGAAAACCTTGAGGTTAGGAAAGTAAATGAGGTGGTCAGTGTGCCTCCGATTGAGGAGCCTTGCATTATTTGTGATTGGTTAAGCATTCTGTTAAAGGTAGGGAACACGACCACGCACAAGGAGAAGGAGAAAAAGAAAGACCAAAATCCCATAAAGGAAAAAAGTAGAGATAGATCTTCAAGAAGAGACAATGATCACTCTCTGAAAAAGAGAGGAGACGTCAAAGACCGTCTTGGTCCACCACCGTAAGAACTGCAGCCAAGATTTGCACCTCGGCAATACACTCTCCTCACAGCTACAATGTCCCATGTCCTTTATGAGGTACAGAACGAAAAATTTCTAAGGTGGTCACCTCGAATGAAGGCAAATCCTGCGAAAAAGGGCGCAACGAAATACTACGAATTCCACAAGGACCATGCCCATCTAAATGATGGATGTATCCAATTGAAGAAGAAGAGCGAGTTCTTGATCTAGAGGAGACAATTGTGCCGTTTTGTGATGCAGGATAATCAGAATCGAGCTCAACCACTCCAGCACCTCAGCAACAAGTTCCTGTGCAACATCAACAACCTCTAAGAGAGATCAGAGTGATGTCTAGAGGATTCGCTGGAGGCAGGGAGTCCAGCTCAGCCAGGAAGGGTCACATGCGCAAAGTTAGAACTGACGAGAAGCTAGAAGTACACACTATGTCCAAAATGTCTCGACTGAACATGGACATCACTTTCTCAAATACAGACCTGGAGGGCTGCCCGCATCCCCACGATGACTCCTTGGTGATAAGGGCCATCGTTGCCAACAAGACCATCCATCAAGTTATGATTGACAATGGGAACTCCACTGACATCATCTTCGTGTCCGCCTTCGACAAGATGGATATAGGCAGAGACAAGATTGAGCCAGTAAGGGCCCACCTATTGGGATTCTCAGGGGAGAGGGTGCTACTCCTGGGTTCAATCCAACTCGTACTCACTATAGGAGATTATCCTTGCCAGTCCATCACTACTGTGAGATTCCTAGTGGTCGATGCACCTTCAGCATACAACATTTTGTTAGGAAGACCTTCCCTCAACGCCATGAGGCCAATTCCTTCAGTCTACCACCTCGTCATGAAGTTTTCTACGAAAAATGAAATCGGAATGATCCAAGGAGACCAACATGTAGCACGAGAGTGCTATATGACGTCCATGAAAAAAAAAGAGGTCAAGAATATCCAGTTGGACGAGCTTGACATGAGAGACGAGCTGGAGACTAGGCCAATGCCCTTAGAAGAGTTGGTGCCTATTCAACTTGACAAGATGTTAGAGCACTTGGTATACATGGGATCTAAGCTAAATAGGGAAGTTAAAGACCTCCTGATTCAATTCCTCAGAAGGAATATAAAGGTGTTTACCTGGAAACAAGAGAATATGCAAGGAATTGATTCCTCAATCATCACGCGCAAGCTTAGCGTGAATCCGACCTTCAAGCCCATCAAACAGAAGTGAAGGAGTTTTGCCCCAAAACGCCCAAAAATGATCAATGAGGAAGTCAACAAACTTCTTTACGCCAAAGCCATCAGAGAGGTAGACTATTCGGTATAGCTAGCAAACGTAGTCCTCATCAGGAAATCAATGGCAAGTGGTGCCTTTGCATCGATTTCACTGACCTAAACTGAGTTTGCCCCAAAGACAGCTTTCCTTTACCTCGGATTAACCTGATTGTGGAAGGTCATAGCTGGGCATGAGCTCCTCAACTTCATGGACGCTTTTTCTAGGTATAACCAAATCAGAATGGATCCCAACGACCAAGAGAAGACCTCCTTCGTAACTGAGCAGGTGACATACAACTACTAGGTCATGCCTTTCGGACTAAAGAACGTTGGAGGTACTTACCAACGTTTGGTAAACCGAATGTTTCAAAAACAAATCGGAACATCAATGGAGGTATATTTTGATGACATGCTAGTAAAGTCACTGAAAGTTGAGCTCTACATTGGGCACCTTGAAGAATCTTTTCAGGTCCTCAAGGAATATCATATGAAGCTCAAACCTGCCAAATGTGCCTTTAGAGTCTCTGCTGGGAAGTTCTTGGGTTTCTTGCCTTTGGTGTCTCTACTTAGAATTGAGGTGTGATATTGAATTTGATAAATGATTGGGGTTGTGTTTTCTTAAATTCATGTGTTTTTTTAATAATAAGAAGATGTTTACAAGAGGTTGATATATATATTTTTTTGTTCTATTTTTAAAGTAAATTTTGCCAATTTTTTTAAATATTAATTGTAGGTCTAAATTGATTTAAAAGGACATTAATTTAAAAAAAAGGAAAAATAGGTTACTACTTGAAATATTTGTATCCTATTGAAAATATTTGTATTACACATGATTAATATTCGATTTTGTGTTATACAATATCTTCAGGTACGAGTTTTATCTATTTTAAAAAAAAAAGAAGTTGCCGTGACTAGAAATATTGACTCGATTTTTTGGAACACTAAATTTTAAAATTATATACTATGCGTCCAGACACAGGTTATTTAGAGAATTTTTTACAATCTGCCTACTGTTTGAGGCCAAGCTAAATTGAAGTTTGCCTTGTTATACGTAACAAAAGGCGTTGTAATATCGGAATCCCACGAGGTGCCTTCTAAATTACTGGTTCCGGGAAATGCTAAACTCACGGGCAGTTGCAAAACACAGTGTGAAGCCTCTGACACATTGCTTCTCTTAACCTGGCGATACCAACGTGGCTTCTCTTGAAACCATGAACGTCGAAGATTTCAGTCAGAGAAAAAGTCACCGTCAACATGTCAACTAAATGCGATTCCAAGTCTTAAAACGCCACCCAAATACGATCGGTTCAAGGAATCTCCATTTCCTTGGAAAACTCTTTCGCTGCCTGTGACACCATTCCAGGTGAGAGTTTGGTTAATGAAATATTGAATGAATTTCTATTCTCATTCTTCCTTCATTTCTGTTTGGTAAATTGATTAGCATTAATTATTATAGGTAATACTTCTAAGACTAATGTAGTATTCTCAATTTCAGGTTAAATATGTGTGCTCTTAATATATGATTGTCACGACTATGTTGTTTTCCATTAATTTTTGGTGTCTCAAAATTACCATCAAATGCCTTGTTTAATGTTCTAGATGTATATTGATTTGACTGGAATCAGTATTATTCCGCAGATAATTATGTGCATATAAATTTACTTTGAAATGCCACATCCTTATAAGAAAATGCAACCACCCTTTGTAATTGGCAATTAATTTTGAATTCTGTAACCTGACTAAATTTTTTTTTTCAGTGTTGGGTAGAATAGCTTGACCATTTTGCATTTTTTTTCAACACAGCATGTGACTGGTTCTTGGTTCTAACGAAGAAAAATGAAGGAAACATTCATTAATGGATTCATTCCTTTATGAGGATGTTTTACCATTGTCCATATGTTTACATCATTTTTGTTGGATAACTGAATAGAGCTCAACTATATTGTACTAGTGAGTTATCATGAACAGTCAAATATGACCTTCAAATTTGTTTTTTTCTATTTTTGCCTCGAGCTGCTATTTTCCCTTTTTTTTATAGGTTATATTACTAACTGTCGTGTCTTCCCCTGTTATTAAAAATGAAAATTATAAGTCATTGTTGAAACATGGATGCCAATGATAAATGTGTATAGGCATATCTTATATTGTATTTTTTATGCGGTGATATCATGATGTGAATTTTTAAAATTAGGAAAACGGTAAATTTCAAAATTATTATGATAATATTTTTTATTTTATCACATGATTATATATATATATATATATATTAAATGTGTCCCTGCCCTATTTTTTCAAAAAATTTCATGTCGTCATGTCGTATCCATGTCCGTAGTCCTTAGCTTAGTCAATGAAAAGTCAAAGTAAGGATCAAAATTTTATTTTGGTGCATGGTTTTGGTGATTCGGAAAATAGAAATATTTCGAAAATAAGATGGAAATAAAGAAAAAATTTAAAAATCTGTTTCTGAAATATTAGTCAAAACAACTGAAAATTTTCAAAACATAGGTTGAAACACACTAAAACATAAGGATTTTGATATTCAATCAGTGATTCGTTTCGGTTCCCATGAAAACGAAAACGTTTTGAATGTTTGGACTGTTTCAAAATGAAATTTAATTCCTTGAGTCAAAGGATGGTACTGATTAGGCTCATCGAGTAATTCGAACAAATTATATTACTCACAAATATTGTGATTTGCCCGTTGCAACAGTAAAATGTTCTCGAACAATTCGAACACATGGGGTGGACAAGACTTTGTTGAATTGAGATGATATTTTAACGTAGATCTTGTCAGCCCCATAATGACCTTTGACAATGCACAATGAGAGAATATGATTTATGTAGTCGAACCTGAATGGATGGAACGATACTTTATTTAGTTGAGCTGAGTTGAGAAAACATTTCTCATAGAGCATCCAATGCCCTCTTTGTTGTGTTTAGAAACATTACATTTGCACTATGTAATCACAATGTATTCCATAACAAATTAATAAACAAAGTATTATCTGATACCCACTAGTCATATACTTGTCATCCTCATCCAAAGTACATTTCATAGAACATCAGTTGCTTGTAAGAGACGTAATTATAGTAATTAGTTTCATAGGAGAATATCTCATTTTTTACTCCTACTATAGGGGTGTATTAATCATCTCTCCTTACATTGTCCGGTGGTTTTGTCTCTATAGGGAAGGTTATTTTCTTTGAGGGAATTGTGTCGGGTTTCACCATTTCATGTGAACCTATGTTTTTTTACTGAATTTGGGAGTTTAGAGTTTAGAGTTTGGAGAAGAGGAATAATGCTCAATCCCTTTGGCATTGTGGGGTGTTTTCTATTTTTTAGATTTCATATTCGGAATGGAACACAATTTTTTTTTTTACCATAACTTTGAAGATGAGGTTTCTCGATTGTGATGTGTGTGTCACATCCCTAGATTCCTTAGTGACATAAGCCTTGTACACTGAGCTGCCCTTTTGAGTTTGAAGAGGATGTTGATTTAGAGGAAATAAATTTTTTATTTTTTTTGCTTTTTTGGGGTTCAGACTCTTGTTTTTGGGGGCAAATTCTGTTATTTTTTATGAGGGCAAATGGAAATCTATATGTGAAATGTAATAAGTCTTTTTGGGTTTTTTATTGCACCTTTCTTGTCTCTCTTTATTAGAGGATCACACCCCTTTCTTTCACTGGCTTCTTATTCTTAACAAAATTTTTGCCATTATTGATATAAAAAAAAGAGGTGCAATTCGGAGTGCAGTGGATTAGTCAAAAGTGGAATTCAGATTTTGGTGGTTTAATATTTTCAGTTATGGTATATAAGGCCTTCTCCACTCGATCTTTTCCAATAACTTGACTCAATATTGTTAAAAATTCCCATCTTCTGCCTATAGCTGATTTCTTTAATTTTTTTCCTCATCTCTTTCCTCTACTTCTTTACCTTTGAAACCTCTTTCCCTCTCAATTTTCTCTTCCTTCTCACATTTGCTTCCATTCTAATATTTTCTATAAATAAGCTCATATCATTCAGGCACATGTCCACCATTCTCAATGGAATTGAATCTCTCAAAAGTATTCTTTCTTACTTCTTTTTCGTCTTTCTGTTCTTATAATGCCGTAATGTTGAAAATCCTAATAGAAAAGATAGAACACAACAAACATGGTGTTTTTAGTTCTAGGCCAACATAAATCCTGAAAGACGAAAGGATCATGATCGATTACTCGGTAATTGTTTTTCCAAAAGCCATTTTATCCTCCTTCAACACTTCGAAGGCGCTTTTGAAAGAATTGTGATCAATTTATGCGTATTCTCAATGATATTGAAGGGCATAATCCTTAAAAATACTTGCATGTTATGATCTTGGATTATCCCCCTTGAAAAGACGACACCAATCAATTAAAATGCTTGCTTATCGAATGCTGGTGGATGCGATGGATGATTACATTCGCGCTGGGGAAAGAAAATAAATACTAAGTTTTAACTTTTTTGTCAAGCAGTTGGGTGTGTATCTTAGATCCAGGAAAGATGATATTGCTAGATTACTTGTCGTTGGAGAGGCTCATTGTTTCCCAAAATTAATGAGATGGCTATAATGAGTTTGGTTATGAACCATCATAACATAATTTGTTATTAGTAGTTCTATGAGAGGGTATCAATGACTTTGAATCCTTCATAGATAATCATGTTATAGTTAGAGATATGAGTGCCCATCATGATCTCCCCATTGACTTAATTTAGCATTTGTGGTAACATTATGGAGGGATGTTGTAACGCCCCGGTTTCTCGGACACGTTAATTGAGAAATCAACGACCATAAACCATTAATATATCGGTTAGAGTTTTAATTACCTCAAAGTCAAATAAAAATAACCAGTAATATAGTCTCCAAAATACACAAATGAATATCCTCACATCATTTATTTCAACCATGAAAATTGAAGTTTCAAAACTTCAACTCCCGATATCCCAATCCATTTCCTTTTCTTTTAAGTCCACCCGAAAAATTATGTGGAGAAGTATACAATATGATAAGAAATAATATGCTTAAAAGAACAAGAATATTGAAGATATTAGATCAAATTAGAATAGCTCAATCAATGAAAATCACTTAACTATACATCAGTCTATATCCCATGTAATGTACGATTTGGGTTATCGGAATTTTGTGCACACTCGCAAGGACCACGACATCTATCAACCCTATCCACGCCAATTATTTTGAAACAATCTAAGTATTGTTTCATATTTTTTGAAAAAATAGGGTTTATTTTTCAAATTTGCAATTTCGGCCCTTCTCCTGAATAGGCCTAGGGCAAGAGCTCCTAAGTTGCCCAGCCCCTTGTGGTTGTTTTCGATGACTTTTTTTGGTGTTGTGACAACCGGCTTCACTGTTTAGTGCCAAAACAGAGTGTAGGCTTGTAATTTTCTTCGGTTTTTGACTATTTTGGCCTCTGTGTTCTCCTCGAGGTCCACTGTTGTGACTGGCTTCGCTGGTTAATTTTGGGGTTTGATCCGGCATGAATTGCGTGGTTCTATCTGCTTTTTCAGCTCTGTTCTTTCGTTGTTTGTGAGATTGGTGGTTGTTTGTGAAATAAAATTGGGAAAACCTCATTAATTGCTGAGATATGAGTTTCCATGGGCATTGGAAACTTTCCCTTTCAACTCTATTAACATCCCATTGATTGTCTTGCAACTCTTATTTTCTGTTGGTAACTAAATGCCACAAATAATTATGTCCTAAGTAAACCTTCAAATCCATGTACCCACTATGTGTGGTGGATCTGTTTAAGAGAGAAGGGGATCCGTGTTGTGTGGTTTCTGGTGCGCATGGGTTACACGGGTCATCGACCTGAACGTAAAATTAGATGACTTGAATATGACTTGAACCTAAAATAACAAGACCCGAACATGATAAGGATCGATTGACACCACCCGTAATTAAAATACCTATCTCCTCACCTTTAGTTTTTCTTTGTTTTTATACTATTCATTCTCTAATACTTTGGGTCGAGACAATTTTTTCCTTCTTTCCAGGGAAACTATTGTCCGGCCAAACAGGTGGTAATACATACCCAGTTGGTTGCATGATTGATCCTAGGTTTCATGTCGAGTTATCAAGACACTGTACAGGCTAAGGTAGCCAACACTTTCTCAGAGCACTTTATTAAACACATGAAGCGTAATGCCTGCATAATTTAGACCTGGAATTTTATTTGACGTAGCTATGCATGACTGACCACATTTATATTGGTTTCCCCAGCTCCATGCTGTATACATTCTGATGATTTCTTTTTCATCTTGTTTGATGTAGATCTTTAAGTTTAGTTCTGTCTGGATACACTGCCAAGTCTATCTGATGGGGTGGGGAAACATCTACAGAAGGCGCATGAGAGTGTTCACATTGGCTATTGTAATTTACATGGATTATAAGGTATATTTTGTTTCTTATTTTCCAGTTAATATGCTGGGGGATTCTCAAATGTTGAGGACAAACTACTCTTTCATTACTTTATTTATTCTGTTTAGCACCTGAAGACCTTTTTGTCCTTTTTGGTTTGTGGTTGCATACCTGAAGGCTTTACAGCAGAGAGAGAAATGGATGAGCAAAACAAAAAGGGCTGATCTATGGCAGAAAGCACATGAGCGTAATGCAAAGCGTGTCCTTAATTTAATGATAGCGTTGGAAGGTTTGTGGGTTAAACTTGGACAGTACTTATCCACACGTGCTGATGTGCTCCCTGAGCCCTATATATGCCTTCTAAAGCAGTTACAGGACTCTCTTCCTCCGCGTCCCTTGGAAGAGGTAATTTTTTCAGCTAAGAATTTCAAAATATCACTGGAGTGGGACTGCCCATCTAGTTTTTTTTTGTCATACTCATGGAGACGCATGCAATCTACCAGAAGCAAAATTAGTATTTTATGCTTTCACAAAAACAATCATTTGTTCATTTGATCAAATTGATGTACTTTTTTTTTGGTAATGTTTCTTCTATTAAGAAAATGCTATGCTTATACTTTAAAATTTACTTTGTTAGCAACACACTCGCTGATATGTGGCAGTCAGTTGAATCTAGGTTCTTAATATGATGACTATTTTGAGTGTATTAGGGTTCAAGGTATCGACTGACTCCTACATGACTCAGCTGAGTTGTAACTGTACACATTATGAAAATATCCCATGTCCCACCTCAATCCGCAGGGATTCGGTTACAACTCGGTGGTATGGCTTGACCGGGGGATTTACATTGGTACAAATCAGATGATTCATGTTGGACTTGGACCGATATGGTAAGAGTCTTCGGCAAAATTGGCAAAATCACAAAGAAAATCCAAAAAACAAAGGAAAAAGGGAAAGGGAGAAGAAAAGCTTAGAATCAGGAACCCAATATTCAGAAAACCAAAATGTCGGGCTCTTTCTTTCACTGTTCCCCAAGAAATTTCTTAATGCCAATATTTTCTGTTTCGTCGACCCTGAGCTTGTGGTCCTCCTCTAAGTGGGTTCAATTGGATGAATCTGTCAAGTCAAGTCATGGTCAACGTATGTAGCAGTAAGGATGGTGCATCGCCTATTTCTTGTTCTTGTTTAGAAGCTAAAGCGAACACACCTGCTACCTACTATATTGGACCTTCGACTAGACATTCTACCTTTGTTGAGGAGAAACCAATAAAATCTGAAACTGTCAAAACCTTAAATTGTAGAAATCATCTACAAATTCATCCCTTTTTGCAAGCATATAAACAAATAAACAATTGCATGGCAAACCTGTAAAATCGAAGACAGAACCCTTCATCTTCTTCTACAATAGGTAGTAGTAGGATTTCTTTCCCATTGATCGACTCTAACTTGAGCTTCCGATTGCATAGTCAGAGATGATTCGTTTCTCTAGTTTTCTCTCCTTGTCTCTCACGTTCTCTTTCCCTCTCTCTCTATAGGGGCAGATGAGCGACTAGAATAGAAGAGTGAACCTCTTTTCTGTTTTTTTTTTTTTGTATTTTGGGTTTATCTTATAAGTCTCTCTCTAGAGTTTGCTTTTGTACATTCTAGCTAAACTTTTTTTTATTACTTTTTAAGTACTAAACTATAAAAAAAAAACTAAATATAATAATAATAAGTGAGACAATAATTATGATTTGGGCTCGATATGTCAGATGCTTAGATTGAACAATGACGATAACAAATATTTTTAGTAATGCCCTCATACTCAATTTATTATTTTTAATGTGATTAATGTGTTAGTAATGCCCTCCTCCCGTGATCCTTGAGTCTCCTTCTTGGATCCTTTGTGTTGATGGTTTGATTGGTGTTCAAGATCTTCAACAATGGTAGCAATAGTTCTTCATAAGAATTCTATGTTGATCTTGAAGCAATTCGAGTTTTGATCTCTCTAAGATTATGTTCTCTCTTGTTAGAGCTATCTCTCTAATAGCTTCTTGTCCCATATAGAAGTCTTAGGGGACGACCTCTTTAAATAGGAATAGGAAATAAGAGTTCTGGTTGAGTGTGGAAACCTATTTGCATCACAACGCTCGAGCTCTAAGCGAGCAGCCAGAGTGCACTGGCCAATGGAAAGCCAAAACAGGAAAGCCTCCATCCAATGACTCATCTCAAAAGCCATTTTCGAAAGCTTAAACCCTAAAGTTTCAAAAACAGTTTAACACAAAACATCCGAGCCATGAACAAATTAATACTCACAGTCTAAATGCAATTTTAACACCTAAGTTAAACCAAACTAAGACAACTAGGTAACTAAGTTATCTTACCTCACCTAAGCATGATATGATCCAAAAAATAGCTTGAGTTTTTGTTATGTTATATGTTATTTCTAGACTAAGGGTAGTTTTGTACTTTGTGATTATATATAAAATTTGGGTGTAGCTCTTAACTTGATAATCTACCTTGGTATTAGAGCATCGGTTCAGATTTGAAACCCTTTAGTTGTTGAATATCGTCGGAAATCGTTGCAAAGCATCAAAGTCGTTGACATATTTTTCTGACATGCTGACGTCAGTGACAGGAATGCTGACGTTAGCTACTAGAATGCTGACGTTAGGATTGAGTTTCGTAAAAAAGTTTCGAAATTCTTATGAGAGATTCAATTTGGCCTTTTAAGAATTACAATATTTTTTGAAAAATTTTTGAATACATCTAGCTTGTTTTTTTTAACATTTTTATGGAATTTTGGGATTTTCTTGGTTTACACCCAAATTTGTTGTTCTTGAGCAATCTGGGAATTCTTTTTGGACCCAACCTGTTGGATTTGGCTCGACTAAGGTAGATCTACAATGCCCAGACCGTATTCTTGCATTTGGAGTGGATTGGTACATGTTTTGGCTGCTAGTAGTGAAGTTGTTCAAGTGACGCCTATTGCTTCTAGTGGCATAACATAAGCTGTTTGCCTTCCTTGGATTGCCTTTCATGTACCAACGATAATTGATTAAGGCTATTTTGGATTGTCCATAACTTGTTGCAGTTGGAGTGGATCGGGGAGGTTTTTTGACAAAAAACTATGTCGGTCTCCAATTTTGGCCTCGCTTTGTGTTTTTAATCACTGTTTGTGTTTCTAACCACTGTTTGGCTATTGGTTTCCTGTATTTTGGCCTATGGTGTTACTTTAGGTGCTATCTAGAAGCTTTGTTGTTGTTAGATCAGATCTGGGTGTGTATTGGCCACCTATTCAGTTCAGCTAGTGAGTTTTTAGCCTTTTTTCAGTTTCGACAGTGTTGTTGGGGTTTTTTAGATCATTCGGGGATATCTGTTCCACACTTCTTGGGTTGTCGTTTGAGGTCTTTCTGCTTTGCTATTTTGGGGCTACTAGATGAATTCTTTGGCCACTTTTTGATCCTTTTTGGCCACTCTTATTAAACTGATTGTTCTCGCTTTGTCTCTAGGTCTTGTTCTGGTTGAGGCATATTACTTGTGCTGTATTTGCTTCTTGGTTTTGTGTATTTTTGCCTATTATTGAAAGTGTTGGCTATTTTGTTGGTTTTGTGACTCGCTGGTGTGATTGTTTGATCCTATTGCGTGGACATATCGAAAGGGAGTGTAGTCTCTAGCAAATTTTACTCAAGATGAGATGCAGATTCTTAAGCGTTTGATTGCTCAACTTGATGTTTCTTCTATTGCACTTGATATTTCCTCTACTACAACTCTTAATCCTATCTCTTCTTTCAACTTTGCTTATACAGGTATATCTACTAGTGGAGCCATAGATAATATGTCAGGTTTTTCTAGCCTTTTATCCTCATATTATACTTGTTCTGGTAGGGATGAAGTGAAGGTGGCAGATGGATCTTTATCCTCTATTTCTGGAAAAGGTTCAATTAATTGTTCACCTTCTTTATCTCTCTTCTTTGTTCTTCATGTTTTCAAGTTCTCCACTAATTTATTGTTTGTTAGCAGAATTACCAAATCCTTAAATTGTTCAGTGATTTTTTTCTTGCTTATTGTATATTTCAAGTTCTGGAATCATCGAAAACGATTGACAATGATAGAGCATATAGTGATCTGTACCTCTTAGATGTAGAAACTTCTTCTCAGTCTATCAGTCAAGCTCTTCAAGCAGATGGTGTTTCAGCTCTTACATCAGTGGCATAGATGTTTGGGGCATCCATCATTCGGTGTTTTAGAACATCTTTTTTCTAGTTTAGTGAAATAGTATAGTGGACAATTCTTTGTTTGTGATGCTTGTGAATTTGCCAAGGACAGATGTTCATCTTATCCTAGTACTAACCATAGAAGCGCTACACTTTTTGCCATTATTCATTCAGATGTGTGGGGCTTTTCCCGTATTGTGTCTCCTTTTGGTTATTGTTGGTTTGTTACCTTTATTGACTATTATTCTCATCTTACTTGGGTTTACCTACTCCGCAATAAAGGTGAAGTTTACTTATGCTTTAGATCTTTTTATAAAATGGTGAGTACTCAGTTTAATGCCAAAGTCAAAAATTTTTAAGTGATCTTATCTCAATGAAAATGGCATCTTGTACCAAACTACTTGCGTGTACCCCTGAGCAAAATGGGGTTGTTGAGCAAAAAAATGTCATCTTCTTGAGGTTGCTTGTTCATTGATGTTTATTATAAATGTTACTCAATCTTTTTGGGGGGATGTAGTCGTTACCGCTGATTATCTTATTAATCGTTTATCCTCGAGGTCCTCCAATGTAGATCTCCTATAGAGTGTCTTTCTAACTCTTTTTTCATACCTTATATTTCTTCCCTTTCCCCTAACGTTTTTGGGTGTCTTTGTTTTGTATTCGATTATAGACGCTATAGGAAAAAACTTGACCTCAGGGCTTTGCGATGTGTTTTTGTTTGTTACTCTGCCACCTAAAAGGGATATAAATGTTATCATCCAAAGTTACAGAAAATGTATGTTAGTATGGATGTTATCTTTCGTGAATTTGAGTTCTTCTACTGCTCGGACATCTCTTCAGGGGGAGAATACCATTATAGGGAAAGAGAAGTTTTGTTAGGAGCCTTTTATTCAATTGCCTGTTCGGTGGAATGTTAGTCATGGAGAGAGCAACAATTTATGGAGAAAAGAGGTGATGGAAGTGATGCACATGATGTTCACCTTCACAAGGATAATTTGAAGACTTACTCTCGGCGTCAGAAAGTATAGATTACCAATGTACTGTTGGATCAGTCAAATTCTTCCACTCCAATTTCATCCTCCACTAATTTATAGGTAATGAACCTCTAGATGTTCCTCTTATTATTGATTATCTAGTTGTTGATGACTATGATCTTCCTATTGTAGTCAGAAAGGGTGTTCGAGCTTGGACTCAATATCTTATCTCTAATTTTGTCTCTTATGATTCCTTGTCTCCATCCTATCGCACTTTTGTTTCCTCCTTATCTTCTGTGTCCATTTCTGAGGGTTGGAAATAAAATCTAACTGATTCTAAGTGGAGAGAAGTTATGGTAGAGGAAATAAAAGCTTTGAAGAAAAATGACACATGAGAATTGGTTCCTATTTCTTATGGAGTAAGGGCAGTGGGGTATAGATGAGCGTTTACCAGCAAACAACAAGTTGATGGGATTGTTGAGAGGTACAAAGCAAGACTAGTTGTTAAGAGATTTACTCAAGACATATGGTATTGATTAGCAGGAGACTTTTGTTCCCGTAGTAAAGATGAACTCTATATGTGCTCTTGTCTCTTGTGCTGCAAATTTGGAGTGGAGTTTATAGTAGTTGGATGTGAAGAATGCCTTTTTTCACGGAGATTTGGAGGATGAAGTATACATGGAGATTCCTCCAGAAAGGTGTGTAAGCTGAAGAAATCTCTTTATGGGTTGAAACAATCTCCTAGAGCTTGGTTTGATAAGTTTCTCAAAGTTATGCTAGGGTCAGACAGATCATACCTTGTTCGTTAAACGGGTTAATGGAAAGATTACTGTTCTTATTGTATATGTGGATGACATAGTGATAATTAGAAATGACGAGCATAAAATCACCAAGTTAAAAGTTCTGTTGGCTAAGAAGTTCGAAATCAAAGACTTGGGTCTACTGAGGTATTTCTTTGGAATTGAGGTTGACAGATCAAACAGAGGTATTTTTATGTCCTAGGGGAAGTCTATTCTTGACCTTCTTAAGGAGACAGGGTTGTTGGGATGCAGACCTACGGTGATGTTGGGATGTAGGCCTATAGATTCTCCTATTAAAGTCAACCATCGACTGAGTGGTGGTGTTGGTGAGGCAGTAGAGAAAGAGAGTTACCAAAGCCTAGTAGGGAGATTAATATATCTCTTATCCACTTTGTCAGAAATTACTTATGCAGTGGGTGTTGTTAGTCAATATCTCAAGTTAGCTTTGGGAAAAAGGATCTTATTCTCTAATAATGGCCACTTGAAGTTGGAAGCATATAGTGATGCAGACTGGGTAGACTTTGTGGATGATAGAAGATCTACTTCAAGTTATTGCACCTTGAGTAGAGGAAATCTTATCACATGGCGAAACAAGAAGAAACAGTATTAACTAGATCTAGTGTAGAAGCTGAATACAGAGCAATGTCTTATGGAATCTGTGAGCTTATGTGGCTCCAAACACTACTGAGAGAGCTGAGAATTCATGATAATTGACCTATGAGACTATATTGTGACGACAAGGCTGCTGTAAACATTGCTCATAATTTGGTTTAACATGACTGGACCAAACATGTTGAAATTGACCAGCACTGCATCACAGAGAAGTTAAATAAGGGTTTAATTGCATGTTTTTTGTGAAATTAAAAAAACAGTTGGCTGATGATTCACAAAAGACCTTGGTAGTAAAGTTTTTCATCCCATTGTTTGTAAGTTGGGCATGAGGGATATTTATGCACCAACTTGAGGGGGAGTGATAGGTTATGTGTTATTCCAAGACTGGTTGTAGTTTTGTATTTTGTGATTATATATAAAAGTTGGGTGTAGCTATGTAATCTAACACACTACTCTCTTTCATATTCTTCTTCCCTCTCCTCCTCTCCTCTCTAAACTCTCTTAACTTGATAATCTAACTGTTACTTCACCCTATCTTGCTTCCGTCTTCAATCTTCTTTTGCCACTTGACCATGGATTTAGTTGAGATACAAGTTATATAGTGACCTTACAAAATTAGCCAATTACAATATTTTTTCTAACACCTACATCTATATATATTAAGTTTTGTGAGGGTAAATTTATGCAACTAACAAAACATATGATCTGGGCGAGGATAAAATTGACAGGAAGAAAAGTATTATTGTAGATGGCTGAAGTAGTTTGAAAATTAAGTTTTATTATGAGTTTCTATCCATATAAATATAAAGCTAACCTCCCCACGCCTTAAAAGCATTGTGTTTTCTTGTAAGTTTATATTAAGATTCTTCTCTTAGTTTTGTTTAATTTGTTTGTTTATCTGGTCCAAAAATGAACTCTGTTCTACATCTCTTGATCTCCCTCTGTTTTGCTTGTTATATCTATTTTGAATCTGCTTTTGCAGTTGGCTTTTATATTTCATGTTCTGCCTGCTCCTGAATCCACTAACCATAAGCTATCTGAGTACCTGATCTCTCTATCTTTATAGTTCAAGCTTGAGCCAGCCATGTATGCCTTGTCATAGCTTTGATAGGTTAAAGTGGCTTGATAAAAGGAACTTGATCTGTTTGCAAAGCACTAAAGGGTGAAAATTTGGAAATACACATACATTCTTGTCCTAATAGGCTGTAAAAGGTTTTATTAGCAGAAAAATAAAGAAAGGCTAAATGATAATGAGTAGGGAAATTAACTTTCCTACATGTGTATGTTTACATAATTTTGTATATGTATATTATATTTTTATATTTTTATTTTGTTCCATAACGTAGAATATCTGTTGAAGCTCCATGGCTTAAGTGGAAAGTTATTGTTACACAGGTTTGCCAGACTATACAAAAAGAACTGGGGAAATCCATGGATGATCTCTTCTTAAATTTTGACAAAATACCTTTGGCAACAGCATCGGTAAGATCCTCAAACTAACCAGGGTCGTAATACAAAAGCAACAAGAATAGTTAGTTTCAGACCATTTTAATGGTTCCATCTCTAACATGTATATGTTAAACTGGTAGCCCTAATATTGGAAGTTATAGTTGTCACGAAGTAAACTTTGGCTTGTCTAGGTAGGACACAAATCAACATTTCTTTATGATGTTGCTATCCTCTGTTTATCATCAATATCATGAACATCATGGTTAATTGGTATTAGATATCCTTGTCTGGAAAGGAGGCAACTTACAAGGTTTTAGTTCCCTGTTGTATTTGTCTACAAAAAAATAACATATTACAGGGAAGGAGGAAAAGTGTGGAAAAACTTTTGGTACTTATCTGTCCTGACAGTGTGACGTTCATTATAGTTTTTACCCTAAAAGTTCTCATGGTTCTTATTTTGGTTAAATTCATCCTCCATCTTTCAACATGTTTTTGTTTAATCCAATCCATGCCTTCCATGAAAACACTTGACAGAAAATTTCATGCATCACTATGGAAAAAATGAAACATGTGCATCACATAATGTACAGGTGCTTTTTTCATGAAAACTTTTTTTCGTCATTGATTGTATTGAATTGAAGCTGTATGGAAAGTTGGAGGATGAAATTGATAAAAAATAAACTTTAAGGACCAAAATGGGAATTGGGAAAACACTGGGGGCAAAAATTATAATTAACACAAAATGGAAATATTGGGATTCATTGGATGTGGAAAGATCCGATTTACTGTGTATTTCTATAGATATGGGTCCATTTTTGTCCAAATAACGAGCTTCATAAAGTCCTGTGTTGCACACTGGCATTAGAGTATGTATACTGATTATTTGTCATAGGCTTGGCAAAACTATTAATGTTTAATGTTGTAATGCTCTCCTTTTGTCACATTCCATTCCAGAAGTGTCAATCTCACCTTTCATAGGATGAGGTAGGACTACATACATTGATTGATCTATCCGCCATCTCCCTTTTGGAAAGAAAACCCCATTATGACTACACCTGTGATCCATTTTATCCACCAGTAAGATAAGTAATTGTTTTGGATTCCAATAACCTTCTATGGATAGGAAAACATACATAAATACAGAGTGCATCATTATAAACAACAATACCACCAAGGTATCTCACCCTCATAGTAAACTGTTATTATGTTCACTATGGCATTGAGCTGGAGTCTTACAGGAATTTGTTTCAGGTTTAGATTATATGATATATATATTTCAACTTGGGGGAGAGTGTTAAGTAGTATGATTTATATATTATTGTAATAAGTATATTACTAATGGGTATACTAGTCTTTTCTAGTTTAACACGATAACTATATATATATGAATTGAGAGTGTGAGGTAGGGTTAATTTTTTTCCATCCTAACTCGCACACACTTTTCTCTTGAATCGTTCTCTTACTATTCCAAACTTTACAAAATATTTTACCATGAAAAACATTTTATTGTCTGCATGATCCAAACCTTGCCACATTTAAGACAGATAGTACACAACATAAAGCGTAGCCAAAACCATTGGTTCAATGATACAATTAAGTGGAATGATGAGTTGCCATACATTATAGCGGTCTACATCTTGAACGTGAGGATAAAGGAGTTAAGAAAGGAAGTTTCTGGTATTGCCAAGTCCCTAGTGCGGCATGCATCTATGGGGGCATCAAAACAAAGTTCTAGATATTGCCACATGTTCTTTCCTTATCTTTTACTGCAAAGAACAAAACCTACAAGTTCTTGTTTAGAACCATCAACAGACATCTCTAGCCTTGCTTTTTTTCATCTCAAACCCCCTCTGCCTCCCTATCTTTGTGCTTTGTATCATATTCAAGTTTCGCAGAAGTCAGAAAAATGTTTATGGGGACAAAAGTCATCATTTTGGCTTCTTCATCAGCTTTCCTTGAAGTGCTGTTACACAATCTTCAATATCTATGCCTAAAATAAGAAGATTTGGAGCAGATTTCGAGGTTGGGAAGTGAAAAATTGGAGATAAATGTGAAGAAAATTGGCTAAAATAAAGAAAATCTGAAGACTTTATTTTAGAAAACAAGGGGGTATGTCGCATATGTAAATTACTTGGGCTTGCGGTTTGTGACACACCGTTTGGCCTGATCCGACCTGGATTGGCTGTTACGGGCGCTACTGACCCACATTCTCGTCTGAAACAGCTGATATGGGTGTATTGGGGGCGTAATGGGAACGGAGGCCAATGTTACCGTGACGAAATGGCCATTGTGAACAATAGTGGCCTATTTTCAAAACTGTCCTTAAGCATAGTTGAAGATCAAAATTGTCATCAACAATTGGAAAGAACGAAGTGTTTCTGGAATTACAAAACAGACAACCAGCTTTTCGTGAGTTGGTATACAATTTAAGACATGCTTAGCAAATTCTTCCCATATTGACATTATACCCCTTCACTTTACTACTGATCTTCATAGTTGACAAAACTTTAGGTTCTCATGTCACTGTTTTTTGACAGGATACTGGTTAAAAAAGATGAGAGCATATAGAAAAATATAGTTGAACTATACATATCCTTGTCTCATTTACACTTGCTTCCCTCATATGTTAAGAAAAGGCACTTTCACCCCACAAGTTTTTAGTTAGACATTGCATTTTGAGCCTCAAAATATGTCAAATGCTATGAAATGCATGCCCAGCTCTTTTGTTTTACTCTATGCAGATAGCACAAGTTCATCGTGCAACTCTGACCAACGGGCAGGAGGTGGTTGTTAAAGTCCAACATGAAGGCGTGAAGACAATAATATTGGAGGTTTTCACTTTGGCCTTGGTTTGTATGATGTTTGGATGCATGCAGTAATTAGATCTGAATTCGCATATGATTGTGGAGATTGTTTTCCAGGACCTAAAAAATGCGAAGTCAATAGTTGACTGGATAGCATGGGCAGAACCACAATATAACTTCAACCCTATGATAGATGAATGGTGCAAAGAATCTCCCAAGGAACTAGACTTCAACAATGAGGCAGGTATGCTTGTGATTTATTAAGATGATTTTATATTTTGTTTGTCATTTTAGCTATGTAACTCTTTAATTGGATTTTATCCCCCAGTTTTGTTGTGTAGAATTTTTTTGTATCTTATTATTAATGATTCTCTTTGTGTTTGTAGAAAATACAAGGACAGTCTCTAGAAATCTAGGATGCAGTCACAAATGTGATGAATATGTGCCGGCCAATCGGGTGGATGTATTGATTCCGGAAGTTATTCTGGTATCAACCTTCTCTAACCTTTGTATTTTTGCGCAGGCTATACATTTGGTTATTGCTCGTGCTAAGCTAGAGGATACCCTTATGATGTCAACAAGATCTAATGACACTATTTACCCTCTAAGTCTAAGAGATAGAACGGTTAAATTATAATATAAACTAATATTCAAAAAGAGAGAACATGGCTGAAAAAGTGAGCAAAATTAAGAGTGTGTTTGGATATGTTCTTAGAAAACAGTATCAAAAAACATGTTTTTAGAAAGAACTTTAGAAAAGTGGGTTTTAATTTTTTTTGTATCGTAAAACATGTTTGGCTACATGGTCATGAAACACAATTTCAAGAGACAAAACAATAAAACATATTTGGATAGGGGATCAGACAACAAATAAAAAATGAGATGTAATTTGGACTTATTGTTTTTTCGTCATTCAACTGGAAGGAATTGAAGATAATATCATATTGACCTTCAGACACCCATGTTTGAGTTTGAAAGAAAAATGTGAAAAAATCATCACAATACATGGATCACCAAAATTATCACTACCCAGTAGCATAACAGTGACAAAATCATGATACAAAATCAAGGATTGAATAGCTATGGACAAAAATTTCTCAAATCCTTTCATATTTTTTAAAATTAGAAAAGGGAAATCCATTCCCACAAATCAAACAAATCTGGGTGTGAAGTTATAGATTCAACATAGATCTAAAGTTTGTAGGCTTGGCCGGAGCAAAGTTTGGTCGTTACTTTCAGTGGGTGATTAATTTGGTTAGGGCACAACGATTGTGTAGTTGTGCTTCATACGATTCTCTTGAGTGGATGTGAGGAGTTGTGAGTACAGTGCACAACAAATGTGCATTTAAACTGAACATTAAGTGCACAATAATTTTGATTGTGTTTTTAAAATTCTCCAAATCATGTATAAGTCGTTTTCTAAAACTACCCCCTTTCCGTCCCAATTTTTTTGAAAACGAGATACATGTCTTAGTTGGCCAAACATGTTCTCTACAATTTTTAAACTCTAAAAACAAGAAAACAATTTTAGAGATGCAAATCAAATATGCCCTAAGGTTCTCACCTTTGTTTGGTACCTGATAAATTCACGATACATGTTTATACCATACCAGGATAAGTGACAACAATTCTTAATTGACATGGAAGTGGGGCTCGATAGGATCCAAGTGGATTGGTATGGATTATAGTGCCAAGTGCAACGCCCCCAGACATGACTCCCCATGTGCGATGCCCCCCGATGCGACACCGCAGCTGCAAGCACCCAGTGCAACACCGCAACTGGGCGAAATACATCTCCATCACATTGGAAGTGATAAAATGGACTCTTCACCATAGGTGGACAAGAGTGGAACCAAAAAATTTTGGGGGCAACCTCAGCAAGACTCGCTACCCCCGCTGCAGGAGTCATATTCTCAACCTATTGGACACCATTGTTCGACTGACCTACTGGACTAAGAGGAGGGGTCTCCACCTAGGGACCGGGCAGTATGACCCTCCTCAAGGAAGAACTGAGCAATGAGGGCAGCTCGACTTGCTCGGGTACTATGCAATAAATACCCACATTACTTGTCCACTGCAGTGGATATTCTACCTGGTTGATGAGAGCATTTTACTCCACCTACCCTTCGCCTAATTTGTTGGTCTCTTCGTTAACAAGCTGTTCGAGTTTCTTCCATCCCATCTGCTTATCTTACTCCTTCCCTTTGAGTATCCATGGTATAGATACGTGTGACAACTTTTTTTAACTCTCCACCTACCTTCTTTTGGCGACTCCATTAGGGAGGTTTGTCCTCGTTAGCCTATGCCAGTTATAACTCAGAGTGGGTGTTGTCCAACACGATGACTAAAAATAGCAACGGCAAGAAAAACAAACAGAAAAAAGTTTGCCCCAACGCAAGGATAACCATGGTCCTCTACAAGCCAAAAGGCTCCTGAGGTGCCAAGGCCCTCCACAATGGCGCAGGCTCTTTGCGACATGTAGATTCAGCAACAACGGATTGTGCAACAGTGTAGATGATGCAAGTTCAGATGTACTTCCAATCAACTAGCTTGCAAAACTCACGAATGTTTACTGTTGCTCTCTTAATGCTCGATGTTATCACCTTCGGCTTTGCCAGTATCCTTGTCGATAGCGCTGTCAGGCGATAATGACGCATCACAAAAGCCAAGTCCTCATGGCTTAATAGTGCAGAATCTCACCAATGAACATCTACCACTTCTGTCACAAGCTGCTGCAAGTGACCCCTTGGTGCCCTTGCAACAAGCCACCATAAGCGGTCCTTTAGTGTTCTTATAGCAAACCTCTACAACTAGCTTTTTAAAGCTCCTACAGCAAGGGGCTGTACTTGGCCCTCAAACTATCACAACCCTTGAAGTGCCTAATGTAGCCAGACTTGCAACCACAATCGACGCACCTTTACTAAGCCCTGTGGTGTCTTTCGGATGTGAACACATTGCAACCAGTTACAACAAATGGGCCCCCTCACAATCTCTACAACAGTGCTAACAACCACTCAATTGTGGGGGCAAACTATTTTTCCCACTAGTCCTACAACTATGCCTTTGCATTTTCAGTCCCCAGCACCTAGTGTTGGGTATGTCACACTGGCCCAAGTCTAGGCTCTATTGGATAGATGGAAGGAGCCCATGCCAACTATCATGGACGTAAGTTCCAAGTTTGTCCTGGCGGTGCATTAAGCCATGTATCCTATGGGGTACTCGTCGTTGAAGTTTAAAAAGTTTGATGGAAAAAGTGTCAGTCCTTGTGACCACATTACTCGCTATATTGATAGTCTCGGCCATAGTATCAAAATCGTATGATTCACGAATCTATTTATATGATTCACAAATCGATTTATATGATTCGGTTCTATACAAGTACAAAACGATTCGTATCTTATATGAGAATTATTTTAGAGTTGAATCGCACTTGAATCGTATGATTCATACGATTCGATTCGTATCTCACGAATCACACGATTCAATCACTTTTTTTAAAACCCAAATTTTTTACAAAATGACGTAGTTTTGTCCGCTAAATAGTAAAACGACGTCATTTTGTTTACAGAAGAATCCACTCCCTAATAAAACTCAACCTCTTTGATCGTTCTCTCTCTAACGTTGTCTAAAGCTTGCCTTTCGTTGTCTCAAGCTAAACGTCGTGGCTAACGCTCTTGCATCATCGGTTAATTTTTGAATAGTTTGTTAGATTCTAATTTTTTGTTTCAAAATGTTGGCAATATATTTTCTCCCAATAAATTTTTTTATTTGTTCTTTTTCTATTCATGTTTGTAACCTTATCTATACTAGGTGCCACTATTTTGATTCTTGAATAACCAAGATTTTTTAATGAATTCTTTTTTAAGTTGTTGAATTTGAAAATTGTTAAATAAAAGAAGAAAATGAAGTAAAAGACTAGTGTCTTTTCATTTAGACGATTTGATTATGTCAATTGATTATTTTTAGAATGCAATAATATTAAATATTAAATATTTTGTCTATTTTAAATATATAATATTATTTTTTATTTTTGTTCAAATTTTGTGTTGAATCTTATGATTTACGATTTGATACGATTCATGACTCTCAAATTTATGATTTCGATTCATGATATGAATCGCGATTTGACAACTATGGTCTCGGCCACTATGTGCTCCACGAGCCCCTTCGGATGAGGGAATTTTTTAAGTCCCTCAAGGATAGAGCCTTCACTTGGTACGCCAACCTTCTAGCAGAATTTGTGCGAAATTGGGACGAACTGGTCTCTCGGTTTCATGCCAAGTTTTTCCATGTTGAATAGTTTACAACAATGCTATCCCTGGCAAAGATCACCCAAAATGGTGGAGAGACCGTGATGGCATACATTGATAAGTTTCGTGACAAGACCATTGAGTGCTAGAAAAATGTCACCAATCTTCACTAGGCTTTTTGAGTCTTCCCAAAGACTTTCAGAGGTGATTTAACCCATCATTATGGTGAGGTCTTGAAAAGATAAGAAGCGGACTACAAGGGCTAATAGAAAGACTAAAGTGCAATAGAAAGATTTCCTCGACAAAATATTTTATCTACATGGGTTTATCTTAGCGACATGAGCTACGATTGTACCGCATTGCGAAGAACCTTTATTGTTACATTTAGTCATACATGGGACACTAGTTGTCCCTGGAGAGGAATATTGCGACGAGTGGCATGGTAACGGTGGTTCCAGAGGACAACATCTTTCCCTTGACTCAAAACTTTAGCCAAGGCAAAAGTTACCTCCTTGTCAATCCTCCACAGAGGGAACATCAATGGCCAAATCAACCCTCATGTTCTCACCCACATGCTCTCACCCAAAGAAGGGCTCGAGACAGTATCCTCGACATGAAGGACGTCATCAGGCACCGGAGGAACGAAAGGCTGGTAATGGCATCATAACTTGCATTACCCTCCTTAATCACTGATGGTTAATTTAGATCTAGCGCAACCTTGGCTACCTGGTTGGCGAGTGAACTTGAAAAATGGAAGACGCTCAAAAGGTTTGGAACGAGATGAGTATAAGCATAAATATGCTTGGGAACATACTAATGATTGAAAAAAATTACATCGCCTAGAGGTCCCCTTGCTGCAAGGACATCCTAGACCCTCCCTTGGAAACTCTTCATCCGCAGGTGTAGTCTTATCTCTCCGCGAGCCTCTAACATCCAAATTCAGAAGGTTGGGTTCACCCTTATCTCCAATTGGTTATATCATAGATTGACTGGTGCTGGCACGAATAGAAGTAAATAGCCCCTTAGAATTCTCAGGTTCCTCCATTAATGTGTGCTTGGTCGAGACTGAGAAATACCTCCTAAGGGCCCTTCTTGGCAAAGACAGTACTCAAGGGCTCTTGGTCATCATCATCTACGCTTAAAACCAACAACACTTACTCTTTGGAAATAGCGTTGCAAAGACCATCAAACTAAGTTTTTTAGACCTTTTTGATCTTTTTATCAACGAATCTTTATTCATGGAGTTGACTCCATTCCTCTAATGGCTCTATGAAGGACCACCCATGGAAGGAGGAGTTAGTTGTAGAGGATGATCTTTTGTGGCAAAAATACTGAGTCCCACCTTTATCGGAATATTGAGTCCAAAATCACTATTTGTAAGGGATAGATTTTTGATGGATGCGATAGCTGAGATGACTGACATGATGATTGAACTGATTGTTGCGCATCACGATCGCCATGTGTCGCGAATTGG
Organism: Ilex paraguariensis; assembly: GCA_963454935.2. NCBI lineage: Eukaryota > Viridiplantae > Streptophyta > Magnoliopsida > Aquifoliales > Aquifoliaceae > Ilex > Ilex paraguariensis. The sequence continues at coordinate 172,934 of CAUOFW020009368.1, forward strand.
GAGCATGAAGAGTCATGGTTGGGGTAATGGATCAAAATTTTAGAGGCCTCCCACAATAGACTTGTGTGCAGAGAAGGAAACAACATTAGGAGTCTAAGGTTCACATTTGCACAGAGCATGGCGGGAGGACAAACTAACCTACGAAAAATTTTGGGTTGACTGAAGTGTCTGCTGCGTTGACTGAAGTTTGGCCTGGACTAAACTGAAGTGGTTGGATTGGACTGGACTGCATAACCTGAATTGTGTTGGACTGCACAACTGATTGGATTGCACTGGATTGGGCTGGGCAGTTGTATTGGATAAGACTGAATTGGAAAACTGAGTTTTCACATCTACACAAAGCATGACTGATGTCGGAGCCCTCTCAAAGCGTGGAGATCAAACTTCATCCACTGCTAGAATCGTAAGAAGCGAGATAATGGGTCTAGCACCGTAGAAGGTGTTGGCACCTCAGAAGGGGTCAAGCACAATGGAAGGTGTCGGGCATCGCAGAAGACATTAAGCACTGTGTAGGAAGGGACACTTACCCATTATAGTGGAAGCAGCAGGATGGATCTTTGTCCAATAGGGCAAGAGTGGCTTGCAAGCATACTGTCACAGAAATGGTAAACGGATCATCATCCCAGAGATGAGAATAGCACCGCGAACATAGTGACATAGAAATGTTTAATAGATCCTCGTCTAAGAGACGAGAGTGGCATTGCGAGCATATTACTGCGTGAATGGTAAACGGATCCTGATTAAAGAGACGAGAATGGCATTGTGAGTATACTACCACGGGAATGATTGGGTCCTCGTTCAAGAGATAAGAGTGGCACCGCGAGCATAGGGTCGCGGAATGGTAAATGAATCGTTGTCCAAAAAGGCACGAGTGGCTTGCGAGAAAATTGTCGCGGGAATAGTAAACAGATCCTTGTTCAAGAAACGAGAGTGGTGTCGCGAGCTTAGTGTTGAAGGGACATGTAGTTTTTGAGAGTCACGGTGGCCTAGGTGTCTCGATTTTTGAGGGATCGTTGTCACCAAAGTGTCTTGGTTTTTGACGTAGGTGGCGACGGTTGGGGTAGTGGTGGCATCTAAGGTGGGCGTAACAGCCGAGATAGTGGCAGCACCCAAGGCGTGTGCATCAACCGAAATAGTGGTGGCAACTAGGGCGGGCACGACAATCGAGGTAGTGGTGGTAACTAGGGCTGGCACGACAACCGAGGTAGTGGTGGCAACCAAGAGATAGCAACGTCACCTAAGGTTGGCACGACAATTGAAGAGAAACATGAAGGCCGAGATTGGCATGGAAGCCAAGGTGGGCACAAAACTCAAGTGATTGTGGCAGTTGAGGAATGGCCATTGCAAGAACTTGGAAAGGAAAGAGGCAAGGCACTTAAGTGAAAATATAGTGGAGGAGAGAGTAAGGGAGAACACTTGAGAAATGGAGAAAGGAAAAGGAAATGGGAAATGAAAGAAATGAGGGGTAGTGGTGGCAACTAGAGATGGTGACATTGCCCAAGTTTGGCGCAGCAACTGAAGAGAAACATGAAGGTTGAGACAGGCATGGTGGCCAAGGTGGGCATAAAACTCAAGTGATCACAGCAGTCGAGGAAATGGTGTTGCAAGAAACTTTGAAAACAAAGAGGCAAGACACTTAAGTGGAAAAATGGGGGAGGAGAGAGTAAGGGAGAACACTTGAGAAAGGGGGAGAGGAAAAGGAAATGGGAAGTGGAAGAAATGAGGGGTAACGATGGCAACCGAAGATAGTGGTGCTGCCCAAGGTTGACGCAACAACTGAAGAGGTACATGAAGGCCGAGATTGGCATGGCGGCCAAGGTGGGTACAAAACACAAGTGATTGCGACAGTCGAGGAAATGACGTTGCAAGAAACTTGGAAAATAAAGAGGCAAGACACTTAAGTGGAAAAATGGAGGTGGAGAGAGTAAGGGATAACACTTGAGAATGGGAAGGTAGGGAGGAAAAGGAATTGGGAAGGGAAAGAAATGAGGGGGAGAACCTTCATTTATAGACATTGAGGAGGGTGCGACACTTAAGGTGGGTTTGACAACCCATAAGTTGCGGGTTCCAAGGCAAAAGGGGGAGATGTTGTTGTGACAACCACTAGTCTCGAGGTGTCATTGTAAATTTAGGGGTCGTGTCGTTGTGATGGCAAGGTACGTTAAAATGTTGGCGATAGTTGTTCTATCAGTTGCGGATCATGAGGGGAAGGGGACACAGTCTCCCCTGACTCGCAGTTTAAGTAACCAATCTTCAAAGAGGTGTGGTCTTTGAGGAAGTAGGCAGTTCGATTGAACAAGTCAAGCTTAGCCATTACTTGTGCCAGGCCTCTAGTCCGCATCAGTCCAAGTCGCCATTATGTCCTAACAATATCAATGACTGTCGTTTTCGTAGGATGTTACGTTTGGGAGTACTTAGAGGTCACGACAGTTAGCTCCAGCACCCCTTTCTGTCAATTTGCAAAGAGCCCTTCCAGTCACACTTCCTTGACCGCAACAGCTCATCAAGTGGGTCCCCGTTGTTAGCTAAGCCATCCTAGTAGAACCCCATGCATAAGCAACCATCAAGGTGGGTCCCCACGGTCAATCATCCATTCCAAGGCCATGGTCAACACGTCTAGTGCTTGGTCTTCGTGCTCGGTGCTTGGTTAAAGCGGTAGTCACAATAGTACTCCTCAGTTAAACCTCCTAACCTCGGTCAAATGCGTGGACCAACGGTTAAATGCGTGGACCACTACCAGTAGCATCACTCCGCGAGCCTAGTAGCCGAACTTGATTCTTTGCAGCAGTTAACTTCAGTCTTAGGTCTATTTGAATGCATTAAATGCATTAACTTCGGTCACAAGCCAACAAGTTAGCAAGTCGCGACAATTAATCTTCAAACCAAAGGACAATAACTCAAATGGTGGGTCCCAGACAATTTAAGAAATGGAGTTGGCGGAGGAAAGTTTAGAAGTTAAACTAAGATGCATTGAAATGGTGGTGGGGTCCACAATTTTAGGAAGTTTCAAATGTGATTCATAAAGAAAGTCACGAAGAATACATGAAGTGCCAAGTTGGACATTAGACACTCCAAGCTTTCGGTCAACATGCCATTCACTCGGTCAACAGGCCATGCACTCGGCCAATGCAACACCTATCACCTCGCGACACCAGTCAACCGCGGTCGGCTGTCATATTGCATTAAAAGAAATGGACCATTTTTATTGGCGATTTTCTTGGCTCAATGGTAGTCAAGGTTTTCGAGGAAATAATGGGCAATTTTACTTGCGATTTTTGAGGCTCAAAGGCAGTTAACATTTTCTATCCTGAGTGGTACAAGGACACAGGGACCTAACTCTGAATTGCGTTAGTCATTTTCAAGACTGTTATGCATGCAAAGGTTGTCACAAGGAAAGCCATTGCATACTGGGGGCAACTAGGCATGACAATATTTTCAATAATGGAGAAATGACGATAGAGGGACAGTTCTTTTGACAAAGGAGAAAGGACGACAGAGGACATGTGCTTATTTTATGAATTTTTTGTTATTTTTTAGCGACATCATAGTTGGCTTTCAAATGATAGTTACAGTCAAAAGACAGGTGCATACAGGTTACAGTGTGTACATGCAGGACGTAGGAGGCAAATGTAGTACCTAATATATTCAAGACATGTGTATATACCATAACAAGACAAGTGGCATCAATTGCTGATATGGAAATAAGGGCCAACTGGTTCCTGCTAGATTAGGATGGATAACAGTGTCAAGTGCACCACTCCATGTGTGACACCCCCCAGGCACAACACCTAAGGTGCGATGCCCCTAGGTGCGACTCCCCATGTGCGATGCCCCCAGGTGCGACACCCCATGTGCGAAGCCCCTAGGTGCGATGCCCTCGGCGCAACACCGCAACACTGCAACACATCACTATCACATTAGAATTGGCAAAATGGACCCTTTACCAAGGGTGGACAAAAGTGGAACCGTAGAAGTCTAGGGGCAATCTCAACGAGACTCGCCTCCCCTATTACGGGATTGATATCCTTAACCTAATAGAAATCATTGCTCGACTGGACCACTGGGCTAAGAGGAGGGGTCTCCACCAGTGGACAAGGCAGTATGACCCTCCTTAAGAGAGAATTGAGTAACGTGAGTGGACGAGCATAATTGTCAACCTTGACTTGAGATTTTGAAGGTTTAGTCTGCTTGAGCAGACCATCTAGTGTATGACTCACTCTTCATTGTGATGTGCTTGACTGGGATCCAGAAGGACTCCTAATGTAACTAAGGTTATTGGTTCGGAGCATCATATAGAATAATGGGGCATGTGGATTGGTGGTTGAGAACTGAAATTTTTTGAATTTCCTCTATTGGGCACCTCGACAAAGTCTCGAGGAAGGGTTCAGAGAGAGAAGGGAGGACCTTATGTAGGAGCGCACTGGGGGTATCACGTACATGGCCCTCTCGAGGTCGTGGACCCGCGGTGATCGTGATCAGTTGCGATTATTAACTTTGGGAGACCTCTTTCACCTCGGTTGTTGCACCCTGCCTGGACCTGTATCTAGGATGCGTTTGAGAAAATGTCACATCGGTCTAGTTAATATTGGGAGACGTGACTTGCATTAGCGATTACTAATATTGCCGCGGTCGAGATAATTATGGATTGGTGCGAGTGTTAGGAGGTTACGGTGGGTAGCCCGACCTGCTCGGGCACTGTGTTATAAATACCCACATTATTTGCCCACTGCAGAGGATGATATTTCTACCCGGCTAGTGAGAGCATTTTCAGTCCACCTACCCTCTGTCCAACTGGTTTGGTCGCTTTTGTTAACAGGCTTTTCGAGTTGCTTCCATCCCATCCGGTTGTCCTACTCATCCCCCTTTGATTACCCTTGACATAGACACGTATGACGGCCTCTTTTAACTCCCCATTTACAGGTATTATTCATACTAACTTGAATGTAAAGACAAATACCTTCTATGTCATAACTCTACAAATAAGAAAAATTATTCCAACTAACCCAGTAGTTCAATGTCAATTTGAAGGCCATGACCAAGTGAGGTCCTTTAAAAATGAGTACCAGGAGTGGGGGACTTCGTAGAAATCTCTACGCATTCACATTATTTGCACAACTTGATTGTCTACTTGAGCTTTTGTAACACTACTACACAATGGGCCATAGTCTTTGCCATTTCGAGTAGAACATATTGTTGTGAGAGTTGTTTCCCTTGATGTTTCAATAACATACCGGTAAACATTAAAATGGCGAAGCTAAACTTGCATAAATTGTAAATGAACACTCTGACCATAGATCAGTTGCATTTAGTGTAACAACCTCATATCAATTCCATACTAATCAGAGCACTAATAATCTCAATAATAAAATTTATTTTTACAAAAATATTACTTCCAAAATATATGGCATATACAAAATTTAAAGCCAAAAATGTAAAGATTACAAACTTTGCCAACTAATGACATAATTTGTCATTTGTGTTCCCATACTTCTAGTTAACTTACTTTAACTGATTCGACATTTCACTTTAACCTGCAATTGAGGAAGGAATAATGTTGGTGAGTTTGGAAGCCCAGGAAGAATAAATCCGCAATACGACGAGTGTACAAATAATCAAGTATCAATTTTTGACCAGATTGACATAAGCATCAAATATATTATCAGTCACATATTTGATTTTGTCAGTTCGGACCTTTATTTGAGTTCATTAGCTCGGACCTTTACCAGATTTGACTCTGCTGGCTTGGACCGATTCAGTATACTCGAAGAGTATGAATTGAAATATCAGAATGATAACATGTAAATCAATTAGAGTACGAAACTGGAATAATCAAATGAAGCACTCTTTGCAAAGAGATTGTGAATAACCCACTTACTGAATCCTCAATTGACACTGATATATCTCCTTATTTTTGTATCAATAACATACTCCATTTTGATAATAATTGGAGTGGAGATCACATTTTGATTGATCTATTGAGCTCACAATTTTCACGTCACAAATGTTCTTTTTATATTTTTCCTATTCTTTAACTCATGGTCCTTTCCTTCCAATTCACATAAGCCAAATATCATATCATATCATATATATGTACCAACCTTGCTTATATTGACGGCAACACACGGCCATGCACATAGCCTTGTCACCTAAGGTGGACCCTTGTCCACTTATTACTTTTCTTTCATTTTATTTCCTTCTTATTATCTATCTAATTCCTCACCACTACACAATAAATATATATAACCTACTTGTCACAAGACACAGTGATAAAAAGATTTGTTTAATTGTCTTTTGCACCTTGTAAAGCATAATATTTGTAATTTAACCCTCAACTTGTTTCTAATATTTTAAATAATTACATTGTGACCTTAAATTACATTTCTACAATTTGAAATAGTAACAATTGCACTTACTCAATCTTAATTTCATTAGGAACATACACCTAGTCCTCCTTAATTAGTAGGGTGTTCACTAATCCTCGTATTACTTGTGAATAAAGACAAATCGTAATAGAAGTAACAATTTTTGAAAAAGACTAAAATACCATCTGTTTTTGTTCCACTTTTCTTTGTTATGCCTTTCATTCCAAAAACTTAGTCAAAGAAAAATGGACCTGCATCCGGAGCACACCCCCTTCCAACCACCATCGTAGCCCCATCCCTACAAATTCCTCCCCAGAAAACTATACCAGAAACCCCCATACAAAAAAAACTGAGATCCAGAACCAAGATCCTGTACTCATATACTCCCACACATCATTCCTTTTCCTTGACCTAACTGGGAGAGAAACATCTAAGCTTTGCCCCTCTCGTTTCCTATAGATCCACCTTTCCTATAGCTAATCCTCCCACAGCCACTTGGCACCAGCCTAAGACGGCGAGGGATATCACCCCTTATGGACGCCATCCTCGATCAACCCAAAGAACCAAAAAAAAAAAAAGGGGTCCATGGAAGGATCCTACATGGACACTATAGCGGAGGTCAAAAAATCTTCAAAAAAAAAATGTTGGTTCCTTCACGACCTCAACTATACCCAATCATAGTCATTTAATTTTTTAAGTTGTAATCAAGGATCAACATTTCGTTTCGAAACGGTCAAAACATTCGAAACGTTTCCGTTTCCAAGGAGACCAAAACGAAACAGTGATGAAATCGAAATTTTAATATTTTGAGGTGTTCTATAATGTTTCGAAATGTTTTGATATATTTCAATGCATTTACACAATTGTTTCAAAATGTTTTAAAATATTTCAAGATATTTTGGTATATTTCAAACTAATATTTAAAAAAAATAATTTTAATTTTTTTTTTTTTCATTCTGTTTCCAAAATGAGTTAAAATGTTTTCGAAATACGTTCAAACATTTCCATTTCCTAAATGACCAAAATAATGTAGTGAAATAAAATTTTGATTATTTGTTGTAATGACTAAACTGGGAATCAGATACCTATCAAAGTCTCGGATTAATGATTCTACCAAATCCAAGGGGCTCATATCCAAACATCGAACTCTTTAGACTCGAAAGGCCTCAACCACCCTCAATGACAGACATTTTCCAACTTCACGCACATAATAGACAACTCTCAACTACGCCTCTTAACGTTCGTGATGAATTTAAAAAAGGGCTTACAAGAGGAAGTGGCTCGTGAGGCTGGCGAGAGAAAGAGAGAGGAGTTGCAGTAGGAGAAGCCGTGGCTACAAGAACTTTTATCAGCCTTTTTTGTTTTTTATCATGTCTTTTTTTGGGGCAAATTTAAAGAAAGGGAAAATTGTCTTCTTTAAGATAGATAGCCATCTCATTCACATCACACGCACTTTGTATAGTACATGTGACTCGGACACTATCAAAATTGACTTGCTTTTCTTATATTTGCACTTTATTCACAAGTAGGAGGGGTCTGGTGAAACCCATAGTAGTTGCGGAGATGTTGTGGAATCGACCCTAAGTTCATGGGTTTGTGTGTAATTAACCCCAAAAACTTGTCCGAGCTAATTTTTCGTGCATTGTTGCACAACAAAGCTTAAGAAACTTACTAGACTGGATTGTTGTGTTGCTGTAAGATATGGCACCAATTTTGTGTACAATAGATAATTTAAAACACACTCTCAATTGATGTGAGACAAGTTTATTGTAGTACTGTGCTCCTGGGCAACTTTGCTCTGTGAAATGGTTATCGCACTTTTAGGCATATAGATTTTCCATTTGATGATAATGGCCTAAGCCAATTGCTATAGCAAGAAAATAACTCCATAAAGTAGGCTTGTATTTGTTCTTATATCTGACATACTAGATCTTGAAGCAGTGAACTGGAAGTGTTCCTTTTCCATCCATCCTAGACATTACCTATAACATTATGATTTTTAACCATATCGATAATCTAATGCGATTCTTTATTTAATTGCAGAATGTAGACTTAAGTTCTCATATTCTTTTGTTGTTATGTCTTGTTGTTTACAATGGCAGTCAACTGAAAAGCTCCTCATTTTAGATTTAGATTTAAGTTCTCATATTCTTTTATTGTTATGTCTTGTTGTTTACAATGGCAGTCAACTGAAAAGCTCCTCATTTTAGAATTTATGAATGGGATTCGTTTAAATGACTTTGAAGCACTGGAAACATTGGGTGTTGACAAACAAAAACTTGTTGAAGAGATTACACGTGCATATGCGCACCAAATATATATTGATGGATTTTTCAATGGTGACCCTCATCCTGGTACTCATCTCTCTCTATAGCTTCACTTCCACCACCAGATTTTTTTCGGAGCTTTTTGGTCATCAAGCTATAATTAGTCACATGTTATTTCCATTACAACATGGGGATTGTTCTTGAAAATACTCATTTGAAGTATTCATTGGGTGAGTTTTCAGGAAATTTCCTTGTTAGCAAGGAACCTCCACATCGTCCAATTTTGCTCGACTTTGGGCTTACAAAGATGCTATCAAGCTCTATGAAGCAAGCTTTAGCAAAAATGTTTCTGGCATCTGCTGAGGTTTGTATGACTCCTTGAGTATGATTAAATTGTATTGAGCCTCACTCCATGTGGACACATGTCCATTGGCAAGATAACCTAGATATTCTAAACACATGATAAGAAAAGAAATAAAGCATGTCATGTCACCAAAGATTTGTGTCGAAGTTCAAAGGTCAATGACTCCCAAAAGAACAAATGAAATGGCTAGGCATGTAACATTACCTGGAAGTACAACGATACTGCTAGCTTTTTTTGTTGATAAGTTGGGCCTTTTTACTAAGGTGTCTAACTTGTTTCAACCGACATAGCTATCTGTGGAGATAGTTTCCTAAGTTGCCTCATCTAGCCATATGCCAAAGTGGCATGTTCTTAGGTGGATCACCCATGATCCACTCTTCGTAGCTGATCCAAATTAGAGTTAGGAAGCACTTATTCGGATAGGAGATATGAGTATGATACAAGATGGAAACAACGATGCAACTAAACTGAGAAAAAAATAAGATACAGGTACAACCAAGACACGTCTATGATGAAAATTTGTTTATATTGTCATTATTATCTGATGATTAAATAACTACAAATTTCAGTAAATTCTTTGATAGAATATTAAAAACTAAGCAAATTTATCATTTCCGAAAGGTATATATTGTTCATCATGGTACACCATCAAAATAGGCATGACTAATTAAAGGAACTAGGACTGACATGCCAAGAGTTGGTTTGCTTAGAAGTAGTTGCCAAGAGATGGAGTGTAATATGGTCATTTTATGTCCTTTTGACACATTGTAGTAGATAAATATGAGTATTATTCAAGGTGCGAGGGGCACTAAGGTGCCAAAAGTTCCCTAGGTTCTCATCACATTTTTCATTTTTTCCATTAGCTCACCTTAGTTCAGATAAACGAAGCTCTTTAGTACGGAAGCAAACTCTGACATCTCAACTTCTAAATTTATGTAATGCCAATCCATATGAATCATAACAATAATAAACCATTTAGCTTGTAATTTCACAAGTTTAGTACTTTACAAAATCGGAGCTAACTGTTCACTTCATAGTGTAAATTTGTGTACTCCATAAGTAGAGAACATGTTGTAGTTCCTGGAGGGGAAACTCGATGTGAATCTTCCTTCATGATTATACACGTGGAGACTAAGACACTTAAACTAAGGGGGTAGTTTCAATTTTAACCCAAATCAATTACAAATTAAAACATATATCTATCATAATTACCTCTTCTCAATCGAATATGAAAATTAACGATGAGAACCTCTTTAATTACCAACAACCCTTAACACCCATGACCATTGATTAAATTAATATGCAATTAATTCGTTCAAATCAATCTCACGGTGATCCCAAATTTCACAAAACTCAATTTGCACAACTATGGATGCTATGATATCAAGCAATCACAATATTAAACACATAGTGCAGGTGTGTGCTCACAATTGCAAGTGTGTATACTAATCAATAAGAGATGCAATTTGGTGACACAGAAAACCCTCCTCGGTAAAAACTGCGGGGAGTCACTCGGGGTTCACCAACGCATAATCCACTACGCGTCAAGTCAATACACAAGTACTCGAGTCTTATACCTCAACTAATACCCATGACTAGATGCTCCTTTCCTTATTATATCTCTTTACTGAAACTCCCTCTTCGACGTCTGGTGTAATTTTACTTAGACCTCCTTGCCACACAGTTCGTCTAGGCCTCGAGCGATTATGAGTTTGCTAATAATCTTTGGTACACAGACACCAATGAGTTTGTTCACCAACAAAATTTTCTACTCTATGTTGTGAGGATGGAAAGAATTACTAGTGGTAGCCTTTGGATTCTTAGGGATCTTAGTTGTGGTGGAAGCTTTTAAGGTTGAAAGAACGATTTTTTATCTATCTAAAGGCTTTCTCAAGGTTTAACTTAGATGTGAGAAAGACATTCCTTTTTTATAATTTTGGAGTAAGGATAGTCTTAATGAGTAAGAAAACTTAGCTTCCCGAATGAACGCTCGATCGGTGGGAGGGCGGTCATGGGGTGGTTGTCGCTAGAGTAAAAACTGCGTTCCAATCTCGGCTAAGGCAAGTATCGCTCGAGCGACCATGAGCACCACTCGAGTGAGCTTTTAAAGCGAGCCCTGTGTTGCTTTTTATGGCCTTTACCCCTTTGTTCTTCTAAGTCATCAAGAGACTGTTCTAGCAAAGGTTAGCGAGTATAGGGCAGTCCCTATAGGTTTTTTAATCCTAAAATCATACAAAAATTTCTCCTCTCGAGCATTAAAGGGTATTCCTCGAAGAAGGTTCCGATTGTGACTCAACCTATGTTTTCAAAGCACAAAATTGGTTTAGAAAAACTTTTCTTTAAAAATTCCAAGGGGTCATAATCGAATCGCTTTCAATTCCATTTTTCATCCTACTCACCCTAAGTTAAAAATAACTAAGGGATAATCTTCGGTGTCTAGGTTATTATCTTTGTCCTAAGCATGAAGGTGCATATGGAGGTTGAGTAATGTAGCTTTGATACTTGATCTCCTCCTTTTAATGAAGCTTTCGTATCTTGAGCTTGATTGTATCATTACTATGGAAGTGGTTGAGATTTTACAACGGATTCCACGAAATTAGCCAATTACAAAATATGATCTAACACATGCTTCACAGGTCAAACACCACCAAAGAGATGTCTTAGAAGTCTGAAGCAACAATCCACGACCCTATATATGATTTAATCACCCGTAGACAAGTTTACCAGCATCCTATTCTAGAGAGGTGAAGGTTAAACAAGGCTTTGCGGTACAAAGGGTGTTGGGGCATATCTCATGTTTGAGGTGGTGGGCTTGAGTGCCATTAAAATGACTAAATGGCTAAAAATTGATTGTAATATTTATTCTGGTACTTATAAGCACCAAAACGAAAATAATATACAAATACCATCACTAGTACTCTTATCATGACTCGATTAACAAGTATTTACTATCTCATCAAAAAGTCCAAATTTTTTTGGAAATAGTTACTATCGTGGCTTAGAACCAATTGTCATTAGGGTATGGAGCATGACTGGCCATGGAAGGCTAACATGGAATTAAATGTGTTGTCACTTGTTTATGATTAATGATTTTCTTAGCGGAAACATCTGTGATTACATATTATTTACTTGTAATAATAATATATATATATATCCTATACAATCACATTTGGTCAGAGCAACCCTACCAATATCTCATTAACAACTAATATAGTTGTTACAACTCATAACATCCATCGGGCATTTATACGACGCATGGCTTTTACATACCAAAAATAACTTTCCGAAAATGTCATTAACAACTTTTACACATAACCACCAAAAGATTGTCGTATAAACAGAACCCTTGAGCTTAGTCCCCTTCACTTGAAAAAGTTTTAGAAAGAAAGAGTGAGCAATGTCCAACGATGTCCAATGAATAATTCCTATGCCTTGTAATGATTTTCAAGTAAAACATGTAACATTTCCATGGATACAAATATTCATATCAAATAGCATCATAAGATTTTCATGACAAGTTTATGAATATAATTTTTTTTTAGAAAAAACCAACATATCCAAATAACCCATAGAAATACCATTGATTCCCATTATTTTTCACATGTTTATGAATATAATGGCAAAGATATAATCAGTCATCTAACATGTCAACGGGCCATTCCCATTCTTATTTTGATCTCTTCGGATTTGACCTATTGGATTGGATCTAAATCAAATTTGAGTCCGCCGGCTTGGACCTTTACCGTATTTGAGTCCCCTACCTATTTTAGCATTGCATTTGATAGCATTTAGAACAAATTTAGGTATCAAAATTCCAGTCCATGGTATAAAATTTCTCACGTTAGTTCTTAACTAGACTCTTTATAACTCTTGACTCCCTTTAACAAATCCCACACCTATTTCATTTACAGTACTTTTATTGCGCAACACATAGGTAATTCTTCTTATTCGTAAGGATCAAAATTTGATTTCGAAACGGTAGGAACGTTCGAAACGTTTCTGTTTCCAAGGAGACCGAAACAAATCATTGATATAATCAAAATTTTAATACTTCAAGGTGTTTTATAATATTTCTAGGTGTTTTGTAATGTTTTAATGTATTTACACAATTGATTCGGAATGTTTCAAGGTATTTCAAGATATTTTGGTATATTTCGAACAATGTTTTAGAAAATTAATTCTTAAATTTTTATTTTTTTTATTGTGTTTCCTGAACGGGTCGATACATTTTCGAATCACGTCGAAATGTTTCTGTTTCCTTAGTGTCCAAAACAATGCACCAAAACAAAATTTTGATCCTTGTTCGTTAAGTACTTAATATGTTGATTATTGATCCCTAATGATTGTCATCATGTACTTATTGTTATTCCTCTTTCTTCTCATTCCAAATAATAGGAAAGACATTAATTTCAGTCCTTTAAGCCTCTTGGTCAATACGTCTAATGTTTCGGTTTTAGTCCCATTTAAAGTTTTCATTTATGCATTATTTTCATAATTTGTCAGATTAGACCTTTGTACTTTAAAAGCTTCATAAACTAACTTATACAAGCTGAAACTTCACAAGGCCAGTGACAAATAATAGACTCATAAGAACTTCATTTCCACAAAAAATTACTATTTTTGGAGATCAAATACATGTTCAAAATAACTTGTAAAATCGAGCATAAGTTACAGATTTTCAGGTTTCAGCATGTCAGGATTAACTTTAGAAATTCACCAAAATTCAAGTTTTCATCCTTTTTGGATGAAACCAAAGCCAAAAGAACCCTTTACTAGTCTATTTCAAACCCTCATAGTTTAATAATCATCGACCAATTATAACTCATAAATGATCCGGAAAACACCTGCTATCCAAAATTGCAGAAATTTTAAAAAGTGTTAAAACTCTGTTATTAACAACCCGAAGGTTCATATCATGTGAAATACCCATAGCCTTATAATTAAACTACCTAGAACATGATTCCTTATTTACTTTTCCTTTCTTGATGGTTATTGACTAATTATTTCTGATTAGAGTAAAGAGTACATACTTAAAACCAAGAATCATATCTTGTTTGAGAGTAATTTCAAGCCCTAGATTACTTCCTTAAACTTTTTCCTCTCTTTTCTTCCTCTTTTTCTCCTTTTCTCTTGCTATTCTCTCATTCTCTACATAAGCACCTCTTTCTACACACAAGCTCTCATATATATATATATATATATATGAGACTTGTAGTTCTTAGAGCTTTCTCTCCATTTGAGGTGTCTTCATCTAGCACTTTCTCTCTCTTACTCTACAAAAACACCTCTTTCTATACACAAGTTTTACTTTGAAAAGTCAACAATGGTGACTTGATTAGCTAGGCTAATCTTTTAATTAGACATTTCTAAACTCAATTCACTAAAGTTAATCCATATGATTAGGGTCCTTAATTAACTCAACATTTGGTATATACCCCATATGTTCATGGATCCAACATGTATAATTCCAAACCCAAAGAACTATCAAAACATCATAGCATGCACGTGTATAAAGTATACCATTAGTATGACAGTTATTGTCTCTTTGCTATATATTTACGAGTCTAATTATGCTTACCAATTTGCTTTCATTTAATACTCCATTCTCAGTTCTTTTGGAAGTGGTAATTCTGTGTGATCACATTGCGTACATGTTTAAACCTGTTGGGTGGTATTGTTATATTGGTCGTACAATTGATTCCATCTGTTCTTGTTGGGTGTCCAATAATTAAGATGCTAGTTCTTGCAGGGGGACCATGTGGCACTCCTGTCTGCATTTGCAGAAATGGGACTTAAGTTGCGTCTTGACATACCGGAGCAAGCCATGGAGGTAACAAATGTGTTTTTCCGTACTTCAATGCCCGCAAAGGAAGCACTTGTAAGTATGCACTGTTTGCTTGTCAAAAATTTCTGTTCAGCTCTTCCAGCTTTTATGTCACACTGATTGTTTTGTTTGGTTAAGGAAAATACAAAATCTTTGGTTGAGCAAAGGACCAAAAACTTGAAAGCCCTACAGGGAAAGATGAAGCTCAACCCAAAAGAAGTTAAACGTTTTAATCCCGTAAGTGCATGTACATCATCCTTATTGTTGTCTTTTTGACTGTCTGACTATTATATCCCTTATTAAGGAGTCTAATTATGTTTATCTACAGGTTGATGCTTTTCCCGGCGATATTGTGATATTTTCCCGGGTTGTTAATCTGCTTAGAGGTCTTTAATTCCTCTGTTTCTTGCCTAATTGTGTTGAACATTTGTGCGCTTCTGATACATTTCATGACATGGATTCAGGGCTTTCATCCACAATGAATGTTCGCGTAGTTTATTTAGATATCATGAGACCATTTGCGGAATCTATTTTAAAAGGGTAAGTCTTTTCTGAACTTAAGTTTGTTGGAGTCTTTGTCTACCGCATATCTCATTAAATTGTGGATTTATTTGTTTCAGTGACATAAACAAAAGACCAGCAATGAATGCACAATGGATACACAACATGCCTGTGCATTCTGATGTGGAGGCCAAGCTAAGGCAGCTCTTAGTTGAGTTGGGGAATGCTGAGAAAATACTTGGAATTCAGGTACATGCCCCAATGAAATCACATATACCAACCACCTTGCCACGAAGTTTAAAAATTCCACCTGTCCTTTTGAACAGAAATAATTAGCTCAATTAACCCAAACTCGTAGTTTCCTGATTGCTTCATCTGTTTATCACTTGGTTCAGTTTCATATTACCTTCTTGTTCTCTTTATGAGTAACTTGTTTGGCCTTACACTTTTGTAACGCCATTGTGTGGTTTTGTGAATTAGTAAGGCTAGTAGTCTACCTAATGTCTCTAGTTTCTGGGGTAGCAGACATGAAATATATGGCATAGAAGTTGAAATCTCAAGATGTGTTGTTTTAGGGTTTAGATTTAATAAGAGGTAAGAGAAGGAATGACAAGAGTAAAACAATTAGAACTAGGGTTGAGAAGAATGAGAGTTGTTATTACTCTCCTCATCACCCATATTTATATTAACTCATAATCAACTACAAATAAAAGTTGGTACGACTCCTTGGTGGGAATGAAAAGGCGGTACCCCAATCACAACACAAGGCATGTTCAATTGACAAAGCCTAGGAGGAGACTGAAGGAAGGCTGTTGTAATACACCGTTCCATTTTGGCAAGGAACTAGCTTAGAGAATATTATCTTGGAAGGAATAAAAAAAATTTTAAAGAAGAATTTAGAATAGTTTAGAATATTCTAGAATATTGGAGAAGTTTCTAGAAAAATCTAGAATAGTCTAGAAGATTCTAGAAAGTTCAAGAATAATCTAGAATAGTCTAGAATAATCTAGAAGTCTAGAATATTTTAGAAGGTTTTAGGAAATACTAGAAGGTTCTAGAGGGATTTAGAATGTTCTAGAAAGTTTCGGAAGGATTTAGAAGGTTGGAGAAGACTTTAGAATATTATAGATGAATCTAGATACTTGTGGAATTGTCATGTGTAAAATAAGTTGGAAACCTAGAAGGATCTAAGAGAGGGGAGATGGTAGAATATTCTAGGGAATCTCCCTAAATATGTTACATGTCAATATTCTCTAGAATAATCCTAGGATGCCTATAAATAGGGCATTTGAGGATTAAATTAAGGATAATAGGGCACAAGTAGTCTTCCACTTTCAAGAAAGAATAAAGAGTAAAAGAGAGAAGAAGGAAGGAAGAACACTTCATCAATGGAAATTGTGAGAAAAAGAGAAAAGACATCAATAACATCTCACTCTACTTCGGGTAACAAGCAACATTGAAGAAGCATATAATTCTCTTTGGACTTGAGGTAAACGATTGGAGTGTCAATAGCGGACTCAGAGAATTGATTGAGGACTAATAGTGTTGTGACCTCCGCCGTATAGCCCTCTTTACTTGCATTTGGATAATTGGGGCAAACAGGTTTAGGTATGTTGACTTTAACATATTAACATGAGATCAATTTAGTGTTAATGTTTTTTTTCAATCCTATATTATTAGTTTATTGTTAGGCTTACGTGTTCCATAGGTTATAGGTCTATGGTTCACGGCCAGTCATGCCCTTAGAGTTGGGGTGTGACAGTTGTTTAATCGGCCCTACATTCATTATTTTAGGAAGGAAGGAGATTAGGGCCGATCTTGACTATTACTATCGGGCTAGTTTACAGCTATGCCCTTAATTAAAATATCCTAGCATTTTGTGCTACCCTTAAGTTGGAGCATAAATATCTTTCATGTCCAACTTGCATACATCTAAATGGAAAATTCTACCACCAAGTCCTTTATTAAACCCAATTGCTACTTGGATGTAACAAAAGACATACAAATCAACCCATCCTTTTTCTTCTCTTTGATGAAGTGTTTGTCAATCTTAATATGCTTTGTTCTATTATGCTGAATTGATTGTGAGCAATATTTATGGCAGCTTTATTATCACAATACAGATGCATAGACTCACAATTAAAAACCCCCAAGTCTTTCATTAAGGTTTTCAGCCACATAAACTTTCAACTATCATGATCCATAGCCCTGTATTCTATCTCTGCACTGGATCTAGCAACCATTGCTTGTTTCTTGTTCCACCAAGTGATTAGATTTTGTTCTACAAAGGTGTAGTTACTTGTAGTAGACCTCCTATCATCAATTGAGCCTGCCTAATCTGTATCTATGAAGACTTTTAATCTTAGGTGATTTTGTTTTGAGAACAATATTTCTTTGTCTAGAGACGACTTAAGGTACCTCAGTATACGATGAATTGTCTCTTGATGGGGAAGTCGAGGAGCATGCATAGACCGGCTAACAACACTCACTACATATGCCATATCTGGGCGAGTGTGAGAAAGGTATAGAAGTCTCCCAACAAGTCTCTGATATCTTTCTGTATCAACTTGATCACCTTCATTATCTCTCAATCTATGATTTGTTTCAATGGATGAGTTTGCAAATCTACAACCTAGCATATTGGTTTCCTTCAGAAGATTAATGATATACTTCCTTTTTGAGATGAAGATGCCTTTATTTGATCTGGCTAGTTCAATCCCTAAGAAATAGCGTAAACGTCCTAAGTCCTTGATTTCAAATTCTTTATCAAGGTGGACTTTTAGTTTGGCCACTTCCTCCACATCGTCACTTGTGAGTAATATGTCTTCAACATATACTATAAGAATTGAGATCTTATTAGTCCGTTGTTTGATGAATATTGTGTGATCTTGCTTGTACCCAAATTTAACCATTGCTTTAAGAAATCTGTCGAACCAAGCTCTAGGAGACTGCTTTAATCCATAAAGAGATTTCTTTAAATTAAATATTTTTTCCTTTGTCGCTAGAGATGAGAAACTCGAAGGAAAATTCATATTCACTTCCTCTTCCAAGTCCCCATAAAGTAATGCCCAACTGTTGTAGATTCCATCCCAAATTGGCTATACAAGAAAGAATGACTCGAATGAAATTCATCTTAGCAACTGGGATAAAAGTCTTCAAATAGTCAATACCATACGATTGAGTAAACCCCTTGGCTATTAGTCTTGTCTTGTCTTGTATCTATCCACTATACCATCCATATTCTTCTTGATAGTGAACACCAATTTATAGCCTACTAATTTTCTTAAGGTGAAAGAGACAAAACTTCCAGGTTTTATTCTTGCCCAGAGCTCTCATTTCTTGGGATATAAGAGAAAAAATCCATCCACTAGCATATCTTTCATAAGATACTGCTCCCCTAGAAGAGATGATGGAGTGGAGAAAGATGACTTTGTTTCATGAAATGTGACATCCGTTCTAACATATACCTTCCAGGACTGGGGATGATAACAATTATACCTCCCTTCTGGGTAGCTGAGTAAACAATGAAGACACAATGTAACGCCTTTGATCCAACTTCCCCTTGGTCTTTCGATAATCATGTGCAAAACACATATAACCAAACACTTTTAGAGGAATAAGTAAAGAGAAACTGACCCTTGAAGCAACCCTATAGAAGTGGCAAAGTCGAGGATCTCTCAAAGGCATCTTATTGATGAGATATGTTGCCGTAAAAAACGGAGGTACACCCATCGTAAACATTAAGGAGCATGCTACTTCAAGGAGATATTGATTCTTCCTCTATGCTTATACCATTCCGCTCAGGTGTATTCACCCAACCAGATTGATGAAGTATTCCATGTTCCATAAGATAAGCTTGGTAGTTTCCATTAAATTATTCAGTCTCATTATCCGTCCTGAGAATCATAATTTTGACATCAAACTAAGTGTGTACCAGTTTATGAAAATTCTTGAAACAAATAAACACTTCATTCTTGCTGTGCAATAGATAAACCCAAGTAACCCGTGTGTAGTAGTCAATGAAAGTAGCAAACCATCAATATCTAGTAAGAGAAATAACATGAGATGGTCCCCACACATCAGCATGAACAATTATAAATGGAGTAGTGTTTCTATTATTATTACTAGGATAAAAAGTTCTTGTATGCTTGGCAAATTCACAAGTATCATATAGAAAGTTATCTTTATTATATTGTTTTACCAAAGGAAATTTTTTCTCTAATACTCCAGTTGATGGATGACAAAGTCTTTGATGTCATTGATATAACTGTTGAGGGCCACAAAACTAGAAGCCTACAGTGTTTGAGAAGGTTGATCCTCCAACAAACACAAACCACCATAAGCTCTATCACTGCCAATCATTCTTTCTGTTCCGAGCTTCTGAAAGACACATAGAGAAGGGAAGAATGTTACAAAACAATTTAGAAACTTTGTAATGCTACTTAGTGAGAGTAAGGTAGTAGAAAAATTAGGAACATGGAGGACTGGAGACAAAAATGTAGATGGAGAACAATGTATGTAACTTTTCCCAAATACAAATGATAATGGGCCATCTGCTACCCTAACTTTCTCTACTCCAACATGTGGAATAAGAAGAGAAAAGATTCGAGAAACCTATCATATGGTTAGTGTCTCCAAAATCGATAATTTAGGGATTAGAAGAACGAGTGGTACTAAAAACATTGGCATGTATACCTGTGTGGGCAAGATTGGAAATAGCAGAAGTGGAGGCAAATGCAGATGTATCAAGTCGGGCCATCAAACACCTGAGAGCTTGCATCTCATCTACAGTGAAACTCGTACTATCAGCACCAAAAGATGGAGATGAGCTACTGTAGGAGGGGATAGGATCAACACTCTTAGTCAAATGAGCATGTGAGTGCATAGGACCAACCCTATTACCACCACGCCTACTTGTTGGACAACCGTGTAGCTTTCAACAATGGTCTTTGGTGTGCCTCATATGTCCAAAATAATCACATTTTAACAGGTCCTTTTCAACGTTCTCATTTTTTCCATCACCACAAAATTGGAAAGATATGTTCTCTTTATGTGGAACAATTGCTAGAGCAAATCGATCATGGACATAAATATAAAGCATGACACTCCTACTCTCCTTCTATTATACATAAGCATATGCTTGTCTTAAAGAAGGAAAGGAATATCTTCCCAAAGCTTGTATACGGATTTGATCATACTCCATATTGAGTCCTGCAAGAAAATCATACTCGCTCCTTCTCGATCAGAAGCGCCAGAGTCTATGATCTAGGAATTGTAGGCGGAGGACAATAAACAAGTGGAAGCGGTACCTGATTAAAGTAGCAATGGAGAAAGATGGTAATACCTGTTGTTGAGACATGAACCGAACATACTCTTCTCGTGCAATAGTAATTAAATTAGAGTCGGGAGGAGTTGAACAGGATGATGGTGCAGGCAATGAGGAAGGATTGTCTTGATAAGAGACTTGATTAGCAACACCATATGGCTTGCCATTAAATCTCAACAATAATCAACAGTGTGGTTAGTACGAATGACCACAATAAGTATATAAACGAGTACTAATACGGCTCCCACGACCTCCACTACGGCCCCCGCGACTACAACGGACAACACCACGACCACCGTGATTGCCATGACCGTCGCGAGTTCTACTACTATTGCCATTAGAGATAACAAAAGTTGAGCGGTTAGTAGAAGAGCCATGATTAATGCTGGAAGTCGAATGGACATTGGACAAAGTGTCATGTTGTAAACGGGAAAAGACTTCGGGAAGAGATGGCAGGCTAGGACCACCCAAGGTCTGGACACAGATAAGCTTATACTTAGGCTTCAAACTAACAAGGAAACAAATAATATCCATACCCTCATGCTAATGCGGCAGAAGTGTTGTATCAATGGTGAACGGGTAGTGAGTCCTGATTTCCTCATAGACTCCCCTAACTTGAGAATAACAGTATTCTAAACTCGGAGTATCCTGCTCAACACGAAAATATTATTTGCAGACTTCATAAGTACGAGTAAAATTACATGTGCTAGAATACATAATGATCAAATGATTCCATAGCCCCTTGACAGTATCGAGATAAAGTAATGTAGAGTTGATACGAGACTCAATGCTATTCAGCAGTAATGAAATAATGAAGGCATCTTCTTGTTTTGACTGATCAAATCCAGGATCACTTTCTTTGGGTGTCTTTCCCACCAAATATTTTTAAGGGGCTTGCCTTTAAGAAATACTTGAACCGGTCGGGACCATAAAACATAATTGGTTCCATTGAGTTTAACTGAAGTCATGAGAGCATTAAAAATAACAGTTGGGAAAAGTGTGGTTAGCAAGGTGGAAGCAAGAGATGGAGTATCAGTCTTGGGTTCCATAATAATACCACAAACCAAAGAGAAGTTGACTAATTAATGTGAAATCGTTACTTGAATAGTGAAAAATCAGTCGAGGATAAGAGAACTCGAGGCTAAAAATATAGAGAACCATACTAGGAGCTTAAATCAACGCAGATCTATTGAATAGAGGGTGGACCAATTGCAACAGAAGCTGAAATAGGCATGAAAGGGCCTTTAAACTGGCTGGAGCACACATAATTGGCTGGAATCGGTGAGAACTAGTTGTAAAATCACCTGAATTGGACTGAACCTATCCTAAAAGGGCCTCTTAATTGGCTAGAAACCAACATAACTGGTGTGAACCAGTTGTAAAATCGCCGGAATTGGACTGAATTGACTTGGTTCGGGCCCGAACCGGCCTAAATTATACCAGAACTGGTCTGAATCTCACTCAACCGGAGTTGACCCGGTTTTGGCAAGATCTGGTTTGAGCTGGACATTGTCAGAATGGGCTTGTGCCTGAACTGGAATTAAGTAAATTGGACTAAACTGAACAGTGGGCATTTGTTGGGTTCAAACAGGATTGGACTGGGTCAAGTAATAAAGCCAGTGATCCAGGATGTCCCTGGACTTCGTTTTCTCTATTGCGATGGGTTCAATGGAATCCTAGCTGTTGACGGCGTAGAGCTATGACACCACACTAGACCTCCAGCGTCCACCACGACACACCAAAGGAAGATGTCAATCATAAAACCTCAGCCTAATGCATGAGCATAGACGAGAGACGACTCCGACAGCAATAACAGAATACACTCGACCACCGATAACCACCATAAAAACAACCAACAAGGTTTCCAATGACAAAAAAACACCTAAATCGATTATCAACACACGAATCTATATAGCAACTCACCTCCAACAAAGGGAAAAACACGAACGACAGCACAACTGGAAGAACCACCACCCACAACCCTACACCATGGTCGTGGATTACACTGGATATGGAACAGACGAGTAAAGAAAAAGGAAAGAAAGAAGGGGAAGAACGATAATCTGCAAGGTCCGAAGTTTCAAGACAAAATTAAAATCGAAGTTTGAATCAATAAAGCTCTGATACTATGTTAAGTTTAGAGAATGAAATAACTAAACATAATATGAGAGAGACAGAGAGTAATCTATATTGCCCTACCTCTCACTCTCTACTTGTATTTATAATTACCTAATAAAACACAAAATAAGTTTACCCTTAGAGAGGTATTCTTATTACAATCATATTAAATAATAACAATATAATAATAATATTCTCAACACGCTACATCCTCTTATTTATAATAGATGACATTATGGGCAATTACAATATTTAAAAATATTGTATATTCCTTGGAGGGAATTTAGTGACTAGGAAAAGTAAGAAATAGAGTGTTGTAGCCTGATCTAGTGTTGAGGTAGAATATAGGGCTATGACTTAGACTACTTATGAATTGATATGGCTAAAAAATTTATTGCATGAGATTGAGTTGAAATCTAAAGATCTTAGATATTAGGGTTTAGAGTGGCAAGAGGCAAGAGAAGAGAGAAGAGAGAAAGAGGCAAAATAAGAGAAGAGAGAAAGAGATTAGAGAATAGGGTTTACAAGAATGAGAGTTAATAAGCCTTTCCTCTCATCACTCATATTTATATTAACTCATAATAAGGTGAGTATTACAATAATATTCTTAGCCGAAATACCCTAATATTCTACACTCTCCCTCAAGTTAGAGTATAGATATTTCTCATGCCCAATTTGCATACATCAAAATGAAAGGTTCTAGTACTAAGGCCCTTAGTAAACACATTAGTTAGTTGTTTCTTGGTTGTCCCAAATAGTATGCAAATTAATCCATCATTTTGCCTCTCTTTAACGAAGTGTCTATCAATCTCAATATGCTTTGTTCTGTCATGCTGAATCGGGTTATGAGCAATATTTATGGCAGCCTTATTATCACAATGCTGGCGCATATGTTCACCATTAGGGACACCCAAGTCTTCTATCAAGGTTTTCAACCACATGAGCTCACAAATACCATAAGCCATATTCCTGTATTCTACCTCTACACTCGATTTAGCCACCATTGCTTACTTCTTGGTCTGCCAAGTAACTAGATTCCCTTTAACAAAGGTACAGTAGCCTATGGTGGACCTCCTATCCTCAATTGAGCCTGCCTAATCTGCATCTATAAAGGCTTCTATTCTCAAATGATCTTGCTTTGAGAACAATATTCCTTTGCCTAGAGATGTTTTGAGATACCTCAGTATACGATGAACTGCCTCTTGATTGGGAACCTGAGGAGCGTGCATGAATTGGCTAACAACACCCACTGCATATGCTATGTTTGGGCAAGTGTGAGAAAAGTATACAAGTCTCCCAACAAGCCTCTGATATCTTCCTCTATCAAGATGATTACCTTCATCACTTCTCAGTTTGTGGCTTGTCTCAATAGGTGAGTCAGTATGTCTCCAACTTAGCATGTCGGTTTCCTTCAGGAGATCAAGGATGTACTTCCTCTGTGAAATGAAGATGCCTTTATCTGATCTGACCACTTCAATCTCTAAGAAATAATGTAAACACCCCAAATCCTTGATTGTAAATTCTTTAGCAAGTTGGACTTTTAGTTTGGACACTTCTTCCGCATCATCATCTGTAAGTATTATGTCATCAACATATACTATAAGAATTGAGATCTTGTCACTTCCTTGTTTGATGAATGTCGTGTGATTTGCTTGACTTATGCTTGTACCTAAACTTGACCATTGCGTTATGAAATCAATCAAACCATGCTCTAGGAGTTGCTTTAGTCCATAAAGAGATTTCTTTAGCTTGCATATTTTTCCTTTGTAGCTGAAGAAGAAAAATTGGGAGGAATATCCATGTACACTTCCTCATCTGAGTCCTCGTGAAGGAATGTATTCTTTATCTCCAGTTGTTATAAATCCCATCCCAGATTAGCAACACAACAAAGGATGATACGAATGAAATTCATCTTTGTTAATGGAGCAAATGTCTCCTGATAGTCAATGTCACATGTCTAAGTAATCCCCTTAACTACTAACCTTGCTTTGTATTTATTCACTGTACCATCTATATTCTGCTTGATAGTGAACACCCACTTACAACCTACTAATTTTTTCGGGATTGGAAGAGACATAAGCTTTAGGTTTCATTCTTTCCCAAAACTTTCATTTCTTCTACAATAGTTACTTTTCACTTGGGTTTTGCAAGGGTTTCCAACCAACTCTGATGAAGAGATATAGAAAACAAAAGATGAAACAAAAGCACGGTACGAGGAAGACAAAGAGTCACATCATCAACAATATTACCACCAGGAAGCTCATTACCTTATAATGGAGAAGAGGCCTTAGGAATTGGGTCTGTAAATGATGATTGACTTGGTGGCTCATGGGTGGTGATCTACTTACCTTATCGTCGAGTGTAGCATCACAAATCCTCCCTATCTAACCATCCACATGTAGTTTGCTACCCTTGAACAAGGGTTTCTCCTTGAGGCTCCTCCTGAACAAGTGTTTCTCCTTGAGGCTCCCCTTGAACAAGTTTTTCTTCCAAACTCAAGCCCTAATAGGGGGTTACGAGTAGGAATCCATCCTGTAGCATCTCTTCTTTAATACACTGCTCCCCAAGAGGTGGTAAAGGAGTGGAGAAATATGACTTTGTCTCCTAGAATGTGACATCCAAGGAGACCGAAACGAATCAGTGATGAAATCGAAATTCTAATATTTCAAGGTGTTTTATGACGTTTCGAAATATTTTGTTATATTTTAATATATTTGCACAATTATTTCAAAAAGTTTCAAGGTATTTCAAAATATTTTGACCAATATTTAAAAAAAATAATTTTTAAATTTTTTATTTTTTTCATTCTATTTTTGAAATAAGTCGAAATATTTTCGAAATACGTTGACATATTTTTGTTTTCTAGGTGATCGAAACAATGTACCGAAATGAAATTTTGATCCTTGGTGACATCCATACTTATGCTTTTCGGGATTGAGGATTATAACACTTATACCCTTCTTTGCAGATTAACTAATAAAGAAACAACGCAACTCCTTTGGATCCAACTTTATCTTGGTCTTTCGATAATCATGCACAAAACACACACAATCAAACACCTTTGGAGGAATAGAGTAAAGAGGCACTGACCCATGAAACACCCTATAGCAGTAGCAAAATCAAGAAATCTTGAAGGTATTCTATTGATGAGATATGCAGTAGTGAGTACTGCATCTCCCCGGAAGGACAGAGGGACACTCATAGTGAAAATCAAGGAATGTGCCACTTCAAGGAGATGTCGATTTTTCCTCTCTGCTACACCAATATGATTAGGTGTATCCACACAACTAAATTGGTGAAGAATTTTATATTTCATAAGATAAGTGCGGTATTTTGCATTGAAGTACTTAGTCCCATTATCACTCTTGAGAATCTTAATTTTTGCATCAAATTGAGTATTAACTAGTTTATGAAAATTCTTGAAACAAGTAAACACTTCATCCTTGCTATGCAACAAATAAACCCAAGTAACTCGAGTGTAGCAGTCAATAAATGTAACAAACCATCGACATCCAACAAGAGAAAAATACAACATGGACTCTAGACATCAGAATGAACAATCATAAATGACGCAATACTTCTATTATTATTACTAAGATAAAAAGTTCTTGTATGCTTGGAAAGTTCATAAGTATCACAAAGAAAATTATCTCCATTACACTATTTCATCAAAATTGGAAAAAATTTCTCTAATACTCCTACTGATGGATGGTTAAGTCTTTGATGTCATTGATGTAACTATTAGAGGGCCACAAAACTAAAAGCTGAAGTGCCAAACAAGGTTGATCCTCCGGTAGATATAGACCACCATGAGCTCTACCATTGCCGATCATTCTTCCCATTCCCAGTCCTTGAAAAACACAATGAGATGGAAATGATGTTATAGAACAGTTTAGAGATTGTGTAAGACTACTGATCGAGAGTAAGTTCGTTGAAAAATTAGGAATATGAAGCATTGAAGACAAAGTCATAGAGGGAGAACAATGAATGAAACCTTTCCCTAATATAGATGACAATGAGCCATCTGCCACCTTAATTTTATCTCTATCGCAACATAAGATTCAAGGAACTTGTCATATGGTCAGTGGTTTTGGAATCGATAATCCAAAGATTAGGGGAGCTGGATATAGTAAAGGCACTAACATGTATACCTGTATGAGAAAAGTTGAAAGTTGTGGGAGTGGTAGTAGATACAGAAGAGGTATAAAGCTGGGACATCAGACGCTTGAGAGTTTGCATCTCGTCTGCAGTGAAACTTACACTATCATTACCAGTAGATGGAGATAGACCACTAGGGGTAGGATCCACAATCTTAGTCATATGGGCATGAGTGCGTACTAGACCAACCCTATTACCACCCCACCCCCTAGAAGGACGACCATATAACATCTAATAGTGGTCTTTAGTGTGCCTCATCTTTCCACAATAATCACATTTTAACAGATCCTTTTCCAAGATCCCATTTTTACCACCACCACGAGACTGAAATAATTTAGTTGCTCTCTGTGGAACAACTGCTAGAGTAGACCAATCGTGAGCAGGAGTATGAAGCATGACACTCCTACTGTACATAAGAATAGGCTTGTCTCAAGGAAGGAAAATGATCTCTACCCAAAACCTATATACGAATCTGATCATACTCTATATCAAGTCCTGTAAAAAAATCATATACTCGTTCTTTTTCTTACAACTTCGGAAACTTAGAACTACCTTCAGCACAGTCTGCTTGAAAATCCTAGTAATATTCCAACTCTTGCCACATATTACTCAATCTTGCGTGGTACTCTGGGAGAGTCATATCGTTCTATTTGCTTTCATGAATCTTCTTCTGAAGCTCAAAAATTTGCGCATCATTCCCAACCTTTGAAATTATCTGAGCCACTGTTGTCCAAATCTCACAGGATGTCTCAAGAAACAAAAAACTATGGCTAATATGAGGCTGCATCTAGTTGAGTAATCATGTCATCATCAAAGAGTTTTCAAAAATCTATTGGCTAAGATCGAGTTCAGATTTGGGTTTCTTGCCCGCACTGATAATAGGCATGATCGAGATAGTTGCCTCTATCTAATTTTACTGGATTGATCTAGAGACGTGTTATAGCCAAGAGTCTTTACACGACTCAACCCACCTTTCTCAGTAATGGTAGATTCTTCACCGACTCCAGACATGTCTAATTAGCAACAAAAAACTTTTCTAACACAATCCAACAATTAAATAGCAATTTTAGAACTAACCCAACTCCAAAAGACTTCAGTAGCAGCTGTCTACTGAGAAAAAAAAGGAAAAAACCGTCACAAAAGCTTTGTGGAAGCCGAAAGGACTCAAAAAATACCAACTGCCGAGGCTTTCCAAGACTGGAGAGAGCCAGAAAATACACTGGCGAGGCTGGAAAACACACTGTTGAGGCTTGCCAAGGATGGAGGATCACTGCCAATTCCAGAAAACCAATGCTGAGATCAACCCAGTGTTGCCAGGACCCAAAAAACCACTGCCAGAGCAAAACAAAACAACGCTGGGCAAAAAACAGTGACTGTCAGAGGTCCCCAGGACACTGTCAAAGCCAAGAAATAGCCCAAAACCAACTGGCTGTGCACAAAACTTAACCAGGACCTCTAGAATGCTTACTTGGCACTCTAGGTTGTATTAGAGCAGTTGGAATGGCCAAAAATTTCGCCAAACAGTGGATCGAAAAATATTTCCCTTAAATTTCAACTTACATTCCAAAATCGAAAAAACACTTCAGGTGGCTACAAAAAATTATCATCATACTGGGGAGAGAAAACCGAGTTGGATGACATCAAGTTTGGTTGTCTAAGCTGATGACATCATCATTCTGGCAATGACATTAGCGACACCAGCTGACTCCCAAGGCGATTCCTGAATATTTTAGCGACTTCAAAACCTCCTGTGCTATGATATCAAGTTGAAATCTAAAAATCTTAGATCTTAGGGTTTAGAGTGAGAAGAGGCAAGAGAAGGGAGAAGGGAGAAGAGAAGAGAGAAGAGAGAAGAGGAAATAGGGTTTACAAGAATGAGATTTAATCAGCCTCTTCTCTCATCACCCATATTTATATTAACTTATAATAAGGCAAGGATTGCAATAATACCCTTTACCGAAATACCCTAATATTTTACAGATTGGTATTTCAATAACCTTTCCAATGCAATTATTTTGTAATAATCAGGCTACGGTTCGTATTGCTTCGAATTCATTTTTTCACAAACGAAGAAAATATATTCAGGTTGATTGTTACCTTTTTTGTGAAAAGCTTTAATTGAAAGAGTATATTACGTTTTTGTATGGTCTACAGATCAGTTGGCAGATATCTTTACCAAGTCACTCAGTAGAGATAAAATTGGTAATATTTGTTCCAAGTTAGGACTATTTGATATTTTTAGTCCAGCTCGAGGAAGAGTATTAGTGAGTGAGGGGTAATTGAGTCAATATTTTATTCCCACTTGCATAACTATATATATCTCGTTGGTCGGTGGAAATCTATGAGTTCTATTTCCTATTCAATTACTTCTCTCTCTCTCTCTTTTTCTCTCACTCACATACTATATTGTTTACATTACTAACAATATATAATAAAATAAGAACTCCAACAACAACATTGTGGCAAAAGAACTCAACCATTTCCTTTCCTTGGTTGATGCATATAGAATTAATCCACATCATCATACTAGGTGCTTTACCTATACAAATGCTCACTTCAATTCCAATATTTTGATTTTGTACTCATTAAAGAGAATCACACCACACCTAAAGACTGACTTAATAATATTATATACCTCAATGAATCGATACTCTTGACAAACGTGGGGATAAAAATATGCTTTGTGGAGGTTGGCATGCGTTGAAATGAGAATCTACTTCGGTTGGCTCATTAGTAAATGAATCAGGGCTTATCCCTCTTGGTAACCATGGGGATTATACTTTCTGTGGAGGTTGGTCAGTTGTTTATACTTAGAAATAAAGATCTGCTGTTACCATGCCCTTTGTGCTGATCAGATGATTCCACAGCCTTAACATATAGAACTAATTGGTCCTGTAATCATTGAAATTCTAATTTAGTAATTGTAGTTACAACTTTTTTTTTTATTTGTTCTTCAGTCTTGCAGAGAATCATGATTAGTGCCAATTTCCATGCTTTCACTTTCTGATAAAATGTCATTATTAATCATTTTTTTCGAAGGTATGTGCCTACAAAAATGGAGAAGTGATCATTGATACTGCTGCTGGGGTGCTTGGAAGATATGATCCTCGACCAGTTCAGCCTGATAGCTTATTTCCTGTTTTTTCTGTTACAAAGGGTATCACAGCAGGAATGTTGCATTGGCTGGTCGACAAGGGGTATGCAATAGTGTCTGTTAGAATGGAGTTCTATATTCCGAAGTCTCTTATGTGGCGTTATTCATATTATATTTCATCTATACCAGCATGGATACTTACGTATGGGTTTCCAAAATCATCATCTTTTCCTTGTGTAATAATTGCTCTCATCTTCTTAAGTCATTCTTAGTAAATGATTTGAGTCTTTCATTTTTTTTAAGTGAAGTTTAATGTGATTAATAATAACAATTATACATTTCCATAGGGTATATGATTGCCATACATCAAATTTACCAAGCTTTAATGAACATAGTATGGCAAGTGTCCAAGAAGAATTTTGACTAAATCATTATTTGTCGGACACGATTTGGAAAGTGTCGAATGTGTTGCAAATAAAGTGTCTTACATGTCTTTGAAATTAGGATTTGAATTTAGTTAGTTATGGACAAGACAAAAGAGTATGAGATAGGTTGTCAAGGAGTGTTGGTGCCTGATGGGTCTGACCCGGACATGTCGCCTTGTTACAAGTGTAAATGCTTCTTAGCAGGTGGATATTACTTTGTAGAAGGTGCTATTATTTTTTTTTTCCCGGTAAGTAAGGTGTTATTGATTTATTATAGTTTTTGTTCATATATATTCTATGGAGCCTACTTGGAGATTTGGTCGAAGGAATTAATTGCATTGGCAAGCCTTTGTTCTATTAATGAGAAGATTTGCTTTCTAGACAGAACACTAGAGTAGATCTTCGCTTAGATCAGCTAACCAAAGCCTCATCAGTACTTCTGGGGACTATTTGATTTTTGTTTCACTGATGTGCTTTGACACATAGTATCTACTAAATCACTAGTTAGCGTATCATTCATTACAATCCTACTTCGCATTAGAATGAATCTTTCCTTTCCGTAGGATTACCATAGGCAGTGAACATGTCTTTTTCAAAGCTAGTTCAACAATTGCTCATCCCTAAAGGTGCTCAAACTATCAAGTTTCTCACATTTTCAATTTATCCATCCATGGATTACTTTATCTCAACTGTTATATTTGGCCCCACTTATCTTTTTGGTTTTTTTAGGTGTGCATATGTTCGTCCATGAAGTACACTCTTCTATGATCTCTCATTGTTCTTTTTGTCTTCATCTTCTAAACTAAACATGGTATCAGAGCAAGGTTGAATCCAAATTTGATCTCAAATTTGCTTTTGGTGCTGAATATTTGAGTAAAACCCTCTTCTTGTTCTCTTCCCCTGAATTTTTTTTTTTTTTTTGGTTCTCTGCATTCTTTTACTGTGTTACTAGTGCAACCCACGACCATGGGCCTGGTTCGCTGAAGTTATTTGTGTAACCAGTGGTCGTGGGTGGTGTTTGGACATTGTTGTTGACTTTGTGATGGGTAGGAGTTATGGCTGTCATTCTTGTCTGTGCATGGGTTGGAATTGAGGTGCTCGTTGTCGCCTCGTACGCTGATAATAGCATGTCTCTTAGTCAATTTTTTCTGTTTTGTGGCTGTTTCATCGCAGGAGGTTTTGTTGATTGGTGTTGTGATTGTCGTTGGTGCCGTTTTAGTGTGTTGTTGTCGTCGCTGGAGTATATCTTTACCCTGTGCTGTCGGGAGCTAGGGTTTCTTCCTTGTAGACAACATGAAGATGAGATCCACTTCTCATCTGGATCGACTTGGGGTTCTAATCTCCAACCGGTTGAAGATTAAGCCCAATCAGATCTTTGTTGACACAGCCCAATCAAAGCTTTGGGCCTACCATAGTCTAGTCCCTAACGTCATACACCCCAAGCCCAGGCCTAGGAAAGCCCAAGGCCACTGGTTTAGTGATCCAGATCCACCCAGGTGAGTCCAACTCATCCAGCCCAAGATTGGTTCATATTGAAACCAGATCCTATACAGTTCAATCCAGTTCAGGCGGTTCTATCGTTTTTCCCGTCGGTTCTGTCCGGTTCAGTGGTTTTTCCACCAGTTCATCACACCTCGTTGCACGCAGAGCCCTTTCCGGCTGCTTCAGTGGCCTTTCAGGCCCGTTCACCCACCCAATTTTGCCTATTTTCATTCCAGTTCAGGTAATAATTGGCTTTGATCTGTGTTGGCTCAACAGCTGTGTTGGTTTTCTATCTTCTGAGACACTATTCTTCTCTTGGACTGTTTTTGGCATTTGGTAACTGTCAAGCCTTGGTTTGCAAAATCTGTGGTGTCAATATGAGGTCGAAGACCAATACTCAACAACTTAAAATCACTCACCAGAGTTAGTGAACGGCAACATAGTGATAACCAGAGTTGGTAACAACACTGGCAGCATACCAGAACTAGCCGGAGTTGCTCTAAACAATTTGCACCGATGTACACTTGCTTAGCCGAACCAAAAAATCTACTCAGATTCTTCACAGAGCAACCCAACAACTTAGAATCACTCACCTGTGTATCCAAGACACCAACCCACACCTTTTAGGTTTGAGTTGCAGCAACAAATTCGACAAAAAGTAGTGAAAACACCAGATTGAGGAAGTTTGAAAATATTTTTCAAAAAATATTCAAAAAATGGAAAACCTATTAAATGACATGAAATTGAAAACAAACCATACCAGGTCAAAGCCCATACAAAACCGATCAAGACAATGGATGTAATCTTCTCTAGTTGATAGCACCATGATGATGTCATCATCTATACGGATGATGTCACCCCTTTGTGAACCCATATTTTTTTTTATGAAACCTATTTGTATTTCTACACGTGTTTAGGAGCAAAACATGCTCTGATAACATGTAAAGTTCGATTGCATAATCAAAAGAGAAAGGAGAATAAGAATGATATTAAGGCTCCATTAGCATAGTTGTTAGTATCGCACGATATGTTATGATACGGAGGTAAAACAATACGGATCGTAGTTTTGTATTGTTTTTACGTTGTATCATCCGATACACGATACGTTTTTACGATACGATACGTATCGGTACGATACGAATGATAAGCGCAAAACCTGTTTAATTTTTTTGGAACGTCATTTTGTCTAAATAAGAGACTGATTTTTTTATCCCTGCCACTGAAATGATGTCATTTAAGTGGCTAGAGTTTACAAAAAAAAAATAAAATCCCTTTTTTCCTCTCATCTTCGGTGTTCGTTGTCTTCCTTCTGGGACTTGGGTGTCTTTAGACCTCATAGCACAAAGCAGCCTTCGACCACGTTCTTCAGACTTCACGACGACGAAACACAACAGATTTCTCTATTCCGATGAAGTCTAACCCCTCTCTCTCTTCTCTTTGTTGTTGACGATGACGAACCTAGTCTAGCCCCTCTCTCTCTTCTCTCTATTCTCCATCTTCTCTCTCTTCTCCCTATTCTTCATCGACAAAGACAGCAAAATTTGGGAAGCCATTGAAGCAGCCAAGCCATCGAAGCAGCCCCAGATCTGTAGCTGCAGATGCCTTCTTTTTCCTTCTCCAGCTATTCCAGCTAAACCTGTGCAATGTAAGAAATTTTGTTAATTTATTTATAAAGCCAAATAATTTTTTTTTTGTATAAAAGCTTTTGAATCTTGATTAATTTTAATTTTGTGAAACAGTGGCATCACCAGCATCCTATTTTTATATAAAAATGACTAAAAAATTTGCTAATGATCTCACATGGGAACATTGTGACAAAGTAGAAGGATCAAGATTGAAATTGAAATGTATTCATTGTACAAATGTCTATTGGGGAGGCATTTCAAGAATGAAAAATCATTTGGCGGGTAATCATAAAGATGTAGCGTCATGTAAGCATTGCCCTGAGGAAGTAACTGAATTTTTTAAGCAATTATTGGATGATAGAGTTTCTAGCAAAGATATGAGTATTGTGGATTCGAAAAGTAGTGGCAGTGTGGGTAGTACTACTGCTGGTAAAATACAACCAACCACCACCATTACTTTGAATACCATGTTGAAGAAAAATGGTAGGAAAAATGTATGCTTGGATATTTGTAGATGTGCTTATGCTAATATCCTTCCTTTTAATTTAGTGAAGGATGCATATTTTGTAAGAATGTTAGAATTTGTTGAATCGTTTGGCAAGGGATTGAAACCTCCATCTTATTATGAGGTGAGATGTTCTTTTTTGAAAAAAGAAACAAATTTGATTAATGGTGGGTTGATGAAAAATTATTAAGCAGAGAAGAAAGACCGGTTGTACTCTTATGTTTGATGGACGGACTGATGGGAAACATCGCTTTATCACTAATTTTTTAGTGAATAGTCCTAGAGTAAGTGTGTTTCTTAAAAGTATTGATACTTCAGGTATTTGTAAGAATGCGGATATTTTTTTCAGCTTTTAGATTCAATGGTAGAAGAGATTGATGAAGACAATGTTGTTCAATTTGTGACTCATAGTGCATCGGCTTATGTAAAAGCTGGAGAGTTGCTAATGGGAAATAGGAAAAGTTGTTTTGGTCTCCTTGCGCTGCACATTGTCTAGATCTTATTTTGACGGATATTGGAGAGCTTCCTCTACACAAGGATATAATGGCAAAGACAAGAAAAATCACAGTTTATATTTATAAACATTCTTGGGTGTTAAATCTTATGAGGAAGTATACAAAGAAAAGGGATTTGGTGAGAGCTTGTGTGACCAGATTTGCCACCTCTTATTTAACTTTAAGGAGTTTATTTGAGAATAAAATTGAGCTTAGAGCAATGTTTGCTTCTGAAGAATGGCAGAGAAGTCAATACTCTAAGGGAGATGGTGTAAAAGTGATGGATATTATACTAGCCACCAAAATTATTGGGGATCAATCAAGTATTGCTTGAAGTGTGTGTTGCCATTGGTGAAGGTGTTGAGGCTTGTAGATGGGGATATAAAGCCTGCCATCGGGTATATGTACGAGGCAATAGACAAGGCAAAAGAACAAATCCAAAAGAATTTTCATAATGTGAAGAAGCACTATGACACTAGATGGCACATGAAATTACACGGACCTCTTCATGCAGCTGTCTATTATCTCAATCTATTGTAAGATTTAAGTCTCATTTTTTATATCATTTTATATCTATATATTGTATACTGATCAATGATCATTGTAATCAAAATAACTATTTTAGGTTTCATTACAACGATAGTGCGGACTATGAGATAAAGATGGGACTTTCTTAGACTATTCAGAGAATGTGCCCAAGTCCTATTGTGAGAGAAAATGTTGATAAACAATTAGATATATTTCACAATGTTGATTTGATGTTTGGAATGAACATGGCAATCTAGATGAGGTAGAAGAAACAACCTGGTTAGTGGTAACCTAACTTAAGTTTGTCATTTAATGCAATTGCTTAAGTAAGTTAATGGAGTATTTAATTGTAATTTTTTGTAGCCTTATGGTGGGAATCATTTGGAGGATGTTGTCCAAAGTTACAACAACTTGCTATCCGCGTCCTTAGCTTGGCTTGTAGTGCCACAGGATGTGAGAGGAATTGGAGTACATTTGACCAGGTGCACTCTAAGAGGGAAAATCGATTAGAGCATCAAAGATTAAGTGCACTTGTGTTTGTGAAGTACAATCTACTATTGGAGGCAAGACACCCAATGAGAATACTAGAGGGTGATTCCTATGATCCTATTTCTCTCTTAGATATGGAATCTGATGATGAGTGGATCACTGAAAAAGAAGATGTACTCCTTCCAGAGGACACTACTTGGATGAATGTCGGTAAATGTTTTGAGGTTCAAGAAGGGACTAGCAAAAAGAGAAAGAGAGGTAAATAGTATATAATTAAAATGTAGTGGTGGTTTTTTCTTCTTCTCCATTACTTTGAATATTTTTTTTATATTTTGTATTAGTTGTTTTGTAGGGCCTAGAAATCTTTCTTTAAACAAGAAAAAAGGGAAGCAAATAGTTCAACTTGAAGATGAGGATGAACAAATACAAAAAGTTGAAGATGATGAAGGAAGTGAAGACTTGTTGGCATCCGACCACAATGATGATGATGCATTTTCAAATGAAATTGAAGATTGAGTTCAAAATGAATGTTAGAAATTTGGATTAGAAGTCTCTTTGGTGTTTGAAGTTTGAATTAGTGAACTATGGTTATGAACTTTGCATTATAATATTAGTTAATTATGTTAATGACTTGAATAGTTAGTGGAGTATTAATGAAATGCTTTGTTTTTGTGAGTGTATGATTTTTTTTCAAAAGTATATATATTTTTTTATTATTTATTTAAAATTGCACTGTATCTTAAAATACATAATATGATACACTATTTTTAAAAAACGATACGCTTTCTGATTCATGATTTGATAACTATGTCCATTAGTATGTTACACCTTAATAATCAAAGATGCAAAATAGAGATCCTTTATAGTAGGACAATAAATACTAGAGAATGACTAAACTAACTCTGATATTAAAATACTCTTAACATTGCCGTCACTGGTTGATGACGTCAGCCCTAGGTTGATCTCAAATTCTTTTTTTTATGAACACTTGTGTATTCTTATCCACGTTTTGGATCGAAACTTACTCTGATACCATGAAAACTTTAATTTCAAAGTATATAGAAAATAAGAAAAGAGGAAGAATATTATTAACAACTACATTAGTTTGCTATGAGCATAAATATACAAGATGAGGAATAAAGACCCTTTATAGTAGGGGCAAATAATACAAGAGAATGGCTAAACTACCTCTAATACTAAATTACTGTACAATACATACCCCATTGTTCATGAATAATTGAAAGATATAAGCCACCGGATACATGATAGATAGTTTATGCTTTAGAAACTTGGTTGTGAATAAATTGCTTGCTTATGCAGTTTTACGGGGTTGTGAGGTGCTCAGGTGTTATCATCACTAAGAATTTGCTTTATTAGGAATTAGGATAATAGTCAGTAAGATCATGAGATCCTATTTAATAATTTCTCCAATTCTTAAGTAGTTAAATGGCGCGAGTTTGTCCCATGATACTTATATGGAAAGGAAATATGTTGAGCTATGTTACATGGGAGGCAACACAAAATAGTAAGAGGAAATGACTTTGAACCCCGCTACTGTTCAAGACATATCCATACTGGCAGATCTACCTTTGGGGAGGGGGTCCCTAGCCCCAGTATAAATAGTCATGAATATGTCACAAACACGTTTTGGAGACACCTAGTCAGGTTTTGGACACATAGTGGATCATTTGTTATTTTAAAGCAGGATTCTTCTGTTAGTACAAATGTTTTTATATGACCTAATTCTTTCACATACCCAGAAACTAATTTTGTATTTTATTGCACTATAACATTACTTCATATTTTTTTTTCAATAAGAAATGCCAATTTA
Source organism: Ilex paraguariensis (assembly GCA_963454935.2). Lineage (NCBI taxonomy): Eukaryota > Viridiplantae > Streptophyta > Magnoliopsida > Aquifoliales > Aquifoliaceae > Ilex > Ilex paraguariensis. The sequence continues at coordinate 210,327 of CAUOFW020009368.1, forward strand.
AAATGGCAAAACATTTGGACAAAATCCTACACATAAATATCTTTGTCGGATGAGACTACTCTTACCTGACAAGTGACTATGCCATTCCTCGATGAGTGTGCAACCCTCCGGCAAGTTTGTGGTTTGCCATTCTGTGAATTCTTGGTGGGTTACCTTCCAAGAGTTCTTGGTGCGTCAACACCACAGTCCTACCCATTACGTTTTAGTTATTCGAAACTCTCGTAATCATGATTTTTTTTCTTGCTTTAGTTTGTTTTCTCCCTTCTCCAGTGCTTTTATGAGAATATGAGCTCTGATTGAGTTGTAATTGCATGTTTAGCCTTTTTATTGCATTAGGGCTTTATGCAATGGATGTGATTTGCATATTTATGGTTTTTCTGGTTATTTGTTTATTATTTGACTATGAAATTATACGTAATTGGCTTGCGATTGGCTTATATATATATATATATATATATACGTATATATTAATACCATTTTAATATTATTGACCTCTGTGTAGATTCATATAAACATACCATTTTAATATTATTGATCAGTAGAAATAAACAGAAGTTTATGCTTAAAGAGCCTATATCAACTCTTGAGCAGCCACTATGCAATCATTGTCAAAGATTAAGTCCTATATCAACAAGGGCCAACTCTTGGAGTGGTGGTCAAAGCTGGAGGCGGCACCGATGAGATTTAATGTTTGGATGCAAAGGCGGCCACTTTCACGATTAATGTCAAAAATATGTCTTTACTTAGTTTCCTCTCTTCCTACCCTCGATGTACTGGGGTCCACACAGTGAACTGGAGGTTAGGTACTTAGGTTTGTATGTATTCCTAACCAAATCCTGATGTGACCAACAATGGATAGGGGCCTTTCCCTTCTGGGAGAAACACAACATCAGGAAATATGGAAACGTTCTATATGCTTTTTGAATGAATTTGGATCTTTCATAGCCACGCTATTTAAAGTGTATTTATTTTGTATACCTTATTTAACACAATTAATAAACTGTGCATTTGTCATGGAGAGGGAATAATCATTTTGAGTTTTTGATCTAGCAGGAAACTGAAGCTCGAGGAAAATGTTGCCAGTATTTGGCCGGAATTCGAATCAAATCGAAAAAATTCAATAAAGGTCTAATATTTTGGCCATGACATCCTCTTGAAATATTGTCGCCGATAAGGTGTTAATCCTGTTTTCAATCAACTTCCCACAAGAAGAAATTGATTGACTTTCTGGATGGCTGCTGAGATAAATTAAAAAGAAGAAAACTACCAATCTTAGTTTTTCTTGGTTATTGTGGGATGAAATCTTCAATATATGAAACCAAGTAACTATGGTGCAGTTGAGTGGAAATTGAAAAGTTTCCCAGCTTTGCAACAATGAGTAATTAATGGCTTTTATAATTCCATTTCTTTTCCTTTTTTTTTTCCCTAAACAACTAAATAGCTTTATATAAATAATTTTTGTATAATGTTTTCTATTTTTGATAGGTTCATCATTTGCTCAACCATACATCCGGTCTGCACAATGCCCTGGCCAACCTTACACGAGAAAATCCTTTACTTATGTCCGATTGGGATGAATGTTTGAATCTCATTGCTATGTCAGCTCCTGAGACTGAACCTGGCCATGAGCAGCTGTATCATTATCTATCTTTTGGCTGGCTAGTTGGTGGAATTATTGAGGTATTGTTGCACTTGTTTTTTTGAGGTTAATGTGATTGTACACTGAGCAATTGTTACAGATTCACAGAGCTTGAAGCCTTTTTAGTTCATAGTCTGCTTCAAGCAAGTTTCTTCTTGAAAATAATAATTATTTTCCTCCATTTTGAAGACCATAGGAGATAAGCATGATCTAGCTTCATATTACCAAATACAGTTAACAGAGTCAAACGTGGTTATTGTTCCAAAGCCACATAAGGGTTATGTAGTTATATTTGAACCAGACGGGTTGAAGTCCTAAAGGATATACCATAGCGGGATAAAGTAAAATTTGCCATAATTTTTGGAGGACAATTTCCCAAAATGTAAAAGACCAAGGAAAACAAGCCCTCATACCAAAACAAGAAAAGGAAGGAAAACAGGGGGGTCGAATCTACTTCATGTTAGTTACCTAGGTTGATACATTTGTTGCGCATGATGTGGTTCTTGGCTCTAACATGGTTAAATTTGAACAGCATGCATCGGGGAAGAAGTTTCAAGAGATTCTTGAAGAAGCATTCATTCACCCACTTCAGATTGGAGGCGAGCTATATGTTGGAATTCCTCCAGGCATGATTCAAAATATAATATTTATCATTTTGGCTTATTTGAGTTGGGAAGCTACAGGCAAATTCACTTCTGGTCATTATAGCTTTGATTACTCCATTGTTAGTTAATTACGGTCAGACTATCTAGTAACCAATATTTCGTTTGGTAAATAACTTTTATTGAGGAAACAATTAGTATGTGGTAGTTAAATAGTGGTATCGCTTAATAATGAAATTCTTCTCAAAAAAAAATACTATTGTATTGCCTAGTCTTAGAATACAAGTAGAGAAGTGTATCTCTGATATCTAAATTTAAACGACATGTCCTTGCTAATAACATTGGTTGCACCTAGCCATTCTCATGAACGAGACTGAATGCCTATCAAGAAGACGAAGGGAATTGTTAGAATTCACTTATAAAATTCACAAGAAATTATGTGTTAATTGCAGCATGTACCTTCGTTTGCAACATGGGACAGTCTCCAGATTAATTCAGTTGCCAAAAATACAGGAAAAGTCAAGTCACGGACAAGGTAATGAGTTGGATCCTTGTTTATGTGAAAAAGACATTAATAACTTTTTTATCAATCTCATTAGATGTGTAAACTTAGACCAAATTAAAGAAGAGGAGGAGAAAGGAAATCTATTGCTGCACAATAAGAAAAGGAAAAATGGGGACAAAAGACGACATGTAAACACTACAACCAAGAAAAAGACTAGACGACCCCTAATCACAAGTAATTACAAATACAATCTTAACACCTCGTCAAACTCATGATGTGATAGTAAGAAGATCGAGATATGTCAAGAAGAAAATGAAAATGTTGCATGGTGTTAGAAGTCATGGAAAGCCAACTAAATGCATAGTGGAAGAAGCAAAATGCAAGGAAATGGTCCTAAGTTGAAGTTGGAGCATAAAATGAAGGTCAATCTACATGTAGTTGGTCCACCGGTGGAAAAGAGTTGGTCCACAATACATATAAAGTAGGAGTAGAAAATTAAATGCCTTAGATTGGCAAGCAGCCGTCTTAAAAGTTATATTTGACATAGTAGCGATAACTTGATATTCAACCTCAAGAGTGGAACAAGCAACAACAATCTACTTCTTGCTTTTAGGAAATTAGAGAATCACCAAGAAAAACACAAAAAACAACGGTAGAATTTATAATCCAGTGTATCACCTAACTAGTCAGCATCAGGAAGAGCACAAAACATTGATATAAAGTACCCTAAGGCTAGCACCAAAGGGAATACCTACAACCTAGTGAACTGTAGTTGGGAAAGAGACAAACTTAATTTCCATTGAACGACATAGTGAATATCTGGTTGAGTAATACTAAGATAGATCAAACTATCAACAAGAATCTAATACAAAGTAGGATCAACCAAAGAAATACCATCGACAAAAAGTGTAAGGCACATTAAGTGTGGGAAGAGCATTAATGGTTCGACAATCTATTAATTGAGCCTAGTAAATAACGTTAGTCTGGAAAAAAAATCCTTAGGAGACGAAGTCATTTAACCGTCCAAAGGATAACCATGGGGACTAAAATTCTTTATCTCAAATTGTTACGGTAATTGAACCTTCAAGACCAATATGTCATCATAATCATCCCCATTTCATATCATTAACAGATATTAGGAGAACAATCTGACCAGCAGAAGTAAAAAGAAAAATGTAGAATCATGGTCACTAGATTGAAAATTCAAATCACAATTTATAGTAGAGAACTTATCAAACTAAGTCGAGGAATTTGTTTTTTGAGATCATACGGAGCTTTTCCAGTTTACATTCCTCACCTTCACCGGGAAAGCTGGAGGAGGGACACTAAAACAACATTCAGAAAAACATATAATAAAAAATACGAACAACGATCATCTTAGCGACGGAGGCAGGACCCTTGGCAATCAATCTAGCCTTCTATTTTTCAAGAGAACCATCCCCCGTGTTTTTAATCCTCAAGATGATTGGCAATCAACAACACATGTTCCAGTTTTATGCAATGTAGAAAATTCTTTATTCACAGGTTGTTACCAAATAGGATTAAGAGCAATCTCCTTATAGTAAGATGGATGGTGTATTCAAGAAAAAAAAAGTACAAAACTAGGGGAATAACAACTATTACAATAAAAAAAGATGGTTAGGACACTTACGAGTTAACTCGGGATAAAGTGAAAAAGGAGAATCTGCATCGCTAGAAATAGATATAGACACAACTAAAAGAGGTAAAGGAAATGTACTGGCAGAAGATTCGGTCTTGTTTGTGTGAGAATAATGTAGATAAGAGGCGGCACACTGAAAGGAGGAAGATGGAATGTCAGGAGAGAACATATCACAAATATAAGAATTATAAGAAATATCATTAGCCTAAGAGTCGAAGTAAATAAGTTCAGTTTTGATAGGATGTAAGAAGTAGGAGGAATGAAAAAGAATAAAATATGCTTAAGAAAGACTACATGTCTAGATACATACTTTGCCATTGGTTCAACCCTTTGTTCAACAGATCTGTGTTGGTTCAAGCTCCTAGTCGATTCTCTCTATTTTTTTAGCTTCAGGTTCTCTTATCTTTGATTGATTTTACATTGTTCAGTGACTATTTTGCATTATTTGATTTGTTTTTCCTTAGTTTGTCTCAAAATCTGTGATATCACTATGGAGCGCAAGACTGTTACTTCACCTCTTCCACCAATCTTGCCACCCACACTTTCTCCGGCTATCCTTCTTAATGCTCCCATGACTTTAGTTAAGCTCAATGAGACTAATTATGTTTTATGATCTTGATGTATTCAAGTCTTTCTTAAAGATAAATGTCTTAAAAAGTATTTGGTGGTGGAGAAACTCAAGGGCAGTGACTCCAGATTCAATCAGTGAGAACAAGAAGATGTACATTATTTTATTATTGTTGAATAGTATTGAGCCTCGTATTAGCTCTATATTGCTTTATTTCAATACAGTCAAGGAAATATAGGATCGTTTGACAATCATGTATTCTGGCACTGGTAATTTTACTTATGAGGTATACAAATAATATTTTCTCCTTGAACAAAGTACTCTGAGTTTAGAACATTATTATTCCCGAATTATCGGAGTTTGTGAGGAATTGATAATTCACCACCCGTTCATTGCTAATGCTACACTTATGCAGCGATGTGAGAATTTTGATGTTGTTCGCTTCCTTATTGGTTTAAAGCTTGAGTATGAGTCTATCTGTGCCTAGAACTTGGGTGGTCCCATCCTTCTATCTCTTCCAGATGTCTTTGCTCTCTTATAGTGTGCTACTTTATTCGATGACCATTCTACTTCTGACATTGATCATGGTACTTTTGCTTATGGCTTAGCCTTAATTGTCTATAATGACAATAGTGGTAGGACTCGAGGTGGTTGTGGCAATTGTGGTGATCGTGACTTTCGAGGGGGACATAGCGAAGGTCGCAGAGGCCGTTCTATTACTTGTTCATGTACTCATTGTAGCTGTACTAACCACACTTTTGATTATTATTGGGATTTTCATGGTAAGCAGTCTAGCGTTACCAATCAAGTCCCCTCATTACTTGCACCATCATCACGTTCGGGCTTTCTCATTTCTTAGCTAGTTATTATTACATAAGAGGAGTAAACTTAGTTCATGTCCCATCAACAGATAGTACTATTTTCCTCAGCTACTTTTGCCTGGTTAGGTACTGCTTCCACTTGTTTATTGTCCTCCTCCCGCATTATCTAAATCATAGACTCAGACACTTCTGATTAAATGACTAGTTCGTCTAGCGTCTTTTTTACTTATCATTTTGTTACTCCCCCTTACAGTGTTACTCTTGCTCGTAGTACTTTCTCTAAGGTTTCAGGTTTGGGGACTACTCAATTGAGTCTCGATATATCTTTATCATCTATTTTATTTGTCTCAGTTTTTCTTTAGTTTACTTTCTATGAGCAACGTTACTCGTTCGCTTAACTTCTCAGTAACCTTTTATACTTCGTATTGTGTGTTTGAGGATCATCAGACGAAGAGGAAGGTTGGTACAAGACATGAACAGATGTCTGCATATGCTCCGGAGACAATTTTGGGGTGGAGATCCATCCGAACAAGTAGGGTCAATTGTTCAACATTTAAGCCATAACATTTAGCACCATAAAAATCTATAACCAACAAGTGCTCTCTGAACCAAGCTATTAACTTGGACTTTGATTCTTATGATTCATACTGGATTTCAAGATCATAAGCATTGTTTCTAACCATGTATTACCCACATGAAATAAGCATTCTTGGGTGGGGTGGGTCATCATTCACCAGGTTTTTGAGTGCCTGTCATACCAAGTGGTTGGTGCACATCCGGTCTACCAGCCCTTAGTGGCTATATGTCCAGTCGTGTGTGGTTATGTTCGTGATTCGTACAAATGGAGCCCATTGCCTACTATAACCTCTCGTTATTGAGCTGGGCCATTTCATCAAATGTTTGAGAAGGGCCCAAATCTTGTATTTTATGATTGGTGTGGCAATAGGCTTCACTTTTACGAACTGCCTTTCTAGCCATTGCAAGCTAGAATGGTAAGGGGCGCACAAGCAATGTGGTTGCACAAGGATGCGATTTGCCAATCTGGGGAAAACACATTAATCTTTCCCTATGGATAAGGAATGGCCTTTCCTTCAAACAGGGATCAGAGAAAGAAAGAGTTGTACTATAATATCGTTACACTCAACAGGAGGGTGCATTTATTTTCTTGAATGTTGAGCGATGGACATGACACCTATTTTCTAAAAAGATGTCAGGTATGCTTGTCAATTACACATGCATGCACTGCCAGACACACGGAAGTAACTTAATAAAGCTGTTTCCCACGATTGTTGGTAATTGGAGGGTCAACTGATTTTACATTTCATGATCTTTGAAAATAGCATGCAGTTCATATATTTATCAAGATGGTCATAAAATTCTTCTTCTCTCCAATCCCTCACCATTTAGAACCTTCAATTGTCTACTTGCAGGTGTGGAGTCTCGACTTGCAACACTCACATTGGATATGGATGATCTCAACAAGCTCCCAGGGCTCGGCAGCCACTCAGAACTTCCTTCCAGCTTCCGAGACATTTCCCAGCTCGTGACTACGCTTCCTGCTATATTCAACTCGCTCAATGTTCGCCGTGCCATCATACCTGCTGCTAATGGACATTGCTCAGCTCGTGCACTCGCACGCTACTATGCAGCCCTTGTCGATGGTGGTCTAATCCCACCACCACATTCATCATCTTCCAAGCCACCACTTGGTAGCCACACCCACATTCCAAAGTTTCCCTCCCTGAAAACTTCCAATAAACAGGAAGGTGGCAATGTTCAGGAGTTGACCATGGCCTCAACCAGAACCAATGGTCCCAAACAGCTGCAAAACTTAAATAATTCCTTCGATACTGGTCATGGTAAAAAGGTTAAAAGTACCAATTACATGAGGCTTGCTACTGATAGTAGTTGCAGCAATAGTAGTAATCCCAATACAGTTGAAAGCAGTGAGGTTGATGGTCATGGAAACAATGGTAAGATTTTTAGTAATCCAAAGATTCATGATGCATTTTTGGGTGCCGGAGAGTATGAGAATTTGGTATTCCCAAATGGGATGTTTGGGCTTGGGTTTAAGAGGGTTAAATCAAAGGATGGCTCTTTTGTTGGCTTTGGTCACTCGGGTATGGGTGGATCTACTGGATATTGTGACATAAACAATAGATTTGCTATTGCTGTGACCCTAAACAAAATGTCATTTGGGGCTGTGACCAGAAACATAATTCAGCTAGTTTGCTCTGAACTAGATATTCCGTTACCCGAGGAATTCTCCAAAGTAGGGGAGAGGGGACCTTATATGCAGTTAAATTTGGAGACACCTCTGATCAATTAAGGACACATATCCCCTCTTTTTTGTCAATGTTTTTTCCGATGAGGAAAGAAGCCTGACATCTCTCAGAGGACAACAGCAAACAAAATAACGGAAAATTTATTGCTTATTGATCTCCATCTTCGGAATCGAGGCCTGGCAGTGCATGCCTCTGTAGGTGGAGTTTGGTCATTGTATACCTTAAGCTGTATTTTAGCTTCCTTTTTACTTCTTCTTTGGTCTTTATTAATGTACTGCACTGTTTATATTGTATACATATATTCATGTACAATAAACAGTCGCACCACATCATATTTTTACAATGAAAACTAGAGCTATTTATGATGGTTTTTTGGCACTCTTTTCTAAGAATATTATTGGAGAGATAATCACTTCAATGAGAAAAGGAGATGTACACCAAGCAGCGCACGTATACGGCACTGTTGATCTTGCAAATTGGGCGATAAAAGAACAGAAGGCAAACATCACATCCCAAGTGACGTTTAACTCATTTGCTGGCAAAGAAGGGAGCTTGCAAGCAAATCATGGCAATAAGCAAGATCAACATCCTCCAGTGGAACTTAAGAACCTCACCATGTAAACAGGAGGCTGAGGGCAATTCAACCATGTAAGCTATCTATAAGTCCACATTACATCAAATTTCAAAAACTAATTTGAACAGTCATATCCCGAATGGCGGGCAGTAAACATGCTGTAGACTGGAACCAAAAAATATGACGTTTGAGGGATAAATGATAACTCAAAAAGTTACTATCCATCGCAAAATATTATGATTGTTGACAAAAAAAATAATTTTTAAATATCAAATTATACTTTGTATAGATCGAGTTATAACTAATTAAGGTTATCTGTAATTAATTATTACATTTGATAATCAATCACGACATTTGTTGTGGGGGTCATGAATTACTTCTTTTAGTTGTTATTTGTCCCTTAAAAATTATTACTTGATCCTCAAAAGTCATTATTTGTAGTGCAGCACCCAAAAATCATGTTTGGCTGTCTAGAAGTACCCTTTAAGGTACACGTATTGCTTGACAATGAGTAGTGCCAGTAAAGTGAATTACGAAATGTTCGATGTACGGAGAAAATCTCATACTTGTTACTGACGTTAGTTTAAAAAGATAAATTATGTTTTTTGTGCGTGAAACGAGCAACGTAAACTGCCTTCATGCAAAAAGGACAAACTAAGTGGGCTGGAAAATAATATATCCTTGCAGAACTAACTAATGCAAGAACTAGTTTTTCCAAATGCAAATATTGGGTCTTTGTATCAAGGAGAGTTTTGCTAAAGTGGTAGACTGATCTCATTTCTTTTGCGCATAGTTTCGTTAGAATCCCCGCTGATTGAGTGCTCTAAGACTGTTAGGTACATATATAGTGATTCCCCTCTTTCAGGTGTTGTGAGAAGGGACGGTTTTGTCAACTTGGATTTCAAATCTTTAAGTGCCTTATCGCTCTCCTGTGTCATGATTCCCTTTCCGTCCTGCTTAAGGCTTGGAAGAACGGTCGGCACCGATCATATCCTCCGGATATAAACTTGTTAAACACAACTGTCATTCTTGTTAATTTATGCATCTCTTTCATATTTCCTTGGGGGTTGTAATTCGACCAGGACCTTGACTTGGTCGGGGTTCACCTCGATCCCCCTCGTGGTTACTAGGAATCCTACAAATTTTCTTGAGCCAATCCCGAAAACACACTAAGAAGCATTCAACCTCATTCCGTACTCCCGAAGAATGCTGAAAGTCTTCTAGAGGTCAGTCAAGTGATCTGGCACCTCCCAGTTCTTGACAAGCATATTATCAATATATACTTCCATAATTCTCCCAAGCATCCCCTTGAACATTTGGGTGACCAGTCTTTGGTAAGTTGCCCTCACATTCTTTAGCCCAAAAGGCATCACCATATAGCAAAAGACCCCCTTGATGTTATAAAAGACGTTTTCTCTTGGTTGGGCTCAAGAAGGGGGATCTAATGATAGCCTTTATAAGCAGCAAAAGAGCTCATCCGTTCATGTCCAGATGTGGCATCGACCATTTGATCTATTTTTGGAAGGGAAAAGTTGTCCTGGGGGCATGCTTTGTTTAGATTTGTGAAATCTACGTAGACTCTCCACTTTTCATTTTTCTTATTTACCATGCTATGTTGGAGAGCCAAGTTGGGTGTATTGTACTTCCTTTATTGACAACGCCTCTAGTAATTTTCCCACTTCCTCATTTCGCTTGAGTGATGAGAGGGCGGTCATATGGTGGTGGTCACTGGAATGAAAATTAAATTTCAAATCAACCTACGGGAGCAAACTACTTAAGCCACCCCAAAGAACAGTCCTGTACTCTTCTATTAGGCCTTTGGCCCATTTTTTCCTACGTCATAAAGAGTCCACTCTAGCAAAGGCTAGTGAATATAGAGTAGTCCTAATGAGAGTATAATATTGCATATTTAATGTCTCATATCATACATCTTAGCTTTCTTTGTTATTTAATTATCTTGCTTTAGTTTAGTTTTATGTTTTACAGGGAATCTTTGTGTTTGTAGGTGAGTTGATGTACATACAAGGTTTTACATTGATTTTTATACTTTGGAAGACTTTGGGTTTGAGCTAGGAGAGCCACGAGTTGAACTAGAAGCTTATAGTGGAAATTCACAAAAAGTGAGGTTGTACTAGTAGGTTTCCTACCGGTTTATCGGGCAGCAGATGGAGGTTCTATTGGTAGCTATGATGTTCTACCACTTAAATCAAAACAGAAACTTTCCTACCGGTTGGTCATTTCTCTTCGACCGGTAGATCCAAAATAGAGAGTAGTTGTACCAATAGTTGTGAATACCTACCAGTTTATGTGGAACGGTAACAGTGCTACTGGTAGCTTGTAACCTGCTTCTTATCGGTTCATCATTGTTTTATGCCGACGAGAAATCTTTTGGAAAGAATATTGGCTAGGGTCTTTTAAGGGGTCCTATTGGTGGAAAAATGAATGGAAAAAGTAGGCATTATTTCCAATAAATATCAAAGCTAAGCAAGGGAGAGGGGATCGATCTATTATTCTTTATACGATTTTTTTCTTCTCCAACCCTAGAAACTTGAGTTTCGTTCTTTTGGTATTTTTACATGTTCTTTGTTGTTTCTTGTTCTTCATATTTCCGAAGTATTGTTTCCTTTTAGTCTTTTAATTCTAGCAAGAACGAGTATGTCGATTCTACAGTTTAAATTTCAATACAAGGTACTTTGTTAATTTCAATTCAAGTTCAATTTCTCTTTTGTTTATGATGACGTCTTCAATAATTACTTTTAGTTTTACTTTTACAATGAGTGAGTAGTAAATTTTCGGTATGATTGGATGAGGGATTCTTATCCGTGAATATGTAGTTTGACCTAACTAGGTTTATGATGTTATAGTTATTTTATTGATTGAACAAATGATTTTGGAAATGTGGTTGATATATATGTCTCTTTGCTTATTTGTAGACAATTAGATTTGGCACGAATAATTCTTGGAATCACTACAATCAACGTGATTGTAATTCTTTCACTAGTTAATTTAAATACACATTAGTTGTTTTCTTGATTTTAGTTTTAATATTTTTCGTTCAAGGGTGTTTCATTACAATCTTGAATGAGTTATTTTTTTAAGAATTGCATGTGGGCATGAGACACTACACACAATAGACTTGTTAGACTTTACCCCCACACATAATTTTGACATGGAAGGAGTAAATAACGAGGATCCACAGAACGAGATAAATAGGGGACATAACTTTTCGTTAGTTCCTCCCACTAATCCGAAAAATGATGGAAATAATCCCCTAGTTGTTCCTCCTATATGAACAATGAGGGAATATCTCCAACCCATGCAAACCTCTGCAACATCTTGTATCCATCTTCCAGTGTAGGCACATGATTTTATTGTAAAACCTGGAATGCTCCAGCTACTTCCTCAATTCCATGGCGTGGATAGGGAAAATCCCTATCTCTAAATCAAGGAGTTTGAGGAAGTGGTTAGTACATTCCTTGAACAGAATGTGTGGGAAGAGGTTGCGCGGATAAAGTTATTCCTATTCTCTTTGAAAGATAAAGCAAAATCTTGGCTGAACTCTTTAAAGCGCCAACCTATAGCTACATGGGCTGATTTGCAAAAAAAGTTCTTCCCAATTCATAAAACTACTACTTTAAAGAAACAACTTCAAATATTTTTTGAAAAATCAAATGAATAGTTTAATGACTACTGGGAAAGATTTAAGGATATCTTAAACATTGTTCCATATTATGGTTTTAAACCGTGGTAATTGGTTAGTTTCTTCTACAAAGGAATTACCCCTGCACATCACTAGTTCATTGACATAATTTGCAATGGAGATTTTTTGAACAAAGTGCCCAAGGAAGCTCTAGATTACTTTGAGAGTTTGGAAAAAAATGCCTAATCTTGGGATATTTCAGACCTTAACGAAAGATCAAAGCAATCTACTGCATCCCAATTTAGAGGGGGTGGAAAATATTTTTTGAGAGATTAAGATGAGTTGCTAGCCAAGATTGCACATTTATCTAGGGAAGTGGAGAACCTAGAGGTTATGAAAGTAAATGAGGTGGTTAGTGTTCCTCAGGTTGAGGTTCTTTGCACAATTTGTGAGTCGGTTGAGCATTATGTTATAGAGTGCCCGACCATACCAGCTTTTAAGGAAGTGCTCCATGAGCAAGTGAATGCCTTTAATCAACTGAGACAACAATTTTCTCCTTATTCAAACACTTATAATCAAGGATGGCTTAGCCACCCTAACTTTAGTTAGAGAAATGACACCTCAGCTGCACCTTCTGCCACCCATGTCTTTTGTCCCTCCTATTAACCAACCAGCGTCCGGTCCTTGTTCGTCCACAAGTACTCAGCCCCTTATGCATGCATCCCATGGGTTTGTTTAAAACCCACCTCAACAAAGGTTTGGTCCCCTAACACAACCCATTATACCTCCTTACTAGCTCCCACATAAGAGAAGCTTAGAGGACATGATGCATCAGTTTATCCAAGGTCAGACCACTATCAACAATCAAAATGTCCAAGCTTTCAATGACATTAGAACCCAGATGATCAAGTTGACCAATACAATGGGTGTGCTTCAACAAGAAAAAAGGAAAGTTACCAACACAACCCAAACAAAATCCAAAGAGTCAACATGGTATCGAGACTTCTAATGTCACTAAAAGCATTGAAGAGCAACTCAAGTCAATCACTACCCTTAGGAGTGGGAAAGAGGTTAACAAGACTATTATGCCTAAAGTCTCTAAACCTACAAAAAAATGCGACTCATGGTACTTCTAAGGATAGTGAGACATTTTAGTTGCCAGAGGTTTTAAGTCTGATGAAATTACATGTCCTATTCCTCTACCCTACCCTCATAGATTGAAAATGCTTGCTAAGCAAACCAACAATGCTGAAATTCTTGATTTTTTTTAAGTAGGCAAAAAATAATATTCCTTTAATTGATTCTATTCGACAGGTGCCGTCCTATGTGAAGATAGCATTCTTGATAGAGCACGTAAGTTCTATACTGCGAACCAATACTCCACCCAAGCATAAAGATCCCAACTATTCCACCACTTCTATTAGAATTGGGAACTGCTGGGTGGAGCGAACACTTCTAGACTTGGGTGCGAGTGTCAATCTCCTACCCTTCTCGATATACAACCATTTAGGCCTGGGAGAGTTGAAGCCTACATTGATTACTCTCCAACTTGCAGACCGCAATGTGAAGATGCCAAGGGGGATAGTGAAAGATGTATTGGTTCAAGTGGATAGGTTCTACTTCCATGTTTTCTTTATAGTTCTTGATACTGCACCTGTTGCTAACCCTTTTACACAGATTCTAATAATTTTAGGAAAACCATTCTTAGCCACATCAAATGCATTGATAAACTATTGGAGTGGTGTCATGAAATGTTCATTTGGAAATATGACTGCTAAATTTAACATTTTTTATGTGGTTAAGCAACTAGGTGGTGAGGGAGAATTTTGTGAAGTGGAGGAAGTGGAAGAGATTGTAGAGGAAAAATTTAATAAGTCTATTTGTTCTAATCCTTTGCAAGCTTGTTTAGTTAATTCTATACATGATGGGGAGAACTCCGAGGCTGTTTTTTATACTGATATGTTGAATTCTTCGTAGGAGTTGTGTGGAGTTGAAAAAATGATAAGAAAGAAAAAGTTCGCTAGAGGAACCAAGTCCCGATAGGAGTCGAGCAATGGGCAATTGAAGCCCTGATGATCCCTTTGTCAAAAAAACTTTGTTTCTCTTATTGTGCTAATTTTTCTTCTTTGTCTTGTAGGTAGTTATTTTAGTTAGGAGCTTGTCTCCAAGTGTTTTTCTTCTCTTATCCTTTTCATTTTTCTTATTGCATTACTTCTTTTGCATTGAGGACAATGTATAACTTAAGTTGGGGAGGGGGGAGGTGAGGTTAACATCACTAAAAAACTACTGAAAAATGATAAATATTTTAAAAATTAAAAAAAGATGTCTATTCGGATACTATTATTTTTCATATTGCTGTGAAGGTTAGATTTGCTAGTTGAAATTCAGATTGATTGCATAATAGTACATTATAGGATTTTATTCTATGTTTAAGTACCATACTTTTATTTATATTTGAAACTCAAAACTATGTTGAATGAGTGTGTTAATTTTGGAGTATGTTTGGGAATACACGAGTATGTTAATTTTTGTGATTTATTGAATGAGGTTCATATTTTGAAAAAGCTTGGCATCCATAGTGGAGATGTATGTATAAATCCTGTAAGTTTTGTGCCTATCATTTTTGGAGAGTTAGAATAAATTAACTCAAAGAATATTTGTTCCAATTCAATTTTATTCAATAATCTCATTATTTTGCTTTGGTTAGAAGCATATGGGTGATTAGTTGGTTATATCTTAAAAAATTCAGCAACACTTTTTCATGCTTTTTGAGAAATGATTTTAGGCAGTTTTTAGAATTGATTTGAAATTTCAGCTTATTCTTTCTTTCGTTGTCCTTAGAAACCATTATTGAGCTTTAATGAACTTTTATTTCTTTGTAAATTAATAACCAAACCAAGCATAGAAGATGTATACCATACCTTGGTTATCATGGGAATTTCGATGTACTTGCTATATGTTTGGGAATTATTGGTAGAATGCATAACCATAAAAGAAAAAGAAAGAATAAATGTAAGACTCGAAAATGTATTTAGGGCATTTTATGTAATGCTGGGGGGCTAAAGTGTAAATTGTCAAAATTAGTTGTGGGGTTGAATTGTAGTAAATGAATTGTGGAAAATAAGATATGATATATACTAATGACCTCTAGGGGTTAAATTAATAGTTGAAAGGTGTATAAGACATTTAAAAATATGTACAAAAGCTTGAGTGTTAATTAAGTAAAAACTATTCATGGGTTTCCGTAATTATATATACTTATATTATTAAAACAATTCTAAGGATAAATATCATAACTTCAATTCCCTCTTCTTCCACTTAATCATAACATTCAGTTATGTTATATCACAGTCCGTACATCTATTATTATCATAATATCATACTTAACCATTGCATTGATTCTCAATAATCCATTTCCCACGTATTATCTAACATGGTACAACTAAACCATAATCTATTCCTTCAAAATCAGATTGTAGCATATCACCATCGCCTTCATTTTTTTTTTTTTTTTTTCTTCTTTTCAAACTATAGTACTTTTACATTATCTTGCATACACACCATCATAATATCAAAATATCCAATTGTTCATTTATAATTAAACATATCCGTTCTCTGTTGGATATCATGGTACCATAATCCATTTATAATATTGCAAAATATATATTTCCTATAGAAAATATACTACACAGATACATATCTATTGTTATAGCAGTTACATTCTACCACTAAAGCAATATGTTAGTCATTGAGGCTATATTCCCCAATTCTAATATCATCTCATCAACATTTGACAACTAAATACTCATAAGTCATCATAGATGGTTTTCACATACACATTTCCGTTCTTGAGCCATCATAGAAGTCATCCACACATGTCATATAATCTCGCTTATGAACATATATGACAATCATATAATCTCGCTACTAAGGTCATATCTTAGCCATTAAGACTATATTTGCCAATCAGACATAATTCGCTGCTAAGGCATAATAATGTCACTAAGGCCACATAATCGTCATTAAGACTTTATTTCTGCCAAAAAGGCATAATAATCCCACTAATGCCACACAATTGCCATTAAGGCATAATAATACCACACAACCGCTACTAAGGTATAATAATGCCACTAAGGCCACACAATTGCCCTTTTAGGACTATACTAACCAATAAGCTCTTTACATGCCAAAAATGTTTTTTGCCTTCACATAATCATTATCAATCAATAACTCATTTACTCATTCAATATCAATAATTTGATATTCATTACTTTTAAGGACTAAATTCACTACTTTTAAGGACACATTATTTTAGATCAATATTCATCATGCACATAAACCAATAACAAATAAACATATTTTAGCCATTATCAATCACATGAAAAAACACACTCACATAAATCATCACATTAACCACAAAAAAAGTTGGATCCATTCCATAATTAACAACAATCTACCACACAAACTATAATCTCACACACAATTACCAAACCATATTTTTTAAAATCAAATTTCAATTCAAACATATAGCACAACATATCACTTTCAATTTCTCTAACTTATTCCTCTTCTTGAACCCCTAGGTGAAACTGACACTAATATTGTCATCTTTGCACCTAGCACATATTTTCTCAAATCTCCTATAAAAATTTTCATACATGCTAAATATATTAGTATGCACACATGTTTGATAGATCAACTCATTCCCAAACCCTTTTCCAAACAATATATTTCTAGCCACTTAGACATCACTTACTCATCATTCTTTTTCCCTAAGCTAAGTTTGTATTTAAATTCATGAAACATGTATTTGTAAACCGCTTGATCCACGAGTTTGTATCTAAACTCAATTAAATACTTGAAAGAGATTAGAGATTAAGTGAACTAAGAACCAAAGCTCTATGCCAGGGGAACAAATAAAATAATAGATTGTTTTATTTTCCTTACTCTGCCAGAGACATCCTCCTCTGAGTTTAAAACATAGAAGCTGTTTTCTACTCATAACAATATTGTTTAGGAAATATTTGATTTTAGACACTTCCACAATCCATCCACAATTAGTATGTACTAACATAAAACTTCACCTATACAAGTAAGGTTGTCAATTGTCTTTGCTTCCTACACAGAACACATACTAATCACAATTTAATAAATCTCCCATAATCAGTGCTACAATAACTCACCATAACATGCTAGTTGCTACACCCATGTTATTACCTGTGTTTTTAATTAAATTTCAATAAATCAAACTCATTGCGTATTCATTCAAACCTTTATATTAACTACACTTAAATTAACCGTTACTAATTTAACTAATCTTTGCCCCTCTTAACGTTGTCCATCCCATCTCTCTACATAAGGATAAATTAAGAACATTCCATCTTTATCTGATCCGAATTACTTTTAAAATCCCTGATTCACAGTGCTACAAAACTAGAAATCCATATCAATAAATGTGTACATACATAACATTAACATCTTAATGTTTAACTCCCTACACAATACACAAACACACCATCATCCTACCTTTTCCAATGCTGACCTAGACTCAGATGTCTACAGAACCTATCAAACATATGCTCTGATACAAAAAATGTCACACCCCAACCCAAAGATAAGACATCATGTCCATATCCGATAGAGTGGACCCCCACTACTTCGTTCACACCAATACCATGTACATAAATCTACTTTAAAACAATAATTTGAATCGATCGATATGACAAAATAACTTTTATTCTTTTAGCATCCCAGCAAACAATGTACATGAAACTGTACTCTTGAATACACTGTTTAGTTTCCCTAGTTTGGATAACTCAAAATTATGCAAAATGACATAGAAAACTCAATTCCTTTTTATACCGCCTAAACTCACATTCCTTTCTCTTTGTTTACTTGAAAATACAAACTGGGGGGGGGGGGGGTGAGCGCAAACTCTCAGTGAGTGTACACAACCAAATAAAAAATAACAACGATAGCTTGTAGTACATAAAATAATAATCATCTTACCAAATAACTGAACAGTTCTTTAAGCCGTTAAATAAAAGCTTCCACATTCCTCCTGCAATCATCCCATAATATATCAATTCATCACAACATCCAATAAGATTAAATATCAATTCAATTCATCATAGCATCTAGTAGGATATATATATTCACCTCTCAGGCCATTTCTGCCAAACAAGCAACACTTGCCACTCAGGTAATATCTACCACACAGGCAATGTCCGCCACTCAAGCTACATAATTATCATTTAACAGTATATGTCACTCAAGCCATATAATTTTCATTATAGCATTATTTTCCAACAAGGCCACTTAACATAACGACAACACTAACATATCACAGTGTAGTCTTCACCAAACAATAATCCACACAGTTATTCATTAACTGCAAATAACATTAGTTTTTAAAACTATCTCCATCAGAAGGATTGCATATCATAATCACAATATATTCACAACACCCTCTACTCGCACATTCATATATACATAAGCTCAATATACTCTTGCTATTGTCAATAATATGATATTGCACACCTATAGTACCAATTATGAGCAGTAAATCATATCATCACACATATTTAACACTTAAAGCATTTTCACGCCATTTTAAGAACATACAAATAGTAGTACGTCAACCCCAGGTCCAACTATAGTAAAAACATAGTCCCCAAATGAGACTTCACGCATACTTGACGTAGGGGTCAACGCCTCTGTTCTTACCACATATCATAATAAACCACATGTAAATATCCCTCACATATGCATTTTATCTTAATTATGCATGTATGCTTACGTATTCATACCCACATTAATACATTTCTAAATTCCTCTCTAGGTGGTATACTTTAATCCACCAAAATCATTGCTTACCAATTACCTAGCTTGCATTCTTTAATTCTAAGTTCAATCCCCAATTTGTGAAGTTGTAAGCAACTAGATTCATGAAGAACTTGTTTGAAGTCTATTGGATGCCTCAACAAGTTTTTAGGAAAGTTGGATGGAAGCCTAGAGCTCCACAACAAAATAGCCAAAAGTAGACTTGATGAACCTGTTCAAGTCCAACAAGTTCAACCTACTCAACAGGTTTAGCCCCAAGTACTGGATACTCTTGAATTGGGTCAATTTCAATCGGTTCATCGATCAACTGGTTCAACATACTCTTCAACCGGTTCAACTCATGTTTCAACTAGTTGAACTCTAAACCAAAACATATAATACAGTTCAAATTTCATCTTCCATCATTGCTTGAGTGTTTATTTCTCCTCCTTCTTTATTTTGTAGAGTGTGTCAGAATGATTGTGGGTGTCAAAGTGGTGTACTCTCAAAATTATGATAGTGCAAAAGTTGCTCCCCAAGCGCAAGGAGGCTTATGTGTCATGTATTAACTCAAAATTTTTTTCGAGGTCGTCTCATCAAGGAAGGTCAAGACTAAGTGTTTCCAAAGTGATTTTGAAAATAAAAGTAAAAATTGGTTCTTTGAAAGTGTTGGTGAATCATTAGATTATAGGTTTGAAAATCTATAAATAAAAAGGGTTGACTAATCCTCAGAATTCATCCCACCGAGTATGGTTAATTAATCCTCCTTATAGCTCAATTGAACTCAAAAGTCTTTTTGTTCAATCAAAATATGGGAGTTGGAAATCAAGAATTACTAAATGTGGGTATTGGTGTTAAATTGATCCGTAGGAAGATTGATTCATATGTGTTTGAAGGGACGATAAGCATGCCCCGTGACAAGTCTACGGTGCATCAAATGTGTACAAACCTATATGTTGCAATCTAAATTGTCAAATTCAACAAACTATACTAAAAGACAATGTGTGTGAAGATAAATTTTCACATACCCAGATGAAAATCCTTCCTTGGATTTCACCAACAAATGGTTTAGCTGGCCATAGATGAAATGAAATTACCAAGGACAATGGAAAACATTGCAAAGGAAACAAAAACTAACTTAAAATAGCCAAAGAAAAGGGTAAACAACTTAAAACTTGATCAAATATCCAAAAACATTGAAGTTAAAGCACAAAACGTTCAAATACTTGAAAATGGAGTTTCACTGAACCCGATGTCGCAGTGAAACTCTAACAAAATGCATTCATCATTGAAAGTGAAAATTGTAGGCTTTAGAAACTTACTAGGATGAAAATGAGCAAGAAAATACAAAAACCAAGCTTTCTCTCTCTAACACAACGGTTCCTCTTCCTAGGAGGTTCTCTCTCTAGAAGCTTGAATGTGATAATGTGTTTCTTGCATAAATTTCATGCATAATACTCTCCCTCCTCTAAAAAGTGCTAAGATCTGTTGATTGGAGAGAGATTATCCAAGATTCCTTCCTAATTTAGCAAAAGCATGGCCTCATTGTCCTTTCCAACCACTCCCCCTCTCCTCTTATTTTCTTTTCTTCCCTCCATCATTCATGCTTGAAAACTGAATGTAGTGGTTAGGGGGTCATGGTGGAGTGCTAATTGATGATGCACAAAAGGGAATTTATGCACCACCTATCGAGTAATTAATATAGGTAATAAGTGTAGTAAATGTAAAGATGAGATCCACCAAGCAACATAGATATAGAGTTTTTTTGTAAGAGTGACATACTCCACTTTAAAGGCGGCAATGGTGGTCGGAGGACTTTACTGATAAAGTAGTTGACGGGAAAGAGAGAGAGAGAGCATGAGTAACCCATAGGTGTGGTGAAGTAGCTATGAGAGAGATGACAATGTGTGGGATGTAGAGATGTGCCCCTTTCCTATGGAGAGGACTTACAATTTATAGGCATAGAGCCTTAGTTGAGGTGGTGGCGTGAAGGGATAGGTGACTAATCTATCGGGGATGATAGCTACAATTGAGGATAGACACTATCTTGAAGTAATGACTATCCCGATAATTAATTCCCATGTGCACTAATCTTCTTGGAATCCTTGAGCTTTAGACTGGACTGGATCCATGAGCTAGGCTCGACCTACTTTGTAGCTAATTTTGAGCTTACTTAATTAATTGGGCCTAACCTAGTTAGATCTGAGCTCATCATTTGCCCCCATGCCCCCAAGCCCTTATGATGACAAGAGATTGAGGGCATGAGTGAGCCCCTTCATTTGAACAAGTTGTTCCGCATGGTGGTAGCTTCCTCAACCTTCAACACCTCGGGAGCTTACTTTCTCATTTTTCCTGTTTATCTGTCGGACACCTACCGAGTTACTCCCACTCTAGAGGAGACTTCACGTCGTTTTACTCAAAAGCCCCCCTTTTTTTCCTTACTTAGGGCATCATTTTTATGGTTTCAAGAGGTCAAACATTTAAAGAGCCCCTTTTTCCATTTTTCCTTACAAACCTTCCCATTAAAGTTGCAAACTCCCATTGACAGTGGGGAGAAATTGAAGAAAGAGGAATTCGATGGATGATGCCTCAAGAAAAAAACTATCAAAGGAGAGGAGCGGTGTGATCCAAGGTTGCAAGGTGGTAAGAGGCGGTGTCAAGGGAACAGGCGAGGTGGTGCGGTAGCTTAGAGAAAGAAACATATGCGGAGTTGTTGGGCGGGCATCAGGGGAACAAACGAGCTGCTGGGCAATGCCAGCGCGCTGGGTGACGTTGTTATTGGGATGGGTAATAGCACTGAAGTGACTAGAAGCTTAGGCGATGAGGCAGCACAGGTAGGAGGCGATGCCAATGTTAGCTAGATGAGGGATCTGGGCGATGCCTTGTGTGTGTTGGAAAGTAGGAGCACTGCATTAGAAGGCATAATAGATGGCGATGCCAGCACAAGGACCCAATTGCTAGGCAACGCTAGCAAGGCGCTAGGCAGTGCCAGCATGTTGGTCGATGTTGAGCTTCGGTCAAGCAGGCCTAGTATGCAGGTGACACTAGGAAACAGTTGGGATTGGGGTGACGCTAGGAGAGGAAAAGGAGAGAAGGGCGACACCAGGCGATGGGTGACGCCAGCCAGGCACAGGGCGATGACGGTCGCAAGCCAGACGACGCAAGCGGGCTGGGCGCGAGAACTTGTGAAGTTGAGGTGACCACTTGACTTTCTTGCTTTAGTGTCTACTTGATACTAGAATTTTGACCTTAGCTTTAATTTTGAAAGGTGCCCGATCTGGTAGGGGCAGTATGGCAAATTTTACACAGGCTTTGTGCTAAGGCAAAGGAGCTTTTGAAGGCGATGGGTCCAAGATATCTTCTATTTCTAGCTCAATTGACTGTGACAACGATATTGGCCACATCATATGTTTGTACCACATTCCTCCTGCTATTATGTGTTGTCGGGCCGAGAGGGACAAACTAGCATGTTATGACTCCTTAGGAGAAATCATTTTTTACGAGGACGTCATGGAGGCGGGGTTGAGGTTTCCTATACCCAGGCCCATCTATTGGATCTTAGGACACGTATCACTGGCCCTAGGTAGGTTGACCCCAACCGTTGGAGGGTGATTCTGGCATTCTTCTCGCTATGGCGATTGGTCCTTAGTACTAACATTCCTCCTCCTTTTGAGAAGTTCTTGGCCTCGTATGCACTTCTAGATAACCCTACTCCTCATTAGGGGTGGTACCACTTTGTGCCAAGGTCGGGAAAATTCATTACTAGACTGCCTTCAAATTGCTATAGTTGAAAATATAGATTCTTCTTTGGTGGAGGTGAGTGAGCAGTTGAAGAAGACAATGACCTGGTGCCTTCGAGGTAGGACACTGCTCCGAAGACCAAGCTAGGTAAGGATTTTTTCCTTCATTTTTTCATTTGATTGTCATGTCCCTGTACTTATTGTGTGCTTGGTCCTTTTGCAACTCCATCCACGTTATCTTTAGAGCAGGAGAGTAGGCTTTAGGTTGTGTGAGATCATCCTTTCAAGGAGTTTCCAACCATCATGTCTGCATTGGGTCATCTTAAAGCCTCCCTTAGGCAGAAGAGGAAAGGTATTTGATTCTTCCAATAGACTTTTGATAACCATAATATTACAGGTTCTTCGTCTTACACTGGCTTCAGAAGTCCCACTGTTAATAGAGCAATGACAGAGGCTCTTTATGCCTCCAAGGTGGCATTTTCTCCTCCTTCCTAGAGGGTGAAGGTTGATGCCCCAAGCGCCTCTTGGCAGTCCAATAGCTATGTTCTATCCCAAGATGCTAGATTAGAGGGTGCTCCTATTCCTTCTTAGCACACAGTTCCTTCGAGTGCTAGGGTTAGTTAGGCTACTACTTTATGGGTCGAGACTCCTGTGCGGCCATCTGCCAGGTCCGAAGTTCCACGTAGTTGTCTAGTTTCCAGTAGTGACTTAGTGTCCATGCTGTGGGATGCGAATCTAGCCAAGGAATGACTTTAGGGTAAGTGATCATTGTGGATATCAGAGAGGTCGGCTCTCATGGTCTAAAGGGCATTATTGATACCGCGATGGAGGGATTTGTCATGGCATGGCTTTTAATTCATTTTGATTTTGTACCTGCCTCATTTTTCTCATGTCTTGATTTTTTGGAATTCTTGCAGGTGACTGTCATTTTTTTATGCCTTTTTTCAAGGATGATGAAGCTTGGAGAAGCATTCAGGGATCTAGCAAATGAGAGATAGGCCCGATAGGCTTCAGAAGAATAGTTGGGGCTCAAGAGGCAAGTATGAAAGGCTGTCAAAGACTAGTTCAAGCGAGACACGAGAGAGATGCACCTCTTGAGATCGAGCTTCTAGTGTCCTGTGAGAGGGTCGCCCAATTGGAGGCTGATAAGGAGGCTGTTTGTGCGAGAGCAAAGACAAAGCTACAAGCGTCCCACGAGAGGGCCGTTGGAGCAGAGACTGAGCTACGGATAACTCGGGATAGGGCTGCCATGGCAGAGGCTGACCTGTGAGTAGCTCTTGAGAGAGCTTTTAGGGCAGAGGCTCATCCATTGAGATTGAGGAAAGGAGGGAGGCTGTTAAGAGGGCAATTGCAGGCATCTTCATTGATGGTTATGAGGAGCTCAAGGGAAAGATCTCAATGGCTTTCCCTGGCATTGACTTTTCTGGACTTGTCCCCTATGAGGCACCAGGGACTGATGGTGATGAGGAGAGCTTTGATGAGAGTGGATTGGGCAGCAATGAGTGATGTCAAGAGGGTAATACCTTTATCTTTTTGTTTTTGTTGTTGGGTCATGTTCTATCTTTTGTAAATAGTTTATGAACTTCTATGGAATGAGAAACAATTTTTGAAAAAGATAATCTTGCAAAGTTTTATTTCATAATTTGAAGTAGATAAACAAAATTGACTAAAAAAACAAAAGATAATTTAAATAATAAATGCTGACTTTTACACCTACTGACTTGCCCCTAGTTATTGGTAATACATCTTCAGGTTTTTCGTGTTCCATGGATGGGCCGGGGCTTTCCCTCATAGTTCTGAATTCTGTAGGTGCCCTAGTCTTACAACTTCTGTGACCATGTAGGGTCCTTCCTAGTTTGGGCCTAACTTCCCTTCTCGAAAGTCCTTGGTAGATAGGATGACCTTTTTGAGGATTAGGTCCCCAGGCACAAACGAGCGAGGCTTCACTTTCGAGCTGTAGTACTTGGTCATGCGACGCTTGTACTCTATATTACTGAGCATAGTCATCTCCTTCTCCTCCTTTACTAAGTCGAGGTTAATGTGGAGGCCTTTTTCATTAGTGGTAGGGTCATGGTGTTGGACCCTATGGGAATTTACCCCAATCTTGACTGATATGACTACCTTTGTCCCATAAGCTAAGGAGAAAGGGGTCTCTCCTATAGGGCTTCTTGGAGTTATTTGGAAAGCCCATAGTACTCTTGGAAGCTCATCCACCCATTGCCCCTTGGCTCTCTCCAATTTGGTCTTCAAGTTATGGAGGATGCTTCTGACAGTCACCTTTGCCTGCCCATTCGCTTGTTGATGGGCTGGGCTGGAGTAGGCTTGCTTGATTTGTAGGTCAGCGCAGAAGCAATTATGAAGTTTGTTGTCAAACTGTTTGGCATTATCACTTACTATAACATGAGGTACTCCTAAATGGGAGACTATGCTCCTCCAAATGAAGTCCTTCACCTTCTGGTCTATTATCTTGGATAAGGACTCGACTTTTGCCCACTTTGTGAAGTGGTCAATGGCTAATACCACAATTTTGCATTGGCCCCGACTCATGGGTAGGGGACATAGGGTATTGATCCCCTACATGGAGAAGGGCCATGGGGATTAAGATGGTGGTGAGTTCTTTTGGTGGCTGTCTGGGCACTGTTGTAAAGTGCTGGCACTTGTCACACTTCCACATAAACTCACGGGCATCTGTGATCATGCTAGGCTAGTAATATCCTTGCCTTACTACCTTGTGAGCTAGTGCCCGCCCTCTTGAGTGGTTTTCACATATCCCCTCGTGGATTTCCCTGATGGCATAATCGGCTTCCTTGGGGGGAGAGGCAGCAGAGTAGGGGAAGTGTATAGCTTTTCTTGTAGAGAGTGTCACATCGGATGACGTACCTAGATGCTCTTATTCTTAACTTTTTGGCTTCCCCTGGATTCTCTTGGAGAGTTCCTTCCTCTAGGTAGGCTCGAATATGGGTCATTCAATTGGCTTCAAGGGATGCATAATTAACATCGTACTTCTCTACTTTGAGCTTGCTTGGTTCAAATTGGTGGCCTGTCAATGCTGGGCCCATGAACATGTTTGTAGATGGGAACTTGGTGAAAGCATCTGCCATGGCATTCTACTCCCTATGCAGATGGTAGATTTGGAAGTGGTTAAACGTTTTGAACAAGGCTTGGACCATTGATAGGTATTCTTGCATCTTCTCCTCCTTCACTTCAAAATCTCCTTTTACCTGGTTGACTATCAGCTAGGATTTGCTATAAGTTGTCAGGTAGAGGGCTTGCATCTCAATCGCAAGCTTCAAACCTGATATGAGGGCCTCGTACTCTACTTGATTATTTGATATTGCGAAATGGAGTTAGACAACATACTTGAGTGGAGTGTCATAGGAATGATCAGTTCGGCTTTGCAAGTAGAAGATCCATCGACATATAGTCTCCAACATAGTATAGTGCAAGTAAGGGATGCCTGCTTAAGTGCAACAGGGCACTCAGGCGGGAGTACAGTAGTTGAGTTATGGGTAGAGAGGGCGCTAAGGGCTCTGGAGGAGAAGGTACAAGGGAGCTAGGGGCCTTTGGCCTTAGAGTGTGGTCTTTAGGGGCCTGAAAGGCTACCTCCAAGGCGCCAGGCTTTTTGGGGATGATGTCTAGGGTGCTTTGTACTGGGTAGGTCAACACAGGGGGTGTGGTACTTCTACTTGGGATTCTTGTGGTGGTGTAGACTCGGTCACAAAGTTGGTAATTGCTTGTGCTTTTATGGCCGCCTTAGCTGGTACTGCATGTCAAACTCGCTCAACTCGATGGCCCATTTGAGGAGTCGACCGGACACGTCAGGCTTTTGCAAGATTCTCTTGAGTGGTTGATCTATAACAAGTACGATGGTATGACTCTGGAAGTAATGTTATAGGCGCCTAGTGGCGATGACAAATGAAAAGGCCAACTTTTCTAGCTCTAAGTATCTTAACTTCACTCCTCGGTACGCTTTGCTTACGTAGTATATTGGCCTCTGGACTCCTTCATCCTCCTTGACAAGGATGGGGCTCATGGCAGAGGACGAGCAGGAGAGGTAGAAATATAGGGTCTCTCCTAGTATGGCACGGGAGAGCAAGGGGAGTGTAAAATGTAGGCTTTTAACTTTTGGAAGGCTTCCTCTGTGTCTGGTCCCCACTGAAAATATTTGTGGATGATCTTAAAGAAATGTAGACATTTGTTTGCTAATTTTGAGACAATCTTGCTAAGGGCTACTATTCCCCTGTTAAGGTGCTGGGCCTCCTTCATTGAAGCTAGGGACTTCATCTCCAGTATCTCTAATCTTGTCTAGTTTGGCCTTAATACCCCTTTTGTTGACCATGAAGCCTAGAAAGTGCACTTTTATTGAAATAATGCCGAAGGTGTACTTTTCGGGGTTCAGCTTCATCTCGTAGGCTCTCAAATGTCAAAGGTCTCATGCAGATGTGTCACATGATCTATCATAGCCCTACTTTTCACCAACATGTTGTCTACATAGACCTTCATGGATTTTTCAATCTGTGCCTCACATCTTGTTCACAAGGTGATGATATGTGGCTCTAGCATTCTTGAGTTTGAAAGACATAACCCTATAGCAATAGGTTCCTTTCGGGGTGATGAAGGTGGTTTTTTCCTATTTTGATGGAAACATGCTAATCTGGTTATACCCAGAATAAGCATACAGAAAGCTCAGGAGCTCGTGTCCCGCTGTGGCATCAATAAGGATGTTGATGCGCGGTAGGGGAAAACTTTCTTTGGGACAGGCTTTGTTGAGCTTCGTCAAGTCCATGCAAAGGCGCCACTTCCCATTGGCTTTTGTCACCATCACCATGTTTAATAGCCAATTTGGGTAAGCTACCTCCCTTACTGACCTGTTCGCCAGTAGCTTTTCTACTTTATTCTCCATGGCTTAGCCCCTCTCGATACTTATGTTCCTCAACTTTTGGCGGATAGGTTTGTACTTGGGATCCACATTGAGCCGGTGGGTGGCCACTTCTGGATAGATGCCCTCTAGGTCTTCATGGGACCAGGGAAAGACATTCATGTTCTGCCTAAGGAAGTCTACCATGTGGGATGCTTGCTCTTGAGAAAGTGAGGAGCCAATATAGATTCTCCTCTCTACAAGGCTCTCGTCCAGCTCTACTAGCTAAAGTTCTTCTGTTGGTTCCCTTCTCTCCAAGGTGCTATAATCCTAAGAGTCAAGTACTTTGACTTGGAGGGTCTCTTATGGCCTCCTAGCCCTCATAGAGGTCATGTAGCATTCCCTGGAGGAGACTTGGTCTCCTCTGCCTTCTCCAATCCCACTGGGGGTTGGGAAAAGAAGGAGTAGGTGGTAGGTGGATAGCACTGCCCTTAGGGTGTTTAGTG
Source organism: Ilex paraguariensis (assembly GCA_963454935.2). NCBI lineage: Eukaryota > Viridiplantae > Streptophyta > Magnoliopsida > Aquifoliales > Aquifoliaceae > Ilex > Ilex paraguariensis. The sequence goes on from CAUOFW020009368.1 coordinate 238,547, forward strand.
CAGGGTGTCCAAGAATGATATTGTAGGTGGATGGACAGTCCAATACTATGAAGTTCACCATGATGGTGGAGCTTCTTGGCGCTGTCCTTACTGTGATTGACAGGGTTATGGAACCTAAGGGATAAACCCTCTCCCTCGAGAATCCAATAAGAGGTGTCCTGACGGGTTACAATCTCTCCCTGCTAAGGTGAAGGCTGTCATATGCTAATGCGAACAGGATATTGGCTAAACTGCCGCTATCAACCAAAATTCTTTTAACATAGTAGTTGGCTACTGTCATGGTTAAGACTAGAGGATCATCATGGGGGACTTGGATTCCCTCGAGGTCCTTGTCTGAGGAGGTGATGACCTCTTCTTCCCCTTACTGAGGTGTCTTCATCGGGTGAGAGTCATTCGACTTTGTCTATCTGGCTTTCCTGGCGGAGTTGGAGTCACCTCCTCCTCCTAGCCCTCTGGAGATAGTTTGGATTTCTCTAAGGGGTTGCTGGCACTCTCTGTCCTCTTGATTCCTGTCAAGCGGCTGGTCTTGTCCTCTGCCAACTACATACTACCACAATTGACCATGTTGAATAAGCTCCTCAATCTGCCACTTAAGTTCAAAGTAGTCATCAGTGTCATGGCCGTAATCACTGTGGAAGCGATAGTATTTGTTTGAATTCCTACGGTTTGGGGCAGACTTCATCTTTCTTGGCCACTGTAGTGTAGGATCATCCTATATTTGGAATAGGATGTGCTCCACCAAGGCATTGAACAATGTAAAGGCTTGCCTCTCCCTCAGAGGCATTGGACCAAGGTGGTCCTTGACAAAGACTCTCTCTATTCTTTTTCATTTGTTTGCTGCTTCCCGCTTGTCCTCGCGGGTGTCCTTTCTTTTCTCGCCTCCATGGGAGGACTCACCTTGCCTGGCTTTGGTGACATTTTCAGAATTCATGTACTTTTGTGCCTTTGACAACAAGTCAGCTATGTTGGATGGTGACTTCTTTAGAACAGAGAACATGAAATCAGAGGAGTACAGACCTGCGATAAAGGCAGCCATGGTCACCTTATCATCTGGCTCCTTGATATGGAGAGCCTCCTCGTCAAAACGAGTGAGGTATCTCCTTAGGTTTTCATCTCGGCCCTACTTGATAGTGAGCATGTGGATAACTGGTTTTTGGTGGCGGTGTCCACCAATGAAGTGGGAGACAAAGGATTTGCTTAGGTCCACAAAGGAGTGGATAGAAGAGGGTTTGAGCTTCGCAAACCATTTTCGTACAAATCCTGTAAGGGTGGTAGGGAAGGCTCTACACATGATCTTATCAGGTGCGTTGTGGAGCTGTATGAGAGACTTATACGTGTCAAGATGGTTGAGCGGATCCTTGGTGCCGTCAAAGATCTCAATGGCAGGCATCTTAAACATTGATGGGCAGAGGGTAGTTGACAACATCCACCACAAATAGAGTATTATTATGCCTTACCAGATAATCCACCATCTCTGGTGCCTGTGCTTTGATGGCATTGAGGGCATTGCCAAGCTGGTTTTGCAACTCCTTAATCTTCTCATGCCATTGGTTAGGGACATCCTCTATTGGATCATTATAGTAGCTCTCGTGATTCGTATACTAGTTCTCCCCCTTATCCTCCTGCCCAGGTTGGTCTGTAGCGTGCTGGGGCAGAGTAGGTACATGAGGAGGCGGAGCTTGTGAGGCACCTAGGCACTGAGGGGGACACATTGGAGAGGGGCATCTGGACTTTGCACGAGGGTGCCTTGGCACTGGGTGTCATGTTCGGGGCACCCTGAGGGGAGAGGGTGTGGAACCTCTCCAATTGGAGGGAGAACAACTCCTCTTGCTTGTTGGGAGTGACGCCTCCTGAGGCGAACATCAGTTGGAGAATTTGCTAGTTTTTGACTCACCAATAACTGCATAGTCTCCAATAGTTGCTGCCTTACAACAGAATTCGCCATAGTGGATGGTTCCGCTTGTGAAAGCGGAGGCGGAGAAAGTGGTGGAGCCTCCTCCCGATGAGCTGGGTCGTTGTCTTTAGGTTGTTGGTTCATCGATCTGGTTGTGATCACTATTGATTCAAAAGAAAGTAGTAAGATAGTAGAAAACTCTGTTGTTTTCTCATAGACGACGCCAAACTAATGATACACAAAAATGAATTTATGCACCACCTATCGAGCAATTAGTATAGGTAATAAGTGCAATAAATATAAAGATGAGATCCACACAAGTAACATAGATATAAAGTGGTTCGGTCAGGCTGACCTACTCCACTTTAAAGGCGACAACGGTGACCAGAGGACTTTATTGATAGCGTAGTTGAGGGGGGAGAGAGAGAGCACAAGTAAGCTGTAGGTTTGGTGAGGTAGCTATGAGAGAGATAACAGTGTGAGGGATGTAGAGATGTGCCCCTCTTATGCGGAGAGGGCTTACAATTTCTAGGCACAAAGCCTTAGTTGAGGTGGTGGCATGAAGGAATAGGTGACTAATCTATTGGGGAGGATAGCTATAGTTGGGGATAGGCACTACCCCAAAGTGATGGCTATCCCGATAATTAATCCCCACGAGCACTAATCTTTTAGGATTCCTTGAGCTTTGGACTGGGCCAGATCCATGAGCTAGGCTTGACCTACTTCGTAACTAATTTTGGGCTTACTTAATTAATTAGGACTAACGCAGTTGGATTTAGGCTCATTATTAATAATGCCATAATATTACTTTAATGTCCCTAAGAATACCCTTGTAGTCGATAAAAACGTTGAGAGCAAAATTCGGGGAAGCCTAGGCTTAGGTATTGGTACCAAGTGATGAAGGCACCGGTACTTAGTGATAGGTACCGATACCTCCATCATTCTTCAATTTCAATTAGGTTTAGGTACGGGTCTGAGGTACCAGTACTTAGTTTCCCGTGGCCTCAGGTACCGGTACGTAGCTTCACAGGTACCAGTACCTCTTTGCTTTCTTTAATTTTTGCACTTTAACACTCCTGAGCCCTTATCTTTTGTATTCTTTTCTTCCCTATTTGTCTACAGAACACTGCATAGTGATAAAGCCCTATATTTACATCCTTATCACCTGCAATCACACATTTTTCTATTAATCTCCAAATTAAACTAAATTCAAATAAATATGTAAAACCCAGGTAAAAAATTAAATTTTTGTGAAAAAGGGTAAAACGGTAATTTGTCACTTTAGTGCAAGTTGAAAATCTAAATTTTTCTAGAACTCGGATGACGAAACAAACATCACTGTTGGATTCATCTAGCGAAATCTAGTTATCTAGTCAATTTTTGTTGAATTTTGAGATAGTCAATTTTTTGCGTTTTACGAGGCAATTGAGTGTCGCGTGACCTAAAAATGAGATATTGAATACAATTTTGAACTTTAGAAAATAATTTAAAAGAGATTCATATAAAAATATTTTGAACTTGAATCGGGACAAAATTTAATTATTTCGGGACGAAATTGGACCCAGGAATGGAGAAAATGTGGTGCGATAAGGACCAAACATTTAAAGGGTATAAATAGGGGGGAAAAATCAGATTTCTCTCCATACTCATCAGATTATCCAAAAAAATCAAAAGAAGAGAGGGAATCTCGACATTCTCTTTACGATCTATATCTCTACGTTGCTTAGAACGACTCAAGCCAAGAACGAAAGTTGTTCTCCGTGTTGGGGGATACAAAACTATACCAAGAAGGTTGGATTTGAGTGAAATTACAAGGATGGAATTTTGCAGAAAGCTTAGATTAGAGCTTGTTTAGGGTTCTTGGAGCTTCCAATCGTTGTTTTATGCTTCAAGAGGTAGGGTTTTCTCCTAATTATGTTTATTTCCAACCTAGGGTGATTATGTGGAATGGGTAGGGTGTTAGAGGTGTATAACACTTGCCTATTGTTGTTAATTGATGAAATGGGTATTGGAATTAGGTAAAATCAATTTTAGCATGAATTGGTATTTAAAAATTGCTAGCTTGTAATTTCTTAGAAAATTGTGATATGCAGGCATGCTAAGTGTTTTTATTATGCCTTGGAGAATTAAGTGTGTTTTTTGCATGAGTTTATGTGATAATATGCTTGAAAATTTTTGTTGGGCATAATGTTGATATATGTTTGGTTATGTATTGACATTAAAATGATTTATGGTAATTATATGCTTATGATATAATTGGTCATGGTATTTGTTGAAATGTGGTGGATATGGTTCATATGGAACTCATAACATATTAAACATGATTATAGTGTTGCAATTGTATACTACATTGCATATGCACATAGGCATCGCATTCATAGGCATTAGGCAAGAGTGTGGGTGTGTGTGCATGGTTTTATCAAACGCCATTCTTGGTGGATGATTTGTGGGCTTGGGATAGTTGGGCCAAAGTTTGACTTAGTCGCATGGTTTGCATTGAAAATTGGGTTGGGGTTAACAAGAAGGGCTAGATTATCCCTCGGGTACAAGACCCGGTGTTTTCGGATATGCACTCCGTTGGTATTGAATCCATAAAGTGTGTCGACGTACGCGGAGCTGTTGGTGGAAGTCTGTTAATGTCGTGTCGGTTGGGTGTCCATTGGTGTGAGTTCATAAATACCCACCTCAAGAAAGATCTGGGATTTTAAATAGTCATTGGATGTGAAACATCAATGGCGGGAGTTTAGAATGTCCGAATTCATATGTATGGCGCTACATGTGTTGAGGGAGCTGGAAAATGCTTAGGTTGAGGTACATGTGTGAGTCTCATCTCATATCATGGCATGACACAGAGAATTCCATTGTTGAATTGCACATTCTTGAATGGAGTGGTTGTGGTTGTGGATTGTATGTGAACATTTCATAGGCATCTAGGTTGGGGAGTAGCCTCTTTAGAAGATACCATATTGAGCATGACTCACCCTTTATGGGGATAACATTTCTGGTGTGGGATATGCGCCAATGAACAACTCTCAATAGGGCCCTCATGGTTGAAGAAAAGCAAAGAAGTGCCTTTTGAAACATGTTTTTGTAAAAACTAATATGTTATTTAGTTTTGGATTTGTATTATAGTAAAGGATTGTAAATTAAATTCATATGAACGGTATTTTGTTTAAAATGTCATGTTATATGAGTTGGGTTGGTGTTGTACAAGGATAATGTTATTTATAAAATAGGAATAGAGAGCGGGACTCGATTGAACATATCAATGCACATTTCCTTTCCATCAACTATAGTCTATTTCAGTATACAAGGTACATGTTCTTAGTTTGAGTACTTATGTTCCATTTTTGTTTCATGCCTTACATGCATTAATTGCTCCATAGGACTTGAAATTTCACATCAAATCACATAATTAGTTTTTATGTTTTAAAAAATTCCCAAGACCACAAAAAAAAAAAACAGTTGAATTGTCGACCCCAATGTCACCACTTCATCACTATTGCTGCCTCCACCTCTAGTAGCAAACCAATATTTCCAGCACCTCCAAGCATGCCACCTTCAGCACTACCACCAGTTAGGAAATAAAGTTAATCACTTCCAACTCTGACTAGAACAGTCCTGGGAATATAAATTTTCTTGTGTTTAAAATGTATAACTGATAGTTGTATGGTGCTTATCTAGCTAACCAAGGAGTAAAGGATTGTGCTTATAAGGAAATCATTTCGGCTGTTTCTCTTCCATCTGAAACACGCAATCTGTTGCAGCAAGATCAAAGGCAGATGCGTATTTTAAGGGTGAGGAATGTTGCTCGATAATTCAGCTGAATTTTATGATTTAATAGGTCCATTTTGCGAGGAATTCTTAAGATGGACTGTACACGTTACTGTTCATGAAACTATTCATATTGATTCATTTCACTCATGTTTGGGATTTCAACCTTTCTTTTACAGCTGGATTTTGGTAGTTCAATTATTGGAGTTAACTTTGCAAGAACACAGAGGCTCAGCGAATAGCAGCAGCTTCCAGCAAAAAGCAGTGAATGCGTTCTATTCATGTCTCTGTTCAGTTGGTTTTTTGCTCAACTGGTTTTTGTTGCAGCTGTTGGTTCAGGCCCTCAAGGATATTGCGGTAGTAGCATTAACAGTTCAGCTCAGCTGTGGAGGAGTTTCAGCTGCCTGTTTGATGTTTTGGTCTAAAGTTTGGGAATTGCAGCTATTCCTTCTCTGCTGGAGTTTCTCTACTTTGACTGGAGTGGGTCTTTGCTATAGGTCAATTATGTTCTTTCAACTGGAATGTCAGGTATGGAGCCTATCTAGGGGGAAGCTATTGAGAAACATCGTGTTCCCATCAATAATAGATGCAATTTTTGGTATTTATGGGAGTTGAATCTTTTTGAGAAATTTATAAGGTACAAATAGGGGGAAAATATTGGAAAAGTAATATTTTAATTTTTTTTATGTCATTGGATGACATGATGGTAACAGCTTACGGGAAAAGGAATACATTCAAGTCACATGTATGTTGCATATAGGAGGAGTGGGTACTTTAATGTCCTTGGATTCTATGATGTATGCGTTTGATTGAGTTTCATATATCATATAACGAATTCTTGTTAATCTGGATTAGAATACTTCAGATTTTAGCTTTTAAAGACATGAATTTGGTCATACACATACTTTTTGGCTGTTTATAAATTGAAGGTGTTCCTGTTCACAAAATAAATAAATAAAAAATTGAAGGTTTTGATTGAATGCTTTAGATAAAAAATTATGAGTTTTGTATGAAATATCTTGGGTTCTGACAGTCTATATATAGTGAAACAACAGTACTGTTTTATTGGCTTTGGGTTGTAGTTTCTAATTTTTTTTTTATTTTTTTTACTTTTGTTGCTTGTCTTTAGGCCTTTTTGGTTTGATTAGATTATTCAATCTTGGAACTTTTCTTATGGGAGTTCAAGCTTTATGGGAAATTTTTGAGATACCAAATTACCAATTGGTGTAAAATATTCAAAAAATGATATTTTGATTTTTCATGTCCTTGGTTACCTTAGTGGGAAAGTAATATCTTCAATTGGCATATTTGTTGCACATAGGTGAAGTGGAAACTGTCCAGAATTGTTGCACAATAAGACATCTTGAATCTTATTTTGTAGATGGCACCCAGTCAAGATTATCTTTTGAATATTACAACTATTTCTGATAATGTTTCTGATGAAAACATGAGACATTCCTTATGTGTATTTTTTATGTCTAAAAAATATTGTTGTTCGTTTGTTTCATGCTTTCAAAATATTATTTTGTGTTTGCATTCTGATGTGACCCTCTCCTTCTATCCAGGCCTGAGCATCTGAACTAAGCACAGGCTAATTTTTGTGTGTTTGGACTCTTTGATTTCATCATCCAAGTTTCATGTCTGATTTCGACACCCAGATTCCTTCTGCTTTTGGTAAATATGTTCCTCCACCCCTTTTCTCTCCTTTTCAAACTATGGTAGATTTGTTTTGTCTAGTTATTTGCTATTTGCTTTTGATCAATTCTAAGAATGTACATGACCCTTTTCTCTTTCCTAAATGATCAAGTAAATGAATATGAATATGGAAAAGTGCAAGGAAGAATATAGAAAGGAAGGATTCTTGTTTACATAAATAAAATTTGGTTTTAATAAAGGAGGGGAGGGAGGGGGTTGGGAATGGAGAGTTCTTTTTAATGATCTATATTTTTGGAAGGTTTATATATTCATTGCTTCATGTTGTTCTTTAGATCCATTTGCTGAGGCAAATGCTGAGGACTCTGGCGCTGGGTCATCAAAAGATTATGTGCACATCCGTATACAGCAGCGGAATGGTCGAAAGAGCCTGACAACTGTGCAGGGTTTGAAGAAAGAATTCAGCTACAAAAAGATACTTAAAGACCTCAAGAAGGAGTTTTGCTGCAATGGTACTGTTGTCCAGGACCCAGAATTAGGCCAGTTTTGCATTAACCCCTGTTAATATTCTCTTGTGTTTCTCTAATATTTTTTTCTTGTGGGGTGGTGGGGGTATCGTCTGGACCTCATATTATACTGTGTTATCCTTTTGAAGGTTATTCAGCTTCAAGGTGATCAGAGGAAAAATGTTTCTACCTTTCTTGTTCAGGTGATTTACCCTATGGTTCCGACTCTGTTACATAAGACTTGTGTTTGACTCGTGTTTACGTCTTTACAATGCGCACCCACATAAATGGGAAATATAGAAAAAAAGGGTAGTTTTTCTACAGTTCGATAGGTCATAATTTGCCAAGGATACTTTTGATTCTACCTCTCAAATTGAACCTGACAGGTCACTAAGTAACTTCTGTCTATGCCAGGAGGGTGGTGGTGGTGGTTTTCTCAATGATGTTTGATCATTTAACTATTTTTTAAAATTATTTTCCTGATTGCTGACTTAGAATATACCCTTGCTCTCCATGACATCATTGAAAGCCAATTACTTGCTACTATCACATTGGTGGCACCATTGCCTACTACCCATCCCAACCCCCTAAAAAATTAAAACCAAGAAAAAAACACGAAAATACACTTACAGACGCACAAAACATTGGTACAACATATCCTTTTACTTCTTGTGTGGATGCTTAGATTTAGGGAATTATGGCCCTGCTATTCGTAAGTAGGGTCGTGGTTAGTCATTTGGTGTCCTGGTTTTATGTGTATGTGTTCTTACCTCTTGATACTTCTCCTTTGTTTTTTTCCTTCTGAGAACAGGCTGGGATCGTAAAGAAGGAACACATCAAGATTCATGGTTTTTGAGAAGCAGCAAACCAAACACTACCCAATTACTGTTCACCTCGTGTCAGTGCCAAGCATGCTATCCTAAATGAGATTGTAATTGCTCTTAATATTACCTCTTTATCATGGTTTGGGTCAAGTATTGTGTCTTTGTGTTGCCCTATAGCCGTTGATTTATGTAGTAAGTTGCATTACAAAGAAGTTGTTGTTCAATTTGTGGGAATTAGAATTGGAATACAAAGTGCACCTGAAATCTTTGTCTAACATTTGTTCCTGGTCTTATATTCAGCAACAAGGTTCTTCTGCAGCTACTGAAATGGAGACAAAGACTAAAGCTTGATTGCAAAAGATCTATGCAGCTGGTTCTACAGTGGAAGAAAATGTATGAAAACTTGCATCAGTATTGTGTAAATGAGCTTTTGGATGAAGATCAAGCTGGAGGTGGTAGTGGACACTCTTGAGGTGGTTTCCCTGTGCAGCACCTTTACTGTTTATAGGTACACATGATGACCATAACTATGCAACTCATAACTTTATTGCTATGCTTTTTGGAGAATTAGCTTTGTAATATGCATTTAGAGGTGTGTGCACTGTGATTGAAGTGATGCTGATACATCTTCTGGGGTTTTTTATTCTCCTTTTTTTGAGTCACCTAATGGATCAAAGCAAGGTTTTGGAACTAAGTTCACATCCATTATCTCATTTCTAAGATATTGATATGGTCAAAAAGATAATATCTTGTTCATCAATGCACCCAACTCCATGTTTTTCTTCAAATTTCAATTTGTATTTGTTCGGCTCTATGACTCACTAAGCATGCTAGAGTCCACTTGGACTCAGAATTGTCCTTCTAGGCTGGAATGTCTATCACCTCTGGGTGATATCAGGCATGTGGAGCAGTGAAGTTTATAACTGCCTCATAATTTCTAGTACTTCATAATTTCTAATCAAGAGGTTGGATCAATTCAACTTACACAGATAAACAAACATGCCAAGATCTAGAACAATGTAAGTAACAAGTTCACTCCATTAATGAACCAGTTTGTACGCATCATTTCTTTGACAGCCGGCTTGAATATGATCAATTGAAACTAAACTTCTGACTCTCAAATTTGATTTTCGGGTAAGCATACATTCCATTGCCTAACTTTAATGTTAACATGAGCTATGTGAGTATTAAACATTGTTGCAGCGGCTTGGAGCGAGTAAGGCATTACCTTACATCTACTCTAGCTTATAATATTCAGAGTCTAGTTATCATATCATTGGGACTTTTTAACTTTAGCTCTCTCACAGTGGTTGGTTTTGCATCAGGATCAGTCCAGGATCCCTATTGTTCAGAGCAGGAAGGTTGTGTGTGGTGGTCAGTTTGATTATGTAGATCCTGCATACTGTTGAGCTTGGAGATGATATTTCAATGCATGGAGCTGGACCGGTTTAAGTTTAAGAGACATTAAATGTAATTAGAGATGGTTTAAATTCTCTTAAAGGATTAAAGCTATTTTTTCTATTTTTAGACCTTTTTGTTCTTTGATTCTTGTAATTCATTTTTTGTAGAAATAAATTTTTTTTTTTAAAAAAGATGTTAAATGTATTAATTATGTTAATTTTTATTGAACACATGTATTATTGGTATACAGGTGAAAAAATTTATTAAAAATTATTTTTTTATGTAAAATAAAAAAAATTACCTTTTTTGCGACGAAATAAAAGTCATCGCGAAAATTGCAGTACACACCTTTTTTTTGATGATTTTTTTTCGTCGCAAATATATTTATTTAATTATTTTTTAGTTTTTTAAATTAAAAATATCATTTGTGACGATTTTTTTACGTCGCGAAAAATTAATTAAATTATTATTTTTGACATTTTTAATTTATGTAAAAATTATTTGCGACGATTTATTTACGTCGCGAAAAATTAATTTAATTAATATTTTTAACATTTTTAATTTATGTAAACATTATTCGCGACGATTTATTTACGTCGTGAAAAATTAATTTAATTAATATTTTTAACATTTTTTTATTTAAAAAATGTTTTTGCGACCATTTATTTATGTCGCAAAAAATTAATTTATTTAATATTTTTAACATTTTTTTTAAAAAAAAGTTTTTGCGACAATTTATTTACGTCGCGAAAAATTAATTAATTTATTATTTTTAACGTTTGTTATTTAAAACATTTTTTGCGAGGATTTATTTGCGTCACGAAAAATTAAACAATTATTATTTTAATATTTTTATGCTTTGAATAGGTTTTAGCTATGTTTTTGTAACTTTTGGCGACGGTTTTTTTTTGTCGCAAAAAATTTTTTTTTGCGATAAAATTAAATTTTCGTCGCGAAATACTTTCTGCGGCGAGGCTATTGCGACGAACACGCGACAAAAAAAAATGTCGCAAAAAATAATTAGCGACGATTTGTTTACTTTTGGCGACGAAATAAATCGTCGCAAAAAATGATTTTTGTTGTAGTGGTTGGAATGAATTGAAATTGGAAAATGAAGGAAACGGGGAAAAGTTGGTATGATCTACCGGTAGAACGACGAGTTCTTCTACCGGTAGAACTTTTTCATAAGGTTTTCCTACCGGTAGAACATGGTAATCTTCTACCGATAGGTTTTCCTAAAACTTCAAATTTTAAGAATGTTTTACATGCTTCTGGACTTTGAGTTTTTTTATTTAAATGGTTTAAATGGACAATAATTGAGTATGAATAGTTGTATATTGGACCTCGGATGGGTCATGGATTGAATGATATACAGGTTATGCGTTTGGAAGTACCCGGTACAAGAGAGATTCTACCCAAACTTTGAGTTGTTGTGATTCCGGTAAAGGGGATGTTGTGATGTGGTGTCGGGTTATACGACATTCATGGGTATTTTCTTAGGTTGATGGGTGATCAACGGGTTGACAAAAGACCCCCAATTTTAGGGGCGTCATAAAATCATTTCAAAACCAAGTTAAAATGAATGTAATGAGGCCATGAAACATGCAATATTATACACTCATCACGCCCCCCCCCCCCCAACTTGAGTTTTGCTAGTCCCTAGAAAATCTTATTTGAAAAGATAGATAAAAACCAACAATAAAACTTCCATACATGTTGATCATTAAACAAACTAATTAAAACAATTAAATCAAATTGCAATTGGGCCAATGCATTTAGAGGAAAGTTAAACACAAAAAAATTTTGTTCTTTCATTCACAACCACTGCCTTTCAGTGCAATAAAGAACACAAAATGGCCTATTCTCCTAAGGATTCTTCTACCTTGGCCTATCAACCTAAACTTGCTTCTACCAACCTAAAGTTCTTAAAAAGTTACAAAATGAATGAAAAGACAACAACTAATGACTCCTTCATTGCTCGTGGTTGCCATTACTTCCTCTTCCTCTCCCATGTACTCATCTGCCTCATCATCATCACCCTTCTCTTCATCGTTAGAGTCCTTGATGTCTAGCACAAAATTTGAACGAGGGGCTTTTGTAGGTTGTGCAGAAGTGCTAGCCCTGGAAGTAGGTGGTGGAATATTAGGTGTGACAGCTGGTGGAACCTCAAAAGGAATAACTGGTGGGGCTAGGTGCAGGCACCATAGGTAGAGGCTTTTCCCAGAATGCTTGCTCAAAGACTCTCTTCATCATCAGCCTCAACAGCTCCAAAGTCCCCCGGTCCTTAATCATGGCTTTCCCTATATCCTCTAGAGCTTACCCTCAATCCTAGGCAGTCATTGGGGAATAGTCATCACTCAAGTAGATGTGGATGCAGGTGACTCAGTACTTTCCTCTGGATGCCCAGTCGCCCTTGTCATAGCCTTCCTTTTCTTGTTGCTTTGTTTACCAATTAGGCCATACTCAGGTGGGGACAACACATCGCTTGAGAGCACTTTCACCCGACCCCTTAATAAAATCTAGGAGACTAAATGGGCATAAAGCATATTTACCTTAGGCTTGGTGGTCTTTGTGTAATCTTAATAACCTCCCAGATCATCATTGCAATGTCCATATAGGACTCATCCATGAACTCATATAGTAGAGTGCTTGTTTCGTTTTCCCTAATCTACTAACATGAACCCGGTTGTGTGTATATGGCTTATACAAGTAGGTGAGTGTCACCCTTCCTTGGGTTCCATGCAAGAGATGGGGAAAATGTGTGTGTATGCAAAAGTGCTCCCCAAGCGTAGAGAGATTTGCAATGTCGTGTTTTACTTTGAATGGGTATTACAAGGGCGTCTCCTCAAGGAAGGAAAGGTCAAATGTTTAGGAAGGGTGATTTGTAAAGAAAAGAAAATTGGAAAATCTTGTGAATTTTGTTTTGGTGAGTTGTATTTTGGTAAAAATGCAAGAAAGCAAGGTTGGCTAATCCATAGAGGTCATTCCAATGAAAAAGTAAAATCGATTCAATTCATTCGACCAAGGGTGTCTTGGTGTTTAATTGATTCGTAGAAAGTGAGGGACCAATGTGGAGGTGTTGGCCCAAGCATACCCCGTGACAAGTCTATGGTGTAGCAAGAGCTCACAACCAAGTCCGCACTCAATCTAGTCAAACCAAATCACTTTACTCTACGAGGAAGAATAGAAAAGAGTTGATTTCACATATCCAAGAGGAAATTCCCCATGGATTAGCCAACTAAAAGTCTAGCTACTCATAGTCAAAGCAATAACAAACATAAAGTAAAGGGACATGGTGATGAAATGAGGCATTGAACTTGTATTGAAGCTAAAAAAGGTTTAGACTACAAGAATAAATTAATTCATACCCAAAATATAAAGCTTGGAAAGAAAACCCAAATTTAGACATGGAATTACAAGAACATGAAGCTAGACTTGATTACACTTGAAATAAATGAGAGTAAAGTGAAAGAGGGAAGGATGACAAGTAAAATAAAGCTTACTACAATCAAAATGGTGAAGGAAATGCAAAAACCCAACTTTCTCTCTCGACAACTTCATCTTCTTCCTTGAAACTTCTCTCTCTATACTCCTCCTAAGCTTAGGTAGCCTCTTCCCCCAAAATCTTGTAAAAACTAAATTATTTTGTAAAGCTTGGTCAAAATTTGTCCATACCCCCTCCTTGGTTTGTGAGATCTGAGTTGCAATGAATGGGAATAGATTGGACACTTCAACAAGCAAGGACAAGACAAGCATGCCCCTCCCATGCTTCATCAACTACCCCTCTTCTCTTTCTTGCCTCTCCCATGCCTTTTCTCTTCCAAAATTTGACTTTGGGGTGTAAGAGACCATCAAATTCAATGGGCATAAAGCATATTTACCTTAGGCTTGGTGGTCTTTGTGTAATCTTAATAACCTAGGAGACCCCTTAATAAAATCTAGGAGACTAAATTTCACCCGACCCCTTAATAAAATCTAGGAGACTAAATGGGCATAAAGCATATTTACCTTAGGCTTGGTGGTCTTTGTGTAATCTTAATAACCTCCCAGATCATCATTGCAATGTCCATATAGGACTCATCCATGAACTCATATAGTAGAGTGCTTGTTTCGTTTTCCCTAATCTACTAACATGAACCCGGTTGTGTGTATATGGCTTATACAAGTAGGTGAGTGTCACCCTTCCTTGGGTTCCATGCAAGAGATGGGGAAAATGTGTGTGTATGCAAAAGTGCTCCCCAAGCGTAGAGAGATTTGCAATGTCGTGTTTTACTTTGAATGGGTATTACAAGGGCGTCTCCTCAAGGAAGGAAAGGTCAAATGTTTAGGAAGGGTGATTTGTAAAGAAAAGAAAATTGGAAAATCTTGTGAATTTTGTTTTGGTGAGTTGTATTTTGGTAAAAATGCAAGAAAGCAAGGTTGGCTAATCCATAGAGGTCATTCCAATGAAAAAGTAAAATCGATTCAATTCATTCGACCAAGGGTGTCTTGGTGTTTAATTGATTCGTAGAAAGTGAGGGACCAATGTGGAGGTGTTGGCCCAAGCATACCCCGTGACAAGTCTATGGTGTAGCAAGAGCTCACAACCAAGTCCGCACTCAATCTAGTCAAACCAAATCACTTTACTCTACGAGGAAGAATAGAAAAGAGTTGATTTCACATATCCAAGAGGAAATTCCCCATGGATTAGCCAACTAAAAGTCTAGCTACTCATAGTCAAAGCAATAACAAACATAAAGTAAAGGGACATGGTGATGAAATGAGGCATTGAACTTGTATTGAAGCTAAAAAAGGTTTAGACTACAAGAATAAATTAATTCATACCCAAAATATAAAGCTTGGAAAGAAAACCCAAATTTAGACATGGAATTACAAGAACATGAAGCTAGACTTGATTACACTTGAAATAAATGAGAGTAAAGTGAAAGAGGGAAGGATGACAAGTAAAATAAAGCTTACTACAATCAAAATGGTGAAGGAAATGCAAAAACCCAACTTTCTCTCTCGACAACTTCATCTTCTTCCTTGAAACTTCTCTCTCTATACTCCTCCTAAGCTTAGGTAGCCTCTTCCCCCAAAATCTTGTAAAAACTAAATTATTTTGTAAAGCTTGGTCAAAATTTGTCCATACCCCCTCCTTGGTTTGTGAGATCTGAGTTGCAATGAATGGGAATAGATTGGACACTTCAACAAGCAAGGACAAGACAAGCATGCCCCTCCCATGCTTCATCAACTACCCCTCTTCTCTTTCTTGCCTCTCCCATGCCTTTTCTCTTCCAAAATTTGACTTTGGGGTGTAAGAGACCATCAAATTCAATGGGCATAAAGCATATTTACCTTAGGCTTGGTGGTCTTTGTGTAATCTTAATAACCTAGGAGACCCCTTAATAAAATCTAGGAGACTAAATTTCACCCGACCCCTTAATAAAATCTAGGAGACTAAATGGGCATAAAGCATATTTACCTTAGGCTTGGTGGTCTTTGTGTAATCTTAATAACCTCCCAGATCATCATTGCAATGTCCATATAGGACTCATCCATGAACTCATATAGTAGAGTGCTTGTTTCGTTTTCCCTAATCTACTAACATGAACCCGGTTGTGTGTATATGGCTTATACAAGTAGGTGAGTGTCACCCTTCCTTGGGTTCCATGCAAGAGATGGGGAAAATGTGTGTGTATGCAAAAGTGCTCCCCAAGCGTAGAGAGATTTGCAATGTCGTGTTTTACTTTGAATGGGTATTACAAGGGCGTCTCCTCAAGGAAGGAAAGGTCAAATGTTTAGGAAGGGTGATTTGTAAAGAAAAGAAAATTGGAAAATCTTGTGAATTTTGTTTTGGTGAGTTGTATTTTGGTAAAAATGCAAGAAAGCAAGGTTGGCTAATCCATAGAGGTCATTCCAATGAAAAAGTAAAATCGATTCAATTCATTCGACCAAGGGTGTCTTGGTGTTTAATTGATTCGTAGAAAGTGAGGGACCAATGTGGAGGTGTTGGCCCAAGCATACCCCGTGACAAGTCTATGGTGTAGCAAGAGCTCACAACCAAGTCCGCACTCAATCTAGTCAAACCAAATCACTTTACTCTACGAGGAAGAATAGAAAAGAGTTGATTTCACATATCCAAGAGGAAATTCCCCATGGATTAGCCAACTAAAAGTCTAGCTACTCATAGTCAAAGCAATAACAAACATAAAGTAAAGGGACATGGTGATGAAATGAGGCATTGAACTTGTATTGAAGCTAAAAAAGGTTTAGACTACAAGAATAAATTAATTCATACCCAAAATATAAAGCTTGGAAAGAAAACCCAAATTTAGACATGGAATTACAAGAACATGAAGCTAGACTTGATTACACTTGAAATAAATGAGAGTAAAGTGAAAGAGGGAAGGATGACAAGTAAAATAAAGCTTACTACAATCAAAATGGTGAAGGAAATGCAAAAACCCAACTTTCTCTCTCGACAACTTCATCTTCTTCCTTGAAACTTCTCTCTCTATACTCCTCCTAAGCTTAGGTAGCCTCTTCCCCCAAAATCTTGTAAAAACTAAATTATTTTGTAAAGCTTGGTCAAAATTTGTCCATACCCCCTCCTTGGTTTGTGAGATCTGAGTTGCAATGAATGGGAATAGATTGGACACTTCAACAAGCAAGGAAAAGACAAGCATGCCCCTCCCATGCTTCATCAACTACCCCTCTTCTCTTTCTTGCCTCTCCCATGCCTTTTCTCTTCCAAAATTTGACTTTGGGGTGTAAGAGACCATCATGGTGTGTCAAAGATGTTAGTGTATGGTTGGGATGACAAGAGGTGGGCCCCCGGAGTTGGTGGAGTCATACGGAAAGGTATCTGGAACTTCTAGGCAAAACCTAGCGGTAGAATGTCAAAAACCTACCAGTAGGTTTTTCTATCGGCAAGTGTTAAGGTTCTACTGGTAGGTCGTAAGGGGGATGCAAGCTCAGCACCAGATTTCATAAATTTGTCATAAATTTTGATCCCACTGTTAGATTGACCTGAAAGTTTGACACAAGATAGAGGACATCCATATCTACAACTTTCATGTTTTACACTTTTTCAGATTCGAAGTGGATCATGGTCAAAAATACAAGGGTACCACTACCAATTGGTGCAGGTGCCAGTACCAAAATTCTAGTAGGCTTAGATACTGGTAACTATGATACCAAGTACCACTACCTCTTTGATTTATTGCACTTTAAAGCCTCCTAATCCTCATGTAATGTGTTCATCTTTTCACTACTCATCCACACTTAGTTACAGGGTTCCGAAAGTCATTAATTACTATATGATTACTTGCAACATCAAAATTTTTTCATTATTTACAAATTCGACGGACTCTAAGTAATTAAATGCAAAGTTGAGTTAAAATACATGTAATGAGGCTGTTAAATATGCAATATTATGCACTCTTTATAGGGTCATTTTCTCTACCCCCCGACTTCTTTTCCACCCCCTTGGTAGAACATTATAGTGGAGGATTTTGTGCATGACCCCATAACAGTGCTTGAGCCCACCAGTCTGGATTTTCCTTTGAACCCCGCAAGGTCTTTAGACATTAACTGTGCAAACTCACGGAACTCCTTCCTTTCCTCAGTGGGATGAGGGTAATCGATTTTATCCGCTTCAGGCCTCTAATACTTTAGGATCATAGCTATTGATGTCAGAGTGACATCAATCACCTTTCCCCTCACCATGGTTCTCAACACTTCTAGATTTTCATCCACAGCCACCAATGCTTGATAGAACTCCTGAGACAAGGGAGGCACATACCCTTTTACCTCCTCGAATGAAAAATGGAGACCATGATTTTCAATGGTTATCACCACAACAACATCCCTAGGCCCCAAAGTATGCCTATTGGTTTAGCTCTCGCAAGTCATATTACTAACCCCAATGGCCTCTGAATGATCATTCTTGTTTTTCTTCCTGGCTCATTCGAACTTGGGTTAACATCCTTGGCCTTTCTACGAAGACCCATGCCCGTTTGTTTTCGCTCGGAGGAAGCCATTTTATTGGTGCACGCCATCAACACCACTAATATCCCAAACATCACCAATGGCAAAATTCATTCCCAAATCAAGTAAAAAAAACTCAAAGTGGGGAGCATTTTTCTTACATTTTAATGCTATAGTTGCTAAAATTTGAGAGTTGATCGATGAAAAGAAGAGATTTGAGAGTTACCCAAGATTCTTGAGGGAAGTTCTAGGGTTTCTAGAGAAAGAAGAGAGTGTTTGAGAGAGAGGGAAATGAAGAATATGAAAAGAACCAGTTGTTTAGAGCTTTAAAACACTCGATTTTAAAATTTCAGAACAATAGGTACTGGTACCTCATTAAGCAGGTACCGGTAGCTAAATGTTTTGCCAAGTAGATACCAGTGCCTGCTTAAAAAATTTACAAAAAATTTTCTTATTGTGCCCTTTCACTTCTATCCAGTTTGTCTAACTTATTTGACTCTAATCTAACTCTAACAACCTACTTGGCTATCTTAACTACTCAAAAACATGATTTATGCTTGTGACGCCCCTAAAATTTGGGGGGGGGGGGTCATATATTAACCGTTAACCATCCGTCAATCCGCGAAAATACCCGTATTTGTCACAAACGCGACGTCACGTCAATAACATCCCCTTAACTGGGATTATAACACACACGTGTAAATTTTATCCTTTAATCGTATCGTGGTCCAAAGTACCACATTACATACTTATTTTATGTCCATTTATATCCTTGGAACTAAAGAACCCATAGCCCAAAAGCTTGGCAAATTAATTTTAAAATTTTGGAAAGAGTACCGGTACTGTGAGCCTTCTGGAAAATTCGTACAGGTACGGCATACCGGTAAACTCTTCCTTCTGGGGCAAGACTGTACCGGTACGGGTAACCCACTGGACCTCGCTGAATACCGATACTCTTTGCCTAGTTTTGCATGTTTCACCTGTTTTTTATTTCCAATCCATTCCAAACCAATCCACCGACTTCCAAAACATGTTTAGTAAGGTTTTTCACATGAAACCCATTATATACAAGTTCTATTACAGATAATTCCATACGATTACATGCCCAAAATATAATTTGCACAAAAATTATACAGATTGAGCTATCAAAAGCCACAAGTCTGCTCTCTTCATCTTTGAGATTCGAAATGAGAGTCCTCTGCCGGTGTGAACCTCGCACCTACAACGTTTTCCCGTATAGGGTGAACTACGCTCAATAGAGTATCTCCTACAGAGGGTACCCACCCTTAGATGCATATGAAATGTGCACATGCAACAATCAAACATTAATTTCCATTCCAAACCAGAAGATGCCATTCAATGTTGGAATTCTACTATGCCACGTCATGATATGAGATGACACTCACTCATGCACTTTAACCCGAGTCCTCACCGACTCCCGCAACACAATGCAATGCTAATGTGTAGCAAATCTATCATTGATGAATTTCATCCAATGATCATTTTGAAATAAAGGTCATGTGTTTATAAAACCAAATTTTGTTGGATGATACACATCGAATGACCATTTGTAAAACAAAATCATGTGTCTTTATTGGGTATCGAATTTTGGAATTACACCGCTGGCTTCGTATGCCATTATACTTTTCCAGAATTGCACCACAGGGGAGTGTATAAACCAAGTAGCTGAGTCTTGCACCCGAGGGAGGATCTATCCCTTCATGCTATACCCGACACAAGTTTTTCTTTCATGCAACCATGCGACTCAGTCTGATCTTCGATTCAACTTTCCTGAGCCCATCATCAATCACCAAGTATGATGATTTATCCAACCATGCACACACACACCCATACTCATGGCCATGGATGTATTTCCCTCGTGCAAATGTAATGTAATGCACCATTGCAATATCAATGTCATGCTCCATATGTAATGAATGCCATAAAAGCTAAATTAACCACATATTTCAACATATGTCATGAAAGTTTATATCAATTGCATATAATTACCATAAATTATCATGATGTTAATGTATTAACAACATATCTCTACTCATTCATCCTCAACAAAAGTCACAAGCATGTTATACATAACTCATGCCATAACAAACTTAATTCCACATCGGCATTTAGCAAAATACCTTCCAGGCAAACAATTCATGTTGTCATACAAATTTTCCCATATCCTTCACAAGGCACAATGACAACACATAGCATGCCCAACAATATCAAGTTTCAAGGAATTTCACAAGTGATTTCCCTACACCAAACTTAACTAGGAATTTGTCTAAGACATTTCCATACCCATTTCCTCATTTCCATAACCATAGTCAAGTGACCTAGGTTATTCTACACACTTACCCATTTCATAAAACATCCTATGTAAGAAATAAACCAAAGTAGGAGGGAACCCTACCTCTTGGAGCGTAAATGAAAGGGAGAACCTTCAAGAACACCTCCCAAGCTCCAAAACTCTTGATTTCCCAAATCTCCTCTTTGGATCTTTGGTGAAATCCTTCGTTCTTGGTACGTAGATGTAGCCCTTATTGCGGTGATCAACTTTAACTCTTGGTCTAAGCTATTCTGACCGACAAAACTCTGTGAATCGAAGGGAGAAAGGTAGAAATCTATTTTTCTTTTCTCTCTTCCTCTTCTAACGTGTGAAGTCTACTGAACAAGTGGGGAAAAATCAGATATTTTTCCTTATTTATAGTTTTTAATTGTGCAGTCCACGTCGCACTGCACGTTTCTTATTTTCGGGTCAGTTTTTGTCCCGAAACGACTTAATTTCATCCCAGTTTAAGTTCAAATTAATTTGATTTGAACTTTCCTCCAATTGTAAGAAAATTTTGTAAAATTCATTTTTGGGAACGTTTGTGAGGTCATCCGACACCCAGTTGTCTTGTATCCGACCATCTCAGAATTCGATGAAAATTATTTGGGTAACTAAGTTTCACGAGACGAATTCAACGGTGAGTTCTGTTTTGTCATCTAAGGTCTAGAAAAATACGGATTTTCAACCAGCACTACAGTGGCAAATTGCTGTTTTGCCATTTTTCAGAAAAAGTTCAAATTTACCCAGGTTTTACAATTCTACTGTTTGACTTTGCCCGAATTCATAGACAAAATTGCACTGTGATTTAATTTGACAAATTCAAAACATGTCATGGAATTCTAAGTCTAACAAAATGAAAACCATCAAGTAAAGCACAAAACAAGATCTATGGTATTCATGATCTCTTCCTACACTACTCACTACATTTTTTAACCACCAGGTGATCCCTAGCGGATGAGTTTGTTCTATGATGGTTTATAGTGAAGTTACCTACAAAATTCTCTTTCTTCAAAACATATTTCATCATCCTAACTCGCACTAGGGTGTCTTGAACAAATTTTTTTTATGGCATTCACTAGAACTAGTTACTCATGAGTCACACCATATACTTAAATGTTATTCAAAAACACTCAGCTTCTCATCTCCACTCAGGACTCGTCGTGTGTGTATGTGTGAAATGAGTATGCAATTTAAACAATTTATCCAAAAACCTCCACATCCATTTTAGTTATTGAAATTCAGTTTTGATGCAATTCTCACCAAGCGTTTTTTCTCGGAGTGAATAACTTTATGATTATAGTGGCTTTATCTCGATGTTTATATTTGAAGTAGAATCTTGTATTCAAAAATGAAATAAGTTCACATATAGTCCAAAATTGAAGTGCATGTTAAATAAGAGAAACGACCTTGGCATAATCTCATGAATGAAATGTTAGGGCAATTTAACACATGTAATTGGCTTCTCTTTTCCTTTAGAACATACTTTTGCCATGTATCCTCAAGATCAAAGTGGACTTATTCCGGTTATAACATAGCCTTAGGGTTATTTAGGTTAAAAGAAACGAAGGGAATAAGGAGTTCAAAAGTGGATTATCCCGAGAATATGACATTCTAGTCACAATTCATCGTTCTTTGACTATCCACCTTCATTTCAATTTCAATTTCCATTTCTTTCTCTTTTTCTCTTCTTCTTTTTTTTTTTCTTTCAGCCCCTCCTTTTTATTTTTCTCTCTCTTTTGACTCTTCTTTCTTTTCAACCCTTTTCCCCTTTACTTTTGCCTTTGGTATCAATTTTTTTTTCAATTCATGCTTATATCATCCTTTTGTTTCATTTCCCACTATCACATCTTCCCTTCTTTCAATATAAGCATTTTTCATCTCGGGATAACCAAGGTAGGGTAAACATATTAAACATGGCTTGGTCAAACATGTGGTTAAATAAACAAAATTTTTATTTGCAGCTCAATCACGGTGACTAGGGACAATATTTCAAACGAAAGGCTAAGGCTCAAAGTGGATTAAAGAAGGCCAAAAATCATTTCTCAATGATATGTGGCAAAGTACTACTATGCATTTCAGATCAAGTCAATTAACTGTCATTTTGCACACTAACCAAAACAAGATTAATGAGATTATTGAATATAAATGAATTTCAAAAAATTGTTCTTTTGAGTACATGTAAATTAACCCTCCAAAAAAGAATGGCACAATACCTCAGAAGGGTACTTCATTTATATCTACTATTTATGTCAAGCTCTATAAGATGTGGATTTCATTCAGTAAATTACAAAAATTATACTTCTGTGGTGCACTTTGGCTGAGTTTGAATGAAGACAAATATGTGATACTTAAGCATAAGATAAACTTATATTGTGCACTCATATGTTAAAATTTCAAGTTTTAGGTCAAGCAAACACAGGTCCCATTACAGTTAGGAGGAAAAATGTGACACCCCTAAAACTGAGGATCCTTTGTCAACCCGTTGATCACCCATCAACCCGGGGAAGTACCCGTGAATGCCACGTAACCTGGCAGTACGTCATAACATCCCCTTCACCAAGATCATAACGAGCACATAGTTTGGGCAGAGTCTCCCTTGTAGAGGGCACTCCTAAACACATAACTAGTATACATTTCAACCACTTAACCGTTCCAAGGCCCAATATATATCAATTTGTCCCTAATATTACTCTGTTTACATCCTTTGAACTAAAGGACTAAAGGCCTGAAGGATTGACAAAGTTATTTTAAATTTTTAAAAATTTTGGAGTAGCTATCAATAGCTCGTGTACGTGCTACCAGTAGCTGTGCCATCTGCCAACAAGCTACTAGTGTAAAATTTTAGAGGAGCTACCAGTAGCTCGTTTATGTGCTACCGGTAGCTGAGTGATGAGCGCATAATATTGCATATTTAACAGTCTCATTACATGCATTTTAACTCGACTTTGCATTTAATTACTTAGAGTTAGTCAAAGTTGTGAATAATGTAGAAATTTTGATGTTGTACGTAATCATAGCGTAAATGATGGCTTTCGGAACCCTGCAACTAAGTGTGGATGAGTGGTGAAGAGATGGACACATTACATGAGGATTGGGAGGCTTGGAAGGTGAAGAAACAAAAAAAAAAATACAATTTGGATGAAAACCTTCTGGAAGGTTTAGCCCACTGTTTTCCCCATTTTTGACATAGTACCTATATTTTTCCCATTTTCTACCATGATCCACTTCGAATTTGAAAAAGTTCAAAACATGAAAGTTGTATATCTGGATGTCCTTTATATTGTCAAAATTTTAGCTCAATCGGATGATTGGATCAAAAGTTATGACAATTTTACAAAAATTGGTCCTAAGTTGGTACCTTCCGGAAGACCTTCTGTAAGGTTTAGCCTATTGGAATGAACCTTCCGAAAGGTTTGCATTGAACTTTCATAAGGTTTTGCCTAGAATGCCCAGAAAGCCTGCAGCTCATGCTCCACTTGCTTGGGGGTTCCACCTATGATTCTCCCACTTGTCCTCTAACATATTATACATACATACATGCCTCCTACACCCCAAAGTTGGCCTTAGAAGATGGGGGATGGGAAAGGGGGAGAGGGAAGGATGGAGGCATGGTGGGTGCAGACTAGGCTTGTCCTAGCCTATCCAAAGCCAATCAACTCATCACCCATATTCTCACCAAGCATGTTATAACATCTTCAGTGAAACAACCATGCTAAATCAACATAGGCATTTTATCAAACACCCAAAAGGCACAAAATCATATAAACATATAATCATGCTCAATTTATCACATTCTCATGAAATTACCTACTGAGAAATTCTTAAAAAGCTCAATTCATGCAAAATTGATTTTATTTGTTCTCATAACATTTCTCATACTCTAGTTACACTAGAAATACATTTAGATAAGAGATCTCATCTCAAGTCATGCTACACATTTCATACAAAATCCTAGGTTGAAAATTGACTTAGCTAGGAGAAGAAACCTACCTCTTGAAGTGTAATATGAATGGTAGAAGCTCCAAGAAAACCCAACTCAAGCTTTAGATATCGATTTCCAAAAATCTTATTCTTGAGACTTTGTCAAAATCCACGCTTTTTGGTATGCAAGCATAGCTCTCGTCGAGTAGAACAACTTTTGTTCTTGGCCCGAAGGATTCCAACAAATGAATCACCCTAGATCGCATGAAGAAGATGGAAAAATCCTTGAATTTCTCTCTCTTCTTCTTCTTCTCTCTCTTTCTCTCTCCAAAAATCTGCTGGGTAATGGGGAGAAAATCTAATTTTTCTCCCCTATTTATACTCATTGGAGACTTGGCCCATAACGCACCACACGTCCCATCTTTTCCTGATCCAATTTTGTTCCGAATCAATTAAATATCATCCCATTTTAAGTTCAATATATTTTATCTGAACTATATTAAATTATTTTTTGTATTTCAAAAATTAAAACCTAATCACGTTTATTTTAGTCGCACGACACCCGATTGCATCGTAAAATATAAAAAATTTGACTATCTCAGAATTCAACAAAAATTGACTAGGTAATAGATTTCATGAGACAAATCCAATGGGGAGGCCTGTTTCTTCATCCAAGTTCAAGAAAAATTTAGGTTTTTGACCCGTACAGTAGCGACTAATTACCATTTTTTTCGTTGATCACAAAAATTCAAATTTTCCTGGGTATTATATGCAACAAGTCATATAATGCTACATGACTATAAGAATGTACCTTCATCCTTGAACAAGAATGAAAAAATGGCATGTATACCACAGCATCTTCGTCAGCCTCACGCTCTTGCCTCGCAAAAATTGTTCTCGGCTAACCATGATACACACCGGTTCCTCCTCGAAGGGCCCATCCGCATCAACAACTACCTCACCCTAATCCACCATATGTGTCGGATCTGGAGTGTACTTCTAGAGCATGGAGACATGGAATACCGCGTGAACACCTGATAGATTTGGTGGTAACGCCAACTGAAAAATGACTGTACCAACCCTCTCGAGTACCTCTAAGGGCCTGATATACCTCGGCGACAGCTTTCCCTGCTTCCCAAACCTGACCACTCCCCTATTGGGCATTACCTTCAAGAAGACGTGATCTCCGACCTCAAACTCTAGAGGTCATCGCCTTCTATCAACGTACCTCTTTTGTTGGCTTTGAGCCATTACAAGACGCTTCTGTATCAAGTTCTCATTCTCCAAGGTGTCTCTAATCAAATTCGGACCCGTAGAGGGTCTCTCTCTAACCTCCGTCTAACAAACTGGAGAACGGCATGACCTCCCATAAAATGCCTCATAGGGTGTAATCTGTATGCTTGCCTAATGACTGTTGTTGTAAGCGAACTCTACTAAAGGTAAATGTTTTTCCCAACTATCCTTGAGATCATAAACGCATGCCCATATCATGTCTTCTAAAGTCTGGATGGCCCTCTCTGACTGATTGTTTGTCCGGGGATGAAAAGTTGTGCTCATCATCAAATGTGTCCCTATAGGCGGCTGAAAAATCTCCCAAAAATGGGCCGTAAACCTGGGATCGCAGTCCAGTACTATAGATAAGGGTACCCCATGTAAGCAAACTATCTCCCGTATGTACAACTTGTAGAATTTCTCTAGTGTGAAGGTCATCCACACTGCCAACAAGTGTTCCAACTTCATAAGTCAATCCACTATCACCCATACCGCGTCATGCCCCAGCAATGTCTGTGGCAAGTGGGTCACAAAATCCATCGTGACGTGTTCCCACTTCTACTCATCCACCTCCAAAGGTTGGAGCAACCTTGCTGGTCTTTGGTACTCAGCCTTGACCTGCTAACACGTGAGACATTGACTACAAAAATCTCAAATGTGCCTCTTCATCCCACTCCAATAGTACTGATGATGAAGATCATGGTACATCTTTGTGCCACCTAGATGCACTGCAAAACGGGAACAATGGTATTCCCTAAGGATCTCCTCTCTCAGATCCATAGATTAGGGAACTACAACCCTTCACCTGAATCGAAGACTACCATCCTTGTGAATGGTCCAATCCTCGTCACTTGTACCTGACTGTACCTAGTTCCTGATGGATAATATCTTAGTATCCTGCGCCTAGGACTTGATCATCCTACTTAGTAGGGAGGACATAGCTACCAAACTCCCCAAAGTGCCCTAAGTCTAACCCATGTAGTGTAGCCTGAACTGCCCCACAGTCTTGAGCATTTGCCACTCCTAGGAAGCTATACCAGCCAAGACTCCCAGTGACTTTTGGCTGAGTGCATCAGCCATCACATTTGTCTTACCAGAATGGTAATGCAAAGTGAAGTCATAATCCTACAAATACTCCATCCACCTGTGTTGCTTCATATTGAGGTTCCGTTGAGTGAAGATGTATTTCAGATTTTTATGGTCTAAAAATACCTTAAACTACTCTCCATATAGATAGTGACGCCATGCCTTCAACGCAAAGATAATGGCTACCAACTCCATGTCATACATGGGGTAGTTCTGCTCGTGGCTCTTCAACTACCGAGAACCAATAAGCTACCACCCTCCCAGACTGCATCAAAACACACCCAAGTTTGTCATTGGAGGCATCACAATATACTGTATACTTCTTTCCCCTCTCTGAAACTATTAGAATAGGAGCTGAAGTAAGTCTCTTCTTCAACTCTTGGAATGCCCTCTCATACGAGTCATCCCACTGAAACTTAACCTCCTTCCTGGTCAATCTAGTCATAGATGCAGCTAGTCGAGAGAAGTCCTCAATGAACCTCTTGTAACACCCCACCAATCCCAAGAAGCTATGTATCTCAACGTCTGACTTAGACCTCTCCCAACTCATGACTACGCCAAATTTATTCGAGTCCATGGATACACCCAAAGTCGACACCACGTGTCCCAAAAATTTTACCTTCGTCAGCCAAAATTCACACTTGCTGAACTTGGGTACAACTAATGGTCTCTCATGGTCTGAAGAACAATCCTCAAGTGAGCCTCATGCTCCTCCTCAGACTTGGAGTAGATTCGGATGTGTTCAACAAAGACCACGACAAACTGATCTAGGTAGGGTTAAAACACCTATGCATGATTCATGAATGTCGTCGGGGTATTCGTCAATCCAAAAGGCAGATATATCTTGGAGTAGACCAGTGCCCTTCTTAGTTGATCAAGTAAGTCATCAATCTGCAGCAAAGGGTACCTATTTTTGATAGTAACCCTATTCAACTGCCATTAATCTATAAATAGCCGTAGGATCTTGTCCTTCTTCTTGGCAAACAAACACTGGAGCAGCCCAAGGTGAAGTACTCGGCGTAATGAAACCCTTGTCCAACAATTCTTTCAATTGGACCTTGAGTTCGTGCAACTCTACAAGTGTCATTCCATGTGGAATCATAGTATCGAGTTGTAACTCAATGGTGGATTCTACATCCTAATATGGAGGTAATCTTGGTAACTCGTCTAAAAAAATATTTGCATACTCATCAACCACTTAAGGTAGACCTATCTCCTATCTCACTTGGTCCTTAAGTGTAAAGCTCGCAAGTCAACCCATCAATTACCCGTGCCAACGAGAATCATATACGACTTGAGGTAGAGCATCATGCTTTTTTCCTTGAAACTTGAAACAAACACCCTTCGGTGTATAGATAGTGACCCTTTTCTGATCACAATGAAGGATGACTCGGTGTGCCATCAACCAATCTATCCCAAGGATGACGTCAAACTCTAACATGTCCATAACCCTAAGGTCTACGGTAAGTAGAATCCTTGAGATCTCTAGCTCACACCCCCAACATATCTGATCAATGCATACCCTAGCTCCTAGGGGAGAACTAACATGTAATGGCTTTTCCAAGGTTTCAACATCTAAGCCCAAATTCCTTACACATGATGCAGAAATAAATGAATGTGATGCACCAGAGTTAAATATTACCCTCACCTATAAGCGAGAGAGTATAAATGTGCCCTGAATAACAAACTGATCCACCGGCTCAGTTTGAGGTGTGATGACATAAACTTGCCCCTAGATCCCTAAAGTCATGGTCTGTAAGCCTTGTCCTCGACCTTGACCCATGCCCTGGGCTATCTAGCCTGATTGCGGAGTCCCACTCGTGAAGTGGTCAGGGCTTGTGATTAGCACAAAATATTGCACATTATGTATGCTTTTATACCCTTTTATACTTGTTTTTGTTGTGAAATTGGGGAGAATTTCAATTAAGCAACCAATTAATGATGTTGTTGTGTGATTGTAGGTAAAAAGTTGATTATGGCTTGAGTTAAGCCCCCATCGTAGTGCTTAAATTCAATGGAGATGAGGAGGGGGCTTAACGGGAGGCTTGGAAGGTGAAGAAATCAAGAAGAAAAGCAAGTTAAGAGAAAATCTTCTGGAAGATTTGGTCAAAACCTTCCGAAAGGTTTAGCCCACTAGAGGAGCTTCTGCCTAGCAAAACCATCCGAAAGGTTTAAGACACTAGACAACTTTTTCCCCTACCTCTACATAAACTTTCCGGAAGGTTTGCATCGACCTTCTAGAAGGTTTTGCCCATAAATGCCAAACAACCTGCAACTCAAGCTCTACCACTTGGGGGTCCCACCTATGATCCTCCCATTTGTCCCCTAATATATTCCACATACATACATACCTCCCTACACCCTAAAATTAGAATTGAAGATGGAGGATGGGAAAGGAGGAGAGAGAGAAAGAAGGAGGCAAGGTGGGTGCAGGCTAGGCTTGTCCTAGCCTGTCCAAGCCATCAACTCAGCCCCCATTGATGGGAAGCCGCTCAAACAGGCTATAGGACCTCCATGGATGAAAATGAAGAGGACTCTTGCCATTTTTACAGCATTATTCAACATTTAGAGAGAGAATCTCAAGGAAGAAGACATAGTTTTAGAGAGAGAAGTTATAATTTTTGCATTCTTTTACCCATTTCACTTGTTGTAAGCTAGAATACTCATGGAATCTTCGTTTATTGCACTTTAATCTCATTTATTGCAAGTGTATGTCATGCTTAGTTACATATTCTAGATTCTACCATGTTAGTATTTAAGTTTTTCCTCTCAAGCTCTTCAAATGGGTATTAAATGCACTTCTTTGTAGCTTAACTTTTCTTGCATTAAAACAAGTTTCAATCTTCATCTCTTCACAATATCTCTTCATATTAAGTATGCCTTTGCATTAAATATGAGTAGCTAAGCTTTAAGTTGGCTAATCCAAGGGAGAATTCCTCTTGAATATGCTAAATCAATTCTTTTTCATTCCTCCTTGTAGTGTAAGATGGTTTGGTTTGACTAGTTTGAGTGTGGATATGGTTATGAGCTCTTGATACACTGTAGACTTGTCACGGGGTATGCTTGAGCCTACACCAAATTAGTCCCTCACTTCCTACAAATCAATGGAATTTCTAGGCACCATTGGAAGAATATTTTGAGTTGATTTGACATTCCCATTGGAATGACCTCTTCGAATTAGCCAACCTTATTTCCATTACATTTCATAAAAAACACAACTCATCAAAACACAAATCCACAAGATTTTACACATTTTCATTTTCACAAAATCAACTTCACACGATTCAACCTTTCTTCCCTGAGGAGACGACCTTGGAATACCCATTCCAAGTAAAACATGACACTCGAAAGTCTCTCTTCGCTTGGAGAGCACTTTTGCACACACACATATTTTGTTCATTCACACACTTTTTCCTCATTTCTTGCATGATATCCGAGGGACAGTGACACTCACCTAATCATATAAGCCACATACATATTAATTAAATCATGTTCGGAGATTAGGGTGAACACAATCAAGCACATGTGCAACACCCTGGAACTGACTCATTGGCCCATAGTGGGGTAGGGAGGAATGAAGAAAGTCTATAGGTGCCCCATTGATGACTGGGACTGAGATGTTCTATAGCTCTGGGATTCCTCAATCCTGCTTCATGTAACCCAGCTGATGGCATATGAAACAAGTCCTTTGGCCTGTCTGGTAGGAAGCTATGTAGTTTCTCCCATCTTGGGAGGATTGACATTGGCCTTGATAGCTGCAGCCCTGCCCTTGATACCCTTGTAGGGGTAGAAGTTTGTTGTTTCTTCTCCAAACTAAAAGAAGAGGATTTATCCTCCTTCTTCTTATGCTTAGCACCCGTCTCCTGGATGCCCCTTGCATCTTCCACCTCTCCCTCAATGGCCATGGCTGTCTTGACCATTGAGTCCAAATCTTGTAGGCAGTGGCCCATAGTCTTCCTCTGGATGGACAACGTCAAACCATCCTCTAATCACCTCACCTTGGCCATTTATGTGGATCTGTAATCATCGGCAAAATGGGCTAACTCAGTGAACTTAGCCACGTATTTCATCATCGTTAATACTCTCTTGTTTCAAATCCAAGAATTCCTGGGCTTTCGCTTGCCGAACAGCCGACAGAAAGTACTTGCCCATGAAGAGCTCACAGAACTCTCCCCATGTCATTGCCTTTAGGTTCTTTGAGGCCTTTGCCCAATCCCACCTAGATGGGATTTCTTGTTCAAGCTAGAATGCAACTAACCTTATCTTAGTGGCATTCGACATGATCTGCAGAGCCTCTAAGATCTTATCAACTTGTTGGAACCAATAGTTAGCCACTATCGGATCCGCCCCTCCCTTCAAAATTGGTGGCTTGTGTGCCTTAAACTTTTGGAGGTTACTCGAGCCCCCTTGGCTCACGTTGGCGCTAGCTTGTATAAATGTAGTCTCTACCGTGCCTATCGCTTTCACGAAGGCTTTTTGGTTAAAAGGCTGGTGATGGTTGGTTGTTGTTCTGGCCACCTCCTCGATCATTGCAGTGCCCTCTTCCTCTATTTGCCAACTAGACACATGTCAAATAGCAATAGAGAACTAACTTAGTATCCTAAGGTAAGAATCAAAGTTGAAACATTGAGATTTCTCTTCTTGTCTCACTAGTAGAGTGTGTGCCATCCACTAGTAGACATCTACACCATGAACTGTCATGTTCTTTCTCTTTCCGACCTTTAAGGTCACATTTTCTAACCCTAGTGTCTCTTTTCCATATATATTTAATCATGTGTATTATTCACATAACACATAACATGTAGCATTTAGAACACATAACATGTGTTGCAAAATTGATGCAATGGCCTAAACCCATGCTCCGCAAGCCTTAGGTAAATCGAGAACCTTGACTTTGATACCAAGCTGTGACACCCCTAAAACAGAGTGTCTTTTTTCAACCCGTTGATCACCCATCAACCCGCGAAAGTACCCGTGAATGCCACATAACCTAACACCATGTCAAAACATCCCATTTACCAAGATTGTAACCAACACAGAGTTTGGGCAGAGTCTCCCTTGTACCGGGCACTCCCAAACGCATAACTTGTATACATTTCAATCACTTGATCATTTTAAGGTCCAATATACATCCATTTGTCCCTAATATTATCCATTTACATCCTTTGAACAAAAGTACTCAAGGCCCGAAGGCTTGGCAAAGTTATTTTAAACTTTTGAAAATTTTGGAGGAGGTACCGGTAGCTTTTGTATGTGCTACTGGTAGTTGAGTCCTCTAGAATTATGCTACCGGTAGCTTAGGACTTGTCACCGGTAGATGAGCCCATTTTTACCCCAATTCAATCTTTTTTCAATTTTAATTCACCCGATCTCATACAACATTAAATTTTACACAAAATATAGTCCGTAAATGTTCATTATGCAACCCTTCAAAAACTAGTACAAGTCCAAAATAATTTACACCATTGTTTTGCAAAATGCAAGCTTAAAGCCACATTTCGGCTTCTTTTCAACAAATTCTCAAGTGAGGGCCATCCACTGGCGCTTATCCCACACCTGAAATGTTGTCCCCATAAAGGGTGAGTCACACTCAATAGGGTATCTCTTAAAGAGGCTACTCCCCAATCTAAATCCATATGAAATGCTCACATGCAATACAACAATCAAATAAGTATTCATCTAAGAACCTACAAATTCAAGAATGAATGTCATAATGTCATGCCAAGTTATGAGGTGAGACTCACACATGCCATGCAACCCGAGCCTTCACTAGCTCCCATAACACATGCAATGTCATGCGTATGAATCCGAACATTTCAAGCCCCCGCCATTGATGTTATACATCCAATTATCATTTATAAATCCGGAATCTTTCTTGGGGTGGGTATTTATGGACTTCCACCAATGGACACCCAACTGACACGATATTTATGGACTTCCACCAATGGCTCTACATACGCTGACACACTTTATGGACTCAATACCAACAAAGTGTGTATCCAAATCACCGGGTCTTGAACCCCGAGGGACAATTTAGCCCATCTTGCTAACCTTAACCCTATTTTCAATGTAACTCATGCAATTCAGTTGAACCTTGGTCCAACTTTCCCAAGCCCTCGTATAATCCACTATAAAGGTGTTTGATCAAAACCTTGCACACACCCACGCCCATGTCGCATTAACACGAATGTGATGCTTCTCGTGCATATGCATTGTAATGTACAATTGCATTTCATATCATTACGTAACCAAGATTTTAATTGCAAATTACAACATCATGTTCAACATGTCATGAGCACAATGTGAACAACATTCCATCTCAAACAACATTATCAATTGTCAATTATATCATAAGCATATAATTACAATTCATATTCTCACCAAGCATGTTATAACATATTCAATGAAACAACCATGCTAAATCAACCTAGGCATTTTATCAAACACCCAAAAGGTACAAAATCATATAAACACAAAATCATGGACAATTTATCACTTTCTCATGAAATCACGCAATGAGAATTTTTTAACAACCTTATTTCATGCAAAATTGGTTTTTTTCATTCTCATACTCTAGTTACACTGGAAATACAATTAGACAAGAGATGTCATCTCAAGTCATGCTACCCATTTCATACAAAACCCTAGGTTGAAAATTAGCATAGCTAGGAGAAGAACCCTTCTTCTTGAAGTGTAATATGAGTGGTAGAAGCTCCAAGAAAACCCAACTTGATTTTCAATAATACTATTCTGAGACTTTGTCAAATACGTGCTTTTTGGAACGTAGGTGTAACTCTCATCGCGTAGAACTACTTTTGTTCTTGGCCCAAAGGATTCTGACAAACGAATCACCCTAGATCACAAGAAGAAGATGAAAAAGCCCTTGAATTTCTCTCTCTATCAAAAAATCTACTGAGTAATGGAGAGAAAATCTAATCTTTCTCCCCTATTCATACTCTTTGGATACTTGGCCCACAACGCGCCACATGTCTCGTCTTTTTCTGATCTGATTTTGTTCGAAATCAATTAAATCTCATCTCGTTTTAAGTTTAATATATTTTATCTGAACTAATTTAAATTATTTTCAATATTTTGAAATTTAAAACCCATTCGCGTTTATTTTAACCTTGCGACGCCTAATCGCATCGTAAAATGTAAAAAAATTAACTGTCTTGGAATTCAACAAAAATTGATTGAATAACTAGATTTCACGAGACGAATCCAATGGTGAGGCCCGTTTTGTCATCCGAGTTCTAAAAAAATTCAAATTTTCAACCCGTACTATAGCAAATAATTACCATTTTACCCTTTTTCATAAAAATTCAAAATTGTTTGGGTTTTACATTCTTCCCCCCTTAAAAGAAATTTCGTCCCCGAAATTCACACACACATGCACACAAACACATGCATATGCAACAAGTTATATAATATTATTTGACTATAAGAATGTACCTCCATCCTTCAACAAGAACGGATAACTAGCACGTATAGTGTTCTCATGCTCCCATGTCACCTCCTCCACATCATGGTGCTGCCAAAGCACCCTCACTAGACTCATGGTCTTGCCTCACAAAACCCACTCTCGGCTATCCATGATACGCATTGGTCCCTCTTCGAAGGTCCCATTCGCATCAACAACTGGCTCACCCCAATCCACCACATTTGTCGGATCTTGAGTATACTTCTAAAGCATAGAGACATGGAACACCGTGTGAACACTAGATAGATTTGGGTGTAATGCCAACCAGTAAGCGACTTACCAACCCTCTCGAGTACCTCAAAGGGCCCGATAAACATTGGCGACAGTTTTCCCTGTTTCCCAAACCTGACCACTCTTCTCTTGAGTATCACCTTCAAGAAGACGTAATCTCTGACCTCAAACTACAAAGGTCACCGCCGTCTGTTAGAGTAGCTCTTCTGCTGGCTTTGAACCATGAGAAGACACTTTTGTATTAAGTCCACCGTCTTTCAGGTGTTTCTAATCAAATTCGGACTTGTAGAGAGTTTCTCTCCAACCTACGTCCATCAAAATGGAGAACGACACGATCTCCCATAAAGTGTCTCACAGGGTGCCATTTGTATACTCGCCTAATAATTGTTGTTGTAGGCAAACTCCATGATCTGACCTGAATATTGTTGTACACCCAAGTATAAGTGGTTAAATTATAATATAATTCTCGGTTTAAGTCCAAGGTCGAATCTACATGGAGCTAAATATTGGAATTCAAAACAGAAATGGTGAAGTTGTTACAGATACAAAATGTAATAGAATAGCTTGTGGTGTGAGCTTACAACAATTAAAATAAACACTTAATTAAATTATGGAAAGACAATAATTGAAAGGTACCCTTCAGTTAGGGTATCCTACATGCATTATATTGTCTAAGTTATTGGAAATGCCACCTTAGAACAAATTAACTCCCATTTTACTGAAAGTCAACCAGTAGGTTTGATGTATATTAAACCATAATACAACAACTCATTAGGTTAGCAGGTAGGTCTCTGTACCATGCATCAATTAAATAATCCTAGTAAACCAGAAGGCAAGCCATTCAGGAGGAATACTACAATTATTCAATTGGCAGGTTGATGATTCACTAATGACGAGATTCTAGTTTATGCATTGAATCAGAAGCATTGGCTATGCTGAGACTTAATCCATCTATAACCAATCTATCGACTATTGCATAAAGCCCAATCACGTACATCACTGTATCTTACATGAAGTACATAATTGGTAGAGATAGTATGGTATATAGCATTAAGTACCGTTCAGTATTCATAACCATGAGCATATTATAAATGTAACTATCAATTAATAAAAGGGGGTATATAACATTAAAGCATAGATAGAACATCGTCATTTTCATAACTTAAACAATATCATATATGTATTCACCCTTGACTGAAGGGTATGAATGGACTACTCACACTTCATTGTTATAGATGAGCAAAAGGTGCAATATAGTTCCATTACAATACAAAATAAAATACCAAACAATCCTTCCCCAAGGAATAGTTGAAACACTGATACTCTTATTACCGGTTAGGGCACAAAAGCGGGGGAGGTTCAACCATCCAAGTAAAAAGGAATAAACAGAAATGTAGAAGTAAAGAAAAGTAAGCTAAAAGTGGTTCGGCAAGGCTTCGCTTCACTCTTTCTCTCTCTCCCTTATTCTGAACTGTCTCTGACTCTTTCTGAACTCTCTAGCGAAGCTCTGACTGAATGCTGAAAA
Source organism: Ilex paraguariensis (assembly GCA_963454935.2). Taxonomy (NCBI): domain Eukaryota; kingdom Viridiplantae; phylum Streptophyta; class Magnoliopsida; order Aquifoliales; family Aquifoliaceae; genus Ilex; species Ilex paraguariensis. Next base: position 274,420 of record CAUOFW020009368.1, read on the forward strand.
TGGAAACTAAGTTAGCCTATTTATAGAAGCTAGAAGGATAGGCTTGAGGCAATAGAAATAGGGAAAGCCAATTAGGCTTCTTACTGCATTAATGGACCAATAGGGGTAGGAGAGAGGTTTAAGGTGGTTTGCCCACCGTCCGAACACCATCACCACCGTTCGGATGGTGGCAATCCTCTGGTTTGCTCCTTTGCTTGATTTGATGTTAGAATGATGTATTTGGACTTGCCTCCCCTTGCTAATTAAGCTTGTACACTTCCATCCTCCTTGCTTTGCATAATTCTCCACAAAAACCCTGAAAAAAATCAAGTTTCATGCATTAACCCTAATTTACACACTAACCCTAATTTCACTTATCTTTGATGTTTTAACCTAATTCATTAACACATTTAACCTAATAACCTAATTCATTAATGCACCATTTAGGGTTAATCACACCCCTAACCTAAACATTACTAGTCCCTAGTAATAAAAACAAATAACAAAACAAAATCATTTTTGTAGATTTCACAATTGCGTTTAGCGTATGCAACAAACTGTTAAACCCCTAGGTAATCCCTAGTGGATGAGTTTTGTCTTGTTAAGGTTTCCAGTAAAACTACCTACAAACATCAAAGGTTAGGATACAGATAAAATTAAATCACCATTCCTCTGTATTGCTAGGATACTTCCCTTCCTTGATCACTATAAGAGTAACACACATTAGTTGTGATGCTATCCATATATTTTCAGAAAAACTCATGTGTGTGCAAGTATTCCTTTATTTCAAAAATCACTTAAGAAATACCACCACCCTTCACTTTGTTTTACAAGAATTAGGTTTGATGTCAATCCTTTCCTGAAAATCACTCAGCAAAGAACATAGTTTCGTTATAATGACTATCACTCAAAAATTACATGTGATAAGAATATTATTAACAAAGCAAAGTAATATCACATGCAGTGTATCAAAAGAAAAATTATTTGAATAAAACTGGAATTTTGCATAATCTCATGAAAGAATATTAACACAGCATCAAACACATTATCAACACTCTCCCTTTTTTGTATAGGTGGAAACAATACACATGCATGACTTTTGGAATAAAAAAGGACTTTAATAGGGTTGTAACGTAGCCATGGGTATTGGATTTAAGAAACGACGTCAAAGGTATTCAAAAGCTATCCTTTCTTGATTATTATGGCACACCTCTTCCCTTTTTTCCAAAATTTCACACACATGGTATTTTCCATTCTTTCATGTCCCATTTTCACTTTCTTAGCTATTTTCTTCTATGCTTCTATGCTTTCTCTTTTTTCTTTCTTCCATAGAATTTGTTCTTTCTTTCCTTTTTGAACAATAGTCACCATCTTCTTCTTTTTCTCCATTTTCTCCTTTTTCGTATCACACTGAAGAAGAGGGTGCAAGAAAATTAGATAACAAAGGTTAATCAAATATATTTTTCTGTGGCTTGATTAACTTATGGGTTACATGAAAAAGAAATCATACTTTTAGGCTTAATCATGGCTAACTAGGGATTAATTTTGTAAAAGAAATGTCTAAAGGCTCAAAATTAATCACAAATGGCCTAAACTCATTTTCTAGAAATCATACACTTGCATAACTCCGAGCTAAAAATTTAAGGAAAATGCTAATCATGTTATTCAATGAGTGCAAATCGAAACAAAACTAATGAGATTATTCAAAGAAATTTAGTGCTGAATTGAAAATTCTTACTTGAGTAAATGTGAAATATCTCTCCAAGGAGGATTGGCTCAAAATCAGCAATCGATTTTACATCTCCACTATATATGTAAGCTGAATAAAGGAGTGAAATATTTTAGAAAGCTTTCAAAATAAAGAATTTTACGTGCTCAAAAGAATGAGTTTCTACGAAAATATTAAGATAGTGCACAACTGATATATGAAAATCTCGCGCAATTGAGTTAAGGGTATCCCTGCAAAGCATAAGAATAATAACCTAATTGTTAATGTGAATCACATGATACGCAACCTAACTTAGCAAAATTTAACCAAAATGATCAACTATATTAAATTAAAAACCAAATCCAAAAACTAACATTCAAAACATAAAAACTTAAATGAAATGCAGAAAATAAAAAGTTCAGTAAGGGTAGTAGTAATGTGAATTCTCTAGTGTCTCTAATCATGAAGTTGACGGGCCTCCACCGTACTGTCCTTTCAGTAGCCTCAAATTCTCACTCTAATTCTACTTGTAGATAGCCATGAGTTGATAGAGTTGGGTGATGTTGGTCCCCAACTGAGTAATACTGGTCTCCAACCCTAGTAGAATCTGGAGGTCGACCAAAATGTATGGCTACTCCTCCTGTGGTTGAGGCTCCTCTGGCAGATGAAAATCTGCACCTCCCGAAAATGGTTCTACATGTGGTGCGGGTGGTACCTTAGGTTACTCCTCGGACTGCCCTCCATGGATCTTTCTCAAAGATGTCTTATCCATTGGTGCTAAATGTTCCACCATTGGCCATAGGGGATCCACAATCACTCCTTTCTCCTTGCATAACTCAGTCACTATCATAGCAAACGGGAGTAAGGGTTTCTTCACTTTCACAGTTAACATCATCTGTTCCATGATCAAGTTGGGCAGATCAATCGTATGTCCCATTCCAAAAGCATAGAGAAAATAGGCTCTCTCAGGGTATATCTGATTTTTTTGGGAGGGGGCAACAAATTGTTCACAGTTATCAAGTTCAAAATTTGATACTTGTCAATTAAATCCCCTTGCTTAATGTATTTGTATGGCTTATCCCATACATAGTATGGGTTCCCTGTCAACTAAATCCCAATCTCAGTCATATTAGGTAATTCAATATAAGGATATTGTGGGTTTTGATACCTAGGGATCTATTTCAGCAAATTTTCTGTGGTGGCCAGTGTACTTGAAATATTGTGCCCCTAACAAAAACTCCAAATTTTCAAGCCCAGTTTCTTTTGCATTACTATAAAACTCACATAACAAACACTCATATGCAGGAGCAACAAACTTAACAAAAATCTATCAACCTCGGGCAGCAAGATTTTGTCTCACCCCAATGTGCTCAAAATGTTCATAGATGACAGGCCGTTCAACAATAATAGTTTTGTAGAGAAAATAACTATCATACCAGACTTGTTGTTCAATGGTTTCGAACATTGCAGTGTTGAAAATATTCTGTCCTTGGGGTTGCTTCTGATGCTGCGGGGGCGCTTCAGATGGCGAAGATGATCCTCTCCTTGTCCGACTCGAAAAACCTCTCATTCTCATTCTTGGATCCATAATTTTTTGATTTCTCTTTTGATACAATCTTTCAATGAATTCTTATTGGTATTAACCTATAAAATAGTATAGGTAAGTGTTTAATCAGAAAGGAATTGAAAGAAAGCTACTGGGTGAAGCGAATCTGAGGAGAGAAGGTGCAAAAGAGCTGCTGATTTTCATATTCTGCTGTAAGGGAAAGGCTGGAACTGAATAGTTTCACACCTCTGCACTTTTATATAGGTAGTAATGTCCAGACATCACCACCACCATGTAGATGGTTGGATCCCACTAGATTTTGCTTGCTGCCTGTAGGCAGCAGACTGTTGAACTTTTGCTAATTTTCCTACTTCAGTTACTATCCTACAGTTTACAATACCAGTTGAATTCCACAAATTACACATTAAACTACTAACATTCCACAATTGAACAACTAACATTCTACATTTAACTACTGATTAATTTACATTTATAAAAATCTAAATTCATTTATCCCATGATCATAATCAATTTAATCAGAATATTCTAAATTAAGGGCATCAGTGAACCGATTAATCTCCCTTCTCATGTATCTTGAAAGCTTAGGATTGGAATAATATGGCGTCTCAGGATAATCCTTACTCTGCCCATTCTTAATCCGGTCAAGACGATCTAACGCTCGACTTGAAATTGGTTTCACACACTGATTGTATTCTCTCAAATGCATTACATGACCACACTTTACAATACCACCACGTCTATTTGCTCATCGGCGTTTGGCAAATGAACTTTTTGCTTGATTATCGATAATTTCTAACTTCCTAACGGCCCTTGCTTTTACTATGATAAAAAAATGTATATCTTTTGGGAAAATGCATAGCATGCTCAAACTAAACCAACACAATTGCTCATTCATCTTTTTGAAAATTTTGAAAATTATGAAATTTTTTGAAAATTGACTTTTTATCCGGTTCTTTAACGTCTAGCAGTCACAAAGATGAATATAGATTGTTCCCTCCCTCCAACCTAAATTTCACATTCTCCTCAATGTATAGCATAATGAAATAGAATTATAGACAATTGCTAATAAGATCTGGAGGCGAGACAAATCCATAATGCAAAACCTAATCTGTAAGACAAAAACAAACTATTAGTACTACTATTTACAATCAAAGACTTATAAAAATTTTTCAAATCACGTATACTGGTTCCGTTAACTGAATGGAACACACATCTTGAACAAATCCATTATGATATGGCTTAAGCTTTTGACCATTTACTTTAAAAATATTTCCAGATAATGGGTTCTCAATTTCAATTGCCCCATGTTCAAAAACTTGCTTGACAATGTAGGGGCCTATCCTTCTTGATCTTAACTTACCAAGAAAAAGATGGAGTCTTGAATTATATAACAAGACTTTTTGAGATGGTTCAAAAGAATTCCACACAGTATTCTTATCATGAAATTTTTTTATTATGGACTTAGCAATCTTAGCATTCTCATATGCTTCATTTCTCAACTCTTCAAATTCATTAATTTGAAGTTTGCGGGATGCACTTGCTTTGTCAATATCAAAATTCATCATTTTGATTGTCTGGTATGCTTGATGTTCCAATCCACAGGCAAGTGGCAGGGTTTACCGTAAACTAACTGCTAAAGAGAGATTTTCAAAATAGTTTTGTATGTTGTACGGTAAACCCAAAGCGCATCAGTCAGTTTCAAAGACCAATCCTTGCTGTCCGAATTTACTATTTTTTCAAAAATATATTTTATCTCCCTATTGGTCAATTCAACTTGTCCACTTGTCTAGGGATGATAAGGGGCGGATATCTTGTGAGAAATCAAATATTTTTTCATCAGATTTTCAAAAACTTTGTTGCAAAAATGTGTTCCCCCATCGTTAATAATGGCTCGAGGAATTCAAAATTTTGACAAATTTTTTTTTAAAAGGCTTAATCACTGTGTGGTGATCATTATTTCGATACGGGATTGCCTCTACCATTTGGAAACATAATCAATGGCAACCAAAATGTACAGATACCTAAAGGATGGGAGAAACGATCCCATAAAATCGATGTCCCAACAATCAAAATTTTCAAAGACCAAAATAAGATTTAAAGGCATCATGTTTCTTCTTTGACATCTGTCACAGTTTAGAAAAAAGACAGGTACATCTCTAAAAAGAGTTGGCCAATAAAATTCATACTGCAAAATTTTAGCAGCGATTTTCTTTGAAGAAAAATGCCCTCCGCAAGCTTCAGAATGACAAAATGTGATAAGCTGACTGATTTCATGATTGGGTACACATCGCAGTATTATTTGATCTTTACATTATTTAAACACATAGGGATCGTCCCAAAAGAAATTGTGTACCTCTCCCAAAAATTTCTTTCTGTCGGTCCAAGTATAATGAAAATAATTAGTACCTATGGCTAAATAATTGGCTATATCAACATACCATGGTACTTCTATAACTGCAAATAACTGTTCTTCTAGAAACGTTTCTTTGATGGCATGGATTCTTCCTTTGTACCATAATTCAGCCTTGACAAATGATTAGCTACCACATTTTCAACTCCCTTCTTATCTTTGATGATTAGATCAAATTCTTAAAACAATAGTATCCAACGTAGGAGACATGGTTTAGCATTCTTCTTAGTGAGCAAGTATTTCAAGGTTGTATGATCAGTAAACACAACAATTGAGGATCCAACCAAATATGAACAAAATTTGTCTAAAGCAAATAAAACAGCAAACAATTCTTTTTTTGTGGTAGAGTAATTCATGTGTGCATCATTCAAAGTTTTGGGCATCATTCAAAGTTTTACTTGCATAGTAATTCACATAGGGTTTCTTCTCTTTTCTTTGTCCTAAAACAAATCCTACTGCATAGTCACTGGTATCACACATTAGTTCAAAAGGTAAAGATCAGTCAGGAGGTTGCATAATTGGTGCAAAAATGAGCATGCTTTTCATTCTATCAAAAGCTAATTGATATGCATCATTCCAATCAAATGGTACATCTTGACGTAGAAGATTACACATAGGCCTAGATATCGAACTGAAATCCTTAATGAATCTTCTGCAGAATCCTGGATGACCTAGAAAGGATCAAACATCTTTTACAGTCTTGGGTGGATGGAGATTGGCTATCAAATCAATTTTAGACTTATCAACTTGAATTCCCTCTACAGAAACTGCATGACCTAAAACAATACCCTGTGTGACCATAAAATGACATTTTTTCAATTCAAAACAAGATTTGTCTGTTCACATTGGGTAAGAACTTTTTCAAAATTTTCTAAACATAGTTCAAATGAATCAACATACACCAAGAAATCATCCATGAAAACTTCTAAAAACCACTTCACCATATCATTGAAAATACTAAACATACAACGCTAAAAAGTAGCTGGAGCGTTACACAATTCAAAAGGCATTCTTTTATAAGCAAAAATACCAAAAGAACATGTAAAAGTTTTTTTCTCTTGATCATCAATCGAAATTTCAATCTGGTTATAACCGAAATATCCATATAAGAAACAATAATATGCATGACCGGCTGTTTTTTCTAAGACTTAATCTAAAAGAGGTAGGGAAAAATGATCTTTTCTAGAAAGGGAATTCAACTTTTGATAGCAAATACACATATGCCAACCAGTGATTGTACGCATTGGGACTAATTCATTTTCTTTATTTTTTATAACAGTAACACTAAATTTTTTATGCACCACCTGTGTGGGGCTGACCCAGTTACTATCAGATATATGATATATAATATCAACATCTAACAGTTTAAGTACTTCAGCCCTAACTATTTCTTTTGAATGTGGGTTCAATCTTCTTTGCGGCTATTGGGATGGTTTAGAATCTTCTTTTAAGTATATGCAATGTGTATATAGAAGAGGACTTATTCCCTTTATATCTACTATTGACCAACCAATATCACTTTTATGATTTTTTATGACTTCAATCAATTTCTTTTCTTGGACTTTTGATAAATTTGAAGATATTATCACTACATGAGTTTCATCCTCCCCAAGAAGACATATTTCAAGTCAGTCAGGAGAGGTTTCAATTATGGCTTAATAACTTCAGCACTTGGCTTTACAGACTTGGGTTCAGTAGGCAATAATTTTTCAAACTTTGGACTCCATGCTTCAATAACTGACATATCTACAGACTCATCATTATGTACAGACTCTAATGCGTGTGACTCCTTTTTTGTACAAAATTTTTCAAACAGATTTTGAGTTAGCAACTCAACACAGTTCACTTCACTCATCACTTCCTTTTCTCTAGGCTGTTTTGTCATGTTAAACACATTCATTTCCAAGGTCATGTTTCCAAATAAAAGTTTCATGATTCAATTCCTAGAATTAATCAATGCATTTGATGTAGCAAGGAATTATCGACCTAGAATGATAGGAATGTAGGTAGAGACATGCATAATTGGTTGTGTATCTAAAATAATGAAATCCACATGGAAGTAAAATTTATCCACTTGAACAAGTACATCCCCCATAACTCGTGGGATTTTCACAGATCGGTCTGTCAATTGCAATGTGACATTGGTGGGTTTCAACTCACCCAACCCTAGTTGTTTATAGACTGAGTATGGAAGCAAATTAACACTGGCTCCTAGATCAAGCAAGGCTTGCTCAATCCAGAAATTTTTTACTATGCACGAAATTGTAGCACTTCTAGGATCTTTATACTTAAGAGGGGTCTTGTGCTGGATGATAGCACTAACCTGTTCAGTTAAAAATGCTCTTTGTTGTACATAGATGTTTTTTTTCACTGTGCAAAAGGTCTTTCAAAAACATGGCTTAGGATGGGACTTGCTTGATTGCATCCAACAGGGGGATGTTAATCTTTACTTGCTTAAACAACTCAAAGATTTCAGAATGATTGGTTGAAGATTTAGGTTTCATGACTCTTTGAGGAAAAGGTAATGGTATAGGACTAGAAGGTTCTTTTTCATTTGGTGGTTCTGGTTCCTTTTCAATCACAGGTTCAAGCTCAACTGGTTCATTTACTAGGATCGACTTGGGTTTTGGCTCTAGAATTAACTTATATTTAATGGTTTTATCTATCACCTTTCCACTTCTCAATGTGATAATTACTTGGACCTGACTCAAAGATGGTTCAAAAGACAGAATATTAGCCTAATTTTGACTCTGTGGGGGTTTGGGTTGAGATGAGAATTTTTCCTTCTCTGATGTGCTCAAGGACTGGGTCAGGTCAATTGGGCTAGATGACTCTTGATATTTTCAATACTCTGTGAATTTTGAGCTTTGAAATCATTAAATGCATAGGTGTGCTGAGTATTGAAACTCATTTGACTCTGAATAAACTGGTTCATAGTGTCCTCTTAACTCTTTTTGTGTGGGGGTGGATAAAGCTGATATGATTGCTGAGTCTATGGTTGACCTGATGGTGGACCTGGTTGCTGACTCATAGGTTGTGTGTTTTTTTGAACTAAAATTCCTGTGATTCTGCCACCTTGGGTTATAGGTGTTAGAATAAGGATTGAACTAGGGCTTGTTATAATTTGAAATGACATTGGATTGTTCCATCAAGACCTCTTTAAATGCTGGAATGGTCAGACATTCCTCCGTGGGATGTCTTGACAATGCATAGATTTCACATGACTGCTCAGTGGTAGACACTATAGATACTTCCTTCATTTTTTTTTCGTTTCTAAAGCTTCAAGCTTTTGGGACAAAGTAGTCATTTTAGTTCTTATGTCATCATCTTCTTTTAACATATACTTCCCTCCATGGGATGTAGATGGCTTGGTATCAACAATGTTAGGAGAGGCCAAGTCCCACATTTGGGAACTCTCAAAAATGGTATCAATGAACTCGAATGCCTCCTCAGGACTCTTACTTATAAACTCTCTTTGGGCCATCATTTCTACAAACTAACGCAGTGCAAACGGAAGGGCATCATAGAAAAAACTTACCAGAGTCCAACACTCAAATACATGATGTGGATAAGCTTGGAGAAGATCCTTAAATCTCTCCCAACATTGATAAAAAAATTTCCCTTCTTTTACAGAAAAAATCATGATTTGACGTCCCAATGCATTAGTGTGATGCGCCATAAAAAACTTTTTAAAAAATTTAATTTGTAAAACTTGGAATAGATTGGACTTTTTAAGAATTTAGCCACTATTTAGCTTTGTCCTTTAAAGAACAAGGAAAATGTTTCACCAGGCCATTTTCAAAATTATCTTGCAAAGCACCACAAACTTCCTCAAATTCTTTAACATGTAAATACAGGTTTTTAGACTCCAGACCCTGAAACTGTATTGTCCCTATCTTAATGTTAAAATTTGGAGCATTTGTGGGAAAAACAAAATATGACGGGACACTAGTGCCTGTAGGATGCAAATTCCCTTAAAGGTCGGACATTCTAAACTACCTCTTGTTCACTTTGATTATTGTGAGTCATGCTTAACTCAAATGATGCTAGTGAACCAATGGTCTTTAGTCCAATGGTACTCTTTATCTTGTGAAAATTTTACAAATGGACCTTTTGTCCAATAGTACTCATTGCCTTGTGAAGGCTTTGCCTTCTTGAGGTCAAAGGTTCAAGTCCCCTTCCCCCTCCCCCCAAAAACAAAATGATGCTAGTGACGAAGATGAAGTTGATGGAGATGAAGGATTAGACTGATTTACAGACCCTACTAATAACTTAATAGACATAAACAATGAAAATACAACACAAAGTGAATATACATATAATACAAACTAGCCAACTTCTTTGTTTGATTTGAAATCAACGTAATTCCCCGACAATGGCACCAAAAAGCTTGATCTGACCTGAATAGTGTCCTACACCCAAGTATAAGTGGTCAAATTGTAATATAACTCTCAATTTTTAAGTCTGATGTTGAACCCACAGGGAGCTAAATATTAGAATTTCAAAATAGAAACGATGAAGTTGTTATAGATACAAAATATAATGGAATAGCTTTTGGTGTGAGCTTGCAAAAAATAAAATAAACACTTAATTAAATTGTGGAAAGACAATAATTGAAAGCTACCCTTCAGTTTTGGGATCCCACATGTATTATATTGTCTCAATTATTGGCAATGCCACATTACAACAATTTAACTCCAATTTTACTGGAAAGTCAACCGGTAGGTATGATGTATATTAAACCATAAATAGTAATTGATTAGGTTAGCCTATAGGTCTTTGTACCATGCATCAGTTAAATAACCTTAGTAAACCAAAAGGCAAGCCATTCAGGAGGAATACTAGAATTATTCAACCGGCAGGTTGATAATTCATTGATGACAAGATTCCGATTTATACATTAAATCAAAAGTATTTGCTATGCCGAGACTTAACCCTTCTATAAACAATGTATTGACTGTTGCATAAAGCCCAATCACATACATCGTTGTATCATTCAAGAAGTACATAATTAGTAGAGATAGTATGGTATATAGCATTAAGTACCGCTCAGTGTTCATAACCATGAGCATATTATAAATGTAACCATCCATCAATAAAGGGGGTATATAACGTTAAAGCATAGATAGAACATCGACATTTCCATAACTTAAACAATATCGCACATGTGTTCACCCTTCACCGAAAGGTATGAACGAACTATTCACACCTCATTGCTATAGACAAGCGAACGGTGAGATATAGTTCCATTACAATACAAAAAAAAATACCAAACAATCCTTTCCTTAGAAATAGTTGAAACACTACCACTATTATTATCAGTTAGGGCACAAAAGTGGGAGAGGTTCAACCCTCCAAGTAAAAAGGAATAAACAGAAATGTAGAAATGAAGCAAAGTTGGCTGGAAGTGGTTTAGCAGGGCTTTGCTCCATTGTTTCACTCTCTCTCTCTCTCTCACTCTGAATTGTCTCTAACTCTTTCTGAACTCTCTAGCGAAGCTCTAACTGAATGCTGAAAATGGAAACTGGGTTGGCCTATTTATAGAAGCTGGAAGGCTTGGCTTCAGGCAGCAGAAACAAGGATAGCCAATTAGGCTTCTTTCAACATAATGGACCAATAGGAGTAGGAGAGAAGTTTAAGGTGGTTTGCCCACCGTCTGGACGTCATCACCACCATCCAGACGGTGGTAATCCTCTAGTTTGCTCCTTTTCTTGATTTGATTTTGTAATGATGTTTTGCACTTGCCTCCCCTTGTTGATTAAGCTTGTACACTTCCATCCTCCTAGTTTTGCATAATTCTGCACAAAACCCTGAAAAACATCAAGTTACACGCATTAACCCGAATTTATGCACTAACCCTAATTTCACTTATCTTTGATGGTTTAACCTAATTCATTAACCCAATTAACCTAATTCATTAATGCACTATTTAGGGTTAATCACTGCATTAAGGGTAATTGTTCTTCCTAGCTACCATTGAGATTGAGGACGCATGCTCGTAGCATGTCCTTTAAAGTTTGGATGGTCCTCTATGACTGACCGTCTATCTAGGGATGAAAAGCTATGCTCATCATCAAATGTGTCCCCATAGCTCGCTGAAAACTCTCCCAAAAATGGGCTGTGAACCTGGGATCCCAATCTGATACTATAGATACAGGTATCCCATGTAATCGAACTATCTCCTGTATGTACAATTCCTCCTCAACCTCCTCGAGGTCAAAACCCTCAAAGAATGACTTAAGTCTTTGGTCACTGACCTTGGATGTCTTTCCATCCTCTGGTTTTCTATGTCCATAACTCCATGTGGATAGGCCACCTTGACAATGTAGGGGCCATCCCATCAGGAATGAAGTTTCCCTCGAAAAATGGAGAGGCAGGAATTATAAAGAGTACTTTTTGGCCGGGCTCAAATATCTTCCTTGAAATTGATTTGTCATGGAATATTGTATCCCTTTCTTTGTGAATTCTAGAGCTCTCGTATGCATCCCTATGGATCTCTTCCAAGTCATTGATCTCCAACTTCCTATGAATCCCAGCTAAGCCTAGGTTGAAATTTAAAGTCTTTATTACCCAATATGTCCTCTGCTCTATTTCTATTGGTAAGTGATAGGCATTTCCATAGACTAACCTATAGGAAAACATACCCAGAATGGTCTTGTATGTAATGTGGTAAGTCCACAAGGCATCAGTCAATCTAAGTGACCAATCCTTTAGGTTAGGGTTAACCGTTTTGTTGACTATATTCTTTATCTCCCTATTGGCTAACTCAGCTTGGTCATTGGTCTATGGGTGATATGTGGTAGATACCTTATGCATTATGCCATACTTATTCACCAATGAAGCAAATGGCCTATTATAGAAATGTAAACCACCATCACTTTTAAGAACTTGACCACAACTTGGTGGTCATTGGTCCTCATAGGCATTGCCTGTATCCACTTAGACATGTAGTCTACTACCAAGAGTATGTAAAGGGCATCATACAATACGGGAAGGGACCCATGAAATCGATACCCTAACAATCAAGGATTTCTATGACAAATATGGGAGTAAGGGCATCATTTTCCTATAGGTCACACTTTTTAGCCTCTGACACCTATCACATTGTTTGCAATATGAAACACAGTCTTTAAATAATGTAGCCCAATAAAAACCACATTGTAATATCTTAGCTAAAGTCTTCTTGGAAGAGAAGTGCTTGCCACATGCTTCGAAATAGCAGAAGGAAAGAACATCTCGCTATTCATTGTCTAATACACATCTCCTCATGACTTGGTCAGGAAAATACTTGAACATGCATAGATTGTCGAAGTAAAAGTATTTCACCTTAGCCATAAATTTTCTCTTGACTTCTGAGCTATAATATGGGGGCATTGTTCTATGGCAACAAAATTATAGATGTAAGCATACAATGAATAAATCAAATGAATGAAAAATAAATGCTCATATGGGAAAGAGTCAGGAATAGGGATGTGCTCATCAGTGTCTTGGACAAGAAGTCGCGATAAATGGTCCACCACCACATTCTCGACTCCTTTCTAGTCTTTGATGATCAAATAGAATTCTTGAAAGAGGAGGACCCACCTAATGAGTCTCGGTCAGGCATCCTACTTAGACAATAAATACTTAAAGGAGAGTGAACAATACAGACTAATATAGGCAAACCATGTATGACATGAATTTATCTAGGGCAAACACTATAGCTAGCAACTCATTTTATGTGGTAGTGTAGTTCATTTTTGCTTCATTTAAGGTTTTGCTAGCGTAGTATATGACATGAGGTTTCTTGTCTTCCCTTTGACCCAGCACTGTGCCGACCGCGTATCACTCGCATAGCACATGAGCTTAAATGAAAGTTCCCAACTTGGTGGTTGCATGATTGGAGGTGAAGTTAACATACTTTTGAGTTTTTGAAAAGATGTCTCACAATCATCTAGCCACACAAATGGGACATCCTTTGCCAACAATTAGTCAAGTGTCTTGTCAATGCACTAAAATCTTTAATGAAACGACATTAAAAACCTACATGGCCAAAAAACAAACTGATGTCTTTGATGATCTTGGGAGTAGAAAAATTGGAAATTGCTTCAACTTTGGACTTGTCCACCTCTATCCCCTTGGCAGACACAATGTGACATAGTACAATTCCTTGAGTCACCATAAAGTGGTACTTCTCCCAATTAAATACCATGTTCTTCTCCTCGCACTATCCCATACTTTCTCTAAATTTCTCAAGCATCCCTCAAAGGAGTCTCTAAATACCGAGAATTCATCCATGAATAATTCCACGATCTTCTCCACTATATCACTAAAGATCCTCATCATACACCTTTGGAACATCCCCAGGGCATTGCATAGCCCAAATGACATTTGACAGTAGGCATATGTTCCAAAGGGGCAAGTGAACGTAGTCTTTTCTTGGTCCTTTAGGGAAATCTCAATTTGGTTATAACCAGAGTAGCCATCCAAGAAGCAATAAAATAGATGTACTGCTACCCTTTCCAACACTTTTTCAAGGAAGGGTAGCAGAAAATGATCCTTGCACATGAATGAGTTGAGCTTTCGATAGTTTATGCAAACTTTCCAACCGGTGACCACCCTAGTTGCGATTAATTCATTCTCCTCATTGGCTAATACTGTTACTCTCAAATTTTGGGGTACCACTTGTGTGGGACTGACTGACTTACTTTCAACAATCCCAAAGATTGTGCCCACATCAAGTAGTTTGAGCACTTGATCTCTAACCACATCCTTCATAATTGGATTGAGTCTCCTTTGTGGTTGTCTAGATGGTTTGGATTCCTCTTCAAGGTATATTCTATGAGTGCAAATGAGAGAGTTAACTCCCTTAAAATCAGCAATAGTCCAACCATAGCTCCTTTGTGCTTCCTCAAAACACTCAACAATTCTTCTTCTTCCTCCGGCTCTAATGAAGAGCTTATCACCACTAAAAATGTCTTATTCTCTCCTAAGAATGCATCTTTGAGTGTAGATGGTAATGACTTTAACTCCAAAGTTGTTGGTTGTATAGTGGATGTAAAGATCTTTTTCACTTTTGGAGGCAACTTCCCAAATGTCAGGGGTCCAATTTCCCACTCCTTGAATAGTTTTTGGTTCTAAATCTTCATCAAATTCATCATCCTCCAAACTTGTGTTTCCCGATAGGTCCATGTGATGCTCCACTAGTGTATCAATCATGTTGACTTCAAGAATTTCCTCATTTTCCCCTAATTACTTGCAAGAAAAGGTCTACCTAGAATGACAGGTTTCTATGCGGTAAGGTTTGCAACAAGGTGAGTGCCAAACACAATAAATTCAATAGAAAAGTAAATTCATGAAGTCAACTCGCTTGTTCTTTCTAGGACATGATGGCTTTTGTTTTGACTTGTTTTAATGATGCTTCGACATTGCTAATGGTCCATGACAGTACATTTGGTCTATTGCTATCTTATGTGTTTTAAACAAAAACTAGAGGACGGGTACGTTGGAATGGTAGAGGGGGCAGTCAAAATAACCAACCATTACCACCACCCATCTATGATCAAGAGGAATTTATGCATTCCATCACTGCCATGGCGGCTACTTTCATATAAGCCAGCAGCAACATAAGCCAAAAAGGCTTGAGTCACCTACAGAAGTTTTAAGTCACACAAGCCACCTAATTTCATGGGTTAAACGGACTCGATGGTAGCCGACTATTGGTTCCAACAACTGGAAAAGATTCTAAAAGCAATGGAAAACACCTCGGACTACACAAAGATTAGCTTTGCCACCTTTCAACTTGAAGGAGAAGCCCATCAATGGTGGGTATGGGCAAAGTCATCATGGAACTTGGAGGAATTGACATGGGCCAAGTTCCAAGAGTTATTTATAAGAAAAACACTTCCCTTCCGCCCTTAGACAAGTAAAGGCCCAAAAAATCTTGGACATCAACCAAGGGACGATGAAGGTGATGCAATATATGGAAAAGTTTATGAAAATAGCCCATTTTTTTGATAACTATGTGGCCAAAAACTTGGCTAAAATGAGGAAATTTAAGGATGGCCTAAAGCTATCCATTTGTGGGAAGATCATTAGCCACATGTTGCATGACCTTAATGAAATGGTCAAGACAACCATGACCATTGAGAGAGAAGTTGGAGACAATAAGAGCATTCAAGAGGTTAGTGCTAAGGACAAGAAAAAGGAGGATCAATCCTCTAACACAAGTTCGAGTAAGAAGTAGAAGACCTCTACACCACAAGGCTCTTAGGTGCAAGGTCAGAGTTATCAAGGCCAAGGCCAGAGTTAGCCTTCCCAAGGGTGGAAGAATTTCAAGGGAACTTATCAGGGAGGCCAAAAAACATGTTATTTGTGTCACCAAATGGCCACTAGAAGAGGGATTTCCCTCTCGGGCAAGGACCCTAGAGTTATGGGGCTTCTCAATCCCAATCATTAATGGGGATTCCATAGAAATATTTCACTTCTACTTGCCCTACCTTAGGCCAGGGAAATCAGTATCAGCCTCAGGGCACTGGGTAGGCTCCAACTACTTCATGTTCAGGGACTCTGCAAATAGGCTAGATGGGCTAAGGTGTAGGCTGAGGCTACGGACAAAGGTTTCAGGTAGGGACATCAGGGACTTAGCAGCAAGTCTTCACCATCACTTCTGAGACTGAGCCGATGGATTAGTCAGTGATTCAAGGTATATTTCTACTCTCTCGCATATAGGCAAGGGTGTTATTTTATTCAAGTGCATCTCATTTATTCATTTCTGCATCTTATATAAAATATTTGGGCTTAGAGGTTGAGACCTTAGAGGAGCCTTTGCATGTGAATTCTTCCCTAGGAGCTAGGGTTTGTATTCACAAGATATGTTGGGGTTGTGAGTAAGAGATATTGGGGATTCAACTCACGATAGACCTTAGGGTCATGGACATGTCAGAGTTTGATGTCATCCTTGGGATGGAATGGTTAATGCCACATCAGGTGGTTATAAATTGTGATTGAAAGTAAGTCACTGCCTACACTTTGGAAGGGATTTGTTTCAAATTTTGGGGAGAAAAGCACAATGCTTTACTGCAGCCATATATGACTCCTATTGGCATAGACAGTTGATGGGTTAGCTTGAAAACCTTACCCTTGAGGATGAGGCCAGATAGGAGTTGGTTCTACTTTGGGTAGTTTGCGAGTATGTGGATGTCTTCCAATACAAGTTACCGGGATTGCCTCTACATCAGGGTATTGGCTTCTCCATTGAGTTACAAACCAGTGTAACCTCTACCTCTATGGCACCGCATAGGATGACACTGACAGAGTTGCTAGAACTCAACGTCCAATTGTAAGTGTTGTTAGATAAGATTTTTATTAGACCAAGTACCTCACCTTGGGGTACTCTAGTACTATTCTCCAAGAAGAAGGATAGGGCCCTTAGACTTTGTATCGATTATAGATAGTTGAATCAGGTCACCATCAAGAAAAAGTACCCATTGTAGAGCATAGATGACCTACTTGAATAGTTGAGAGAGACTCAGGTCTGCTCTAAGATAGACTTGTGCACAAGATACCATCAGTGAAAGGTATGTGAAGCTAACATTCCTAAGGCAGAATTCAGGACTCGATATGGCCATTTTGAGTTCACAATCATGTCATTCGGGTTGACGAATGCTCTAGTGGAATTTATGGACCTCATGCATAGGGTATTCAAACCCTACCTTGATCAATTTTTCATGGCATTTGTAGACGACATTATTGTGTACTCCAAGATGGAGGAAGAGCACGAACATCACTTGAGGATTATTTTACAAGCTTGAGAGATCACCAGTTGTATGCCAAATTAAGCAAGCGAGTTTTGGCTAAAGGAAGTTAAGTTTTTGGGTCACATTGTGTTTGCTACAAGTGTGTCAGTTGACCCAAAAAAGTTGAGACAGTAATGAGTTGGGAAAGGTCGAAGCCAGTCTTCAAAATACATAGTTTCTTAGGATTGGTAGGATATTATCCAAGATTCATCGAGGACTTCTCCCGCCTAGTGGCACCTGTGACACAACTGATGGGGAAGGATGTTAGATTTCAGTGTGATGACTCTTATGAGAGGGTATTCTAGGAGTTGAAGAGAAGGTTGGCTTCAACTTCTATTCTAATTGTTCCAAAGAGGGAAAAAAGTTACACAATTTACTGTGATGCCTTAAATGAGGGACTTGGAAGTGTCTTGATGCAGTCCGATAAGGTAGTTGTTTATGGTTCCCGTCAGCTCAAGAACCATAAGAAAAACTATCTGACACATAATATGGAGTTAGCGGCTATTGTCTTTGCATTAAAGGCATGATGCCACTATCTATATGGAGAGTAATTTGAGGTTTATTTAGACCACAAAAGTATGATGTACATCTTCACTCAATGAGATCTCAACAGGAGACAACACTGATGGATGGAATACTTAAAGGATTACAACTTCAGTTTGAACAACCATGCAGGTAGGGCAAACGTGGTGGCTGATGCTCTTAACCAGAAGTCATGGGGAGTTCTAGCTAGTGTACCTTCCCGAGAGTGGCAGATGCTTGAAACTGTAGGACAGTTTGGACTGCACTATCAAGATCATGCTTAGGGTACCATGAGTAGTTTGATTGCTATGTCGTCTCTACTCAGCAGAGTGATAGAGGCTCAACGCCAAGATTCAGATGTATTGTCCAATAGGGACAAAGTTCAGTTTGGATCGAGTGATGAGGGTTGGGCTATCCATTCTGATAGTATTCTTCAATATTGAGGCAGAGTTCTTGTTCCTCATTCCAATGACTTGAGAGAAGAGGTGCTCTAGGAGTTTCATTGTTCTCATTTTGCGGTGCATCCTGGTGGGACAAAGATGTATCACAATCTTTGCCGCTAGTACTATTGGAGTGGGATAAAAAAGAATGTTGGGGATTTTGTGAGTAGGTGTTTGACTTGTCAACAAGTCAAGCTAAGCACTAGAGACTGGCATGATTGATATATCCACTACAGGTAGCCGAGTTGAATTGAGAGCATATCACGATAGATTTGTTACTCATTTGCCACGGTCTACACGAGGACATGATGTAGTTTGGGTTATAGTGAATTGGCTTACCAAGTCAGCTCATTTCATAATTGTACGGATGACCTTCACATTAGAGGAATTCTATAAGCTATAAATTTGGGGGATTGTTCAGTTGCATAGGGTATCCATTTCTATTGTTTTGGATCAGAATCCCCGATTTATAGCTCAGTTCTAGGAGATTTTTCAGTGACCCATGTGTAATAGTTGATATTGAGCACTTCTTTTCATCCTTAAATGGATGGCCAATCGGAGAGGACGATACAAATCTTAGAGGACAGGCTTCGGGCATGGGCCCTTAATTTCAAGAGAAATGGGAGGATCACTTGCCCTTAGTGGAGTTTGCCTATAACAATAGTTATTAGGCAAATATACAGATGGTGTTCTACAAGGCTTTATACGGGAGACCATGCCATTCTTCGATTTGTTGGATGGAGGCTGGAGTGGGACCTTCTTAGGGTCCGAATATGATTGGGGACACTTATGAGAAGGAGGTCATTATATGAAAGTGTCTTCACACGGCTCAATGCCGACAAAAGAGCTATATCGACCAATGGTGGAGACCTCTTGAGTTTGAGGTGGGTGATCATGTCTTCTTGAAGGTTATGCCTAAGAGAAAAATGGTCCTATTAGGGTAGAGAAGCAAGTTGTCACCGAGATATATTAGGCCTTTCGAGGTACTTGAAAGGATCGGGGCAATAACATATCAGTTGGCGTTATTGCCAAATTTATTTCATGTTTCCATGCTCCAAAAATAAACTCTAGATCCTATGCATGTGGTGGATTGGGGGAAACTAGTGGTTGACATGGATGGGACCTACAAGGAAGGACCAGTTTATATTTTGGATAGTAGAGATCAAGTTTTACGTGGCAAAACTATGAGGCTGGTTTAGGTGTTGTGGCAACACTGGGGTGTTAAGGAGGCAACATAGGAATGAAAGGACACTACACGAGCTACTTATCCATTTCTATTCCAAGATGGACATACAATTTAAAACATCGTGCTAATTGCATACAACATGATTACAAGTGCATTTATTTTATGTGTTGCATGTGTGTGTAATTTCGAGGATGAAATTCCTTTAAGGGGAAGAATGTAAAACCTAAGAAAAAAATTAAAATCTTAATTAAAGGGGTAATACTATAATTAAGCCATTTAAATATGATTTAAAAACTTAAAATTTAATATAACTTGGATGACGAAACATACCTCACCATTGAATTCGTCTCGCGAAACCGAGTTAACTAGTTAATGTTCATTGAATACCAAGACAGTTAGAATTTTTACATAAAAATGAGACAAAACGAATGATCGGGTGATACACGATTAAAATTTCAGCAACTAAGTTTTATTCATGGGACCCACCATATTATTGACTAGTCGTAACTCGTACTTGAAGACATAATGAAATATAAAATTTGAGCTTCCAAAAACTTGATCCCACTCCATTAATAATAATTTTTCTTTCCTTCATTTATTTGATTACATCATTTAAAATTTGTTTTTACTCATTATTGTTTTTTTAAATATCGACAAAAATACATAATTCAAAATTTTTTCTCAATATGTGTATACTATCGTGTATGGATAATGTCTGAAATAAAAATTATATTAAACTACAAATTAATCAAATATTAAATGATTAAACATGTGATAAAAATAGGTGGTGGAATGGTTTTAGGGGAGAAAATATGTATTGAATAAAATTTCAAACACTTAGCTATTTTATTATATAGATATAAATATTTAAAGAACATTATCCAAGTAGACAAGTGTCGGAATGTGGTTGGAACTCTTGGATTTCAAACCAATAGAAAAAGGACATGTGGCACATTATGGGCCAAGTATAAAAGGGGGGTTAAAGAGGAAAAATCAAAATTTTCTCACCTATTCTCTTTCCAAAAATGTGTGGGAGAGAGACAGAGAGAGAGACTTTGAGTTCTTCAACTTCTCCTTCTTCCTCAAAATCTCAAGATCCAACCACTGGATCTTTATCAACCAAGAACGAAAGTTGTTCTACTATACGAGGAATACACGTCAACACCAATTTCAACCCCTTTCCACAAAATTTGGAATTCAAGGGTTTTGAGGCTAGGGCTTTGAATAGCTTTCCTTTGGCATTAGAAAGGATTTTTTCTTCTTTGTTTGTCTTACAAGAGATGAGGGTTTTCCTCCTATCTAGAATTACTTGCAATTTTAAGTTGATATGGTATGGGTAGGGTTATGTAGAATATTTTCAAATCTATTATGTAACTTGTGTGATTAGTGAAAGGTTTGTGAATTGATGAACATGTAAACCAATTTCTACTTGATTTTGGGTATTGAACATGTTAAGTATGTGTGATATGAATAGGCAGGCTATGTGTTTATATTATGCTCTTTAGGTGTTTGACAAAATGTTTAATTATGTTCAAGTATGTTATTTGAGTTAATGATGCTTATGACATAATTAATATTATGATGCGATGGAATATGCACAGGTTGCACTACGTTCGTGGGCATTGACATGAGTATGAGTGTGTGTGTGTGTGTGTGCATGGGCTTGGGTCAATCCCCACCAAGGTGAGTTGATGGGTGCTTGATGTTTTTCATTGTATTCTCTAACTTCTCAACTCCATCCCTCAATGTGTATGTATGATGTGTGTGAAACAGAGTGTCACTCTCCCTCGGAATGATGTGGGAAATGGGGCAATGGAATAATGGTGGAATAAAATGCGTGAATGAACAAAATGTGCGTGTGAAGAAAAATGCTCCCCAAGCGCAAGGAGTCTTTTGTGTGTCATTGTTTTACTTGCAATTAAGTATTCCAAGGTCGTCTCCCCAAGGAAGGAAGGGAATTCTATTGAAGGTGATTGTGGTAAAAAGGGGAAAGTGTAAAATCTTTTGCTTGTGTTTTGGTGATTGGAGTTTTTGTAAATGAAAATGCAATGGAAAACAAGTGTTTGGTAATCCAAAGAGGTCATTCCAATAGGAGGGACAATTCAACTCGAAACCTTCCTCCAATGGTGCATAGATGAACGATTGATTCGTGGGAAGCTAGAGACGAGATGGAATGAGTATCTAAGCATAAACCGTGACCAGACCTACGGAATATCAAAGGCTCACCATCTCATCCACCCTCAACCCAGTCAAACCGAACAATCGTACACCAAAAGGAGGAAAGAAAATGAGTTGAAATGGAATACCCAAGAGGAGTTCTCCCTTAGATTAGCCAACTTAGAGCTCTAGCTATTCATGTTTAAAGTAACAACATTTATAATGTGAAGAGACAAGTAAAGGAAGTGGAAATGAAAATGAGAAGAAAATGAAACTTAGAACTTGTATTAATGCTAGGAAATGGTAAACTGCAAAGAGAAGTTCATTTAATGCTAAAATGGAAAAGTTGCAGAGAAGAGAATTGAAACCTAGCTGTAAATATTGCAGGGCAAGAACTTGGAATTAAACTTGAAATAAAAGAGAGTACAATACAAGAAATAAAGATTACAAGAGAACTACAACTTACAGTAATGAAATGGGTGAAGAAAATACAAAAACATAAATTTCTCTATTACACTATTCATGATCTTCTTCCTTGGGATTTTCTGAGCTTAGGTAGCCACCCCTTGAAATGCTTGTGGAACGTTGAATATATGGAGTGTGAGCCTTTCATTTTCGTCCATCGTGGTCCCTAGCATGTGTGTGCAGGCCTCCCATCAATGGGAGGTGAGTGGATGGCTTTTGACAGGCTAGGAATGGCTCAGCCTGCACCCATCATGGCTGCCCCCTTCTATCTCATCCCCATTAATGTCCTTGCCTCCAAAGTCTTCATCTAGGGTATGAGAGGCATGTAAATGTGTAAGGGAAGTCAGGGGACAAGTGGGAGAATCAATCGTGGGTGATTAATGCTTAAAGTTAGCATTTTACTATGCATTTTCGGAGACTAATTGTGCTTTGATGGAGTTTAAGTGATGACATTTTAGGTTCTTAAGTGATCAAGAGCTCAAGGATAACAAATATCACACTTAGATGTAACACCAGTGGATTAAGGGGCAAAATTGGAAAAGCTTGGCACAAAGCAAGAACGTTCGAACGTCCACTAGAACCATGACAAAAACAACCTACTAAGACAGTGTGTTGCAGTCAAGCACAGGACCCTGAGGTACTTGAGTACCACGTTTGAACGCCAACTAACATTCGAACGTCTACTTGAGTTGAATGAAGGCCAGACTGATGAGACATGTCATGTTGTAGCAAACAAAGGAGAACTCTGAAGCTCTGAAGCACTTAAGTATCACGTTCGAATGTCATTCAACGTTCGAACGTCCCTTGGAATCAACTAAAGAACATACTTCTGCATAGAGTGTGAAAATGAACTTTGACAGAAGACCACTTGAGTGGAAAAGGTCAGGCCCCATCTGGCGTTCGAATGCTTATAAGGCAATACCAGTAGAAATGTTCAAACGTTAGCTAACGTTCAAACGTACCTAAAGCAAAATAGAAGAAAATTTTCAAACGTTAATGCACGTTCGAACGTCCTCTGCCGACTGCCTGCAGAGTAGTTGGTTCCCATGGGCGGCAAATACTATTCACTCATCCTCTCTTATCTCCTACCCCTCTCACCTTTCTTGCCTATAAATACTCCCATGTTGGGAGCTTAAAGGGCATTCTTCCTCTTGTAGAGAAAAGGGGGAGCAATCCTTTTTCTTGTAAAGTAAGAGAGTGTTTAGTAATCTAGTTCTTAAACATTTCATGTTTATGTTTTCATTTTGCATTTATATCAACCATGATGGAGGCTTAGACTCCCCTTGTAGTTGTACTTGCTTTTATTTACAAAGTATCAAGAGAGATAGTTCATCTTTTGGTTGTGGTGGAAACCCTCCAAAAGTAACTAGCTTTGTTCTACTTTTATTGTTCATGTATTTCACTTCCATTGCTTGAGCATCCTTCCTTCTTAGAAGAGTGAAACTCTTCCACTTTTCTAGAGCTTTACCAAAGCCGTGAAGGGTGGAAAGTGATTCACTTATTCTTCATTGAAGATAAGCTCTTTGTTTAGTTTGCTTCAATTAGTAGCTCCTTTACTTAGAGGGATGAGTAGCATTCACTTTTCTAGCTTTGCCAAGGCCATGAAAAGTGTAGTTCCGCATTCACTATTTAGTAAAAGGTGATGAATATGTAAAGATTATCCGGAAGCTATGTTTGTGCAACTCTTTCATTCTTTAATGCTTTATATTCCACCTTTTAATTGGATGATTGAATGCATCTAACAAATTTGAGGTACTGTGTATAACCAAGGGCTTCCTCTATGGTACGGATGACTCCTGTATAGAAAGACCCATTGGTTCAAGGCAAGTACCCCGGCTGGCTCTTCATAACAACCTTTCAATCTCCACTATTATTGCGCTTTATTCAAAGAATGGACCCTTAATGCCATGGTTAGATGCCTTGTAGAAACACTTGCTTGTTTGTAGACGGGTTAAGTTTCGGCACAGACAATTCTTTTAAACTTCTAGAAAGGTATCGAAATCATGTGCTTAATTTTCACAATCCATCTTTATTTTCCGATTAAATTTCTGTTGACACAGAAGTTAATTGAGTTATGAAGCACAAACATAATAAACCAGATAGTCTATTACATTTCTTGATCCTCGAGCTAAAGGGTGACTGTTACATTTTCAGAATCTTATATTTTGTCTAGAAAACTCTTGAAAAGAATCTTCTATTCTATTCAAGAACCCCACCACTCCAAGATCTCAAAATTTTCAGTTACTTGGTCTCTATTATTGCTTACTTCAAAACACCAATCATAGTTCCCTGTGGATTCGACTTTGGACTTAACCGAATTATTACTACAACTTGACCGCCTGTACTTGGTTGTACACATTTCGGATCAAGTCAGTGGGACCCCCAAGCAAGTGGAGCATGATTTGCAGGCATTTTTGGGCGTTCAGCAGAGAATACTGGTACTACGTACCGGTACCCCGAACCCCAATGGCTGAACTGTACCGGTATGGCCGATACTCTTCTACTTCGGATCAATTTTTGTAAAATCATCATAACTTTTGATCCAACTATCTGATTGATCTGAAATTTTGACACAATACAAAAGACATCTAGGTCTACAACTTTCATGTTTTGCACTTT
Organism: Ilex paraguariensis; assembly: GCA_963454935.2. NCBI lineage: Eukaryota > Viridiplantae > Streptophyta > Magnoliopsida > Aquifoliales > Aquifoliaceae > Ilex > Ilex paraguariensis. The sequence continues at coordinate 299,250 of CAUOFW020009368.1, forward strand.
TTAGATTCGAAGTGGATCATGGTAAAAAAATGAGGCAAATCGAGGTACTACTACAAAATGGTGTGGGTGTTGATGCCTATGTTACCAAACACCAATACCTCCTTGATTTCTTTCACTTTTAAGCCTCCAAATTCTCATGTAATGTGGCCATCTCTTCACCACTCATCCACACATGGTTTCAAGGTTCTAAGATACATGATTTACACTATAATTACCTACAACATCAAAAATTCAACATTATTCATAATTTCGGCTAACTCTAAGTACTTAGATGCAAAAGTTGAGTTAAAATACAGGTAATGAGGCCGTTAAGTATGAAATATTATGCGCTTACCAATGGGTGGAGCTTGGGAAGATGGGACTAAAGTCCAATTGAGTCTCATGGAACATCGCATGGAAAAGGTGTCGGGTATAGCAAGAAGGGCAAGATTTGCCATCGAGTGCACAACCCGGTTATGTCAGTCACACAGTAGTCGGTAATGTTACGAGCCCTTAAAAGTATGTTAGTGCACGTGGAACCAGTGCTGGGATGCCTTTAAAATGCCATGTCGATTGGTAACTCGTTAGTAGAATGTCCATAAATTACCTACCTAAGAAAGACACAAGAATTGAAAAATGGTCATTGGAGGTGTATAACCCAGTGGCTGGGGCTTGGAATGCCCGATTCATGACATGGCATTGTATCATGTATCGTGTAGGGGAACCTAGGAGTGGGTTCGATGTTGAATATGCATTCATGAAGCATCATTCATGGTTTCCATGCTTAGTATCATTTCTATGTTGCTTGCGTTGTGTGTTTGGCTTGATGTAAGTGCATTTATATCTTATGCATTGGAATTAAGAGGTATTCTCTATATGAGATACCTTACTAGGCTTCGACTCACCCCTTTGTGCAAACATTTTTCAGGTACTAGACATGCTTCCGTTGACGTCCCTCACTTGGGCTCATTTTGAGGATTGAAGTCGGACATGGCTTTACTTTTGAGTTATTTAGTCCCATTGTATTTACTTAGCCTTGTATATTTTGTAAAACAAAACTTGAATATTCTTTTGAACAAAAGGCATGTAATTGGGACTTTATAGACATATTCTTTTGGGATCGAATGTATGTTGTATGATGATAGATATTCAATGTATGAATTGTTTGGATATTGATGTTGGACCTTAGAATGGTTATAGCGACATTACAGTCACAGGTTGTGTATTGAGTGGAGCTCCCCGTACAAAGGGGACTCTGCCAGATTTCATTGAGGAAGGAACCCTAGATTTTGGAGCGTCACATAGGCCATTGCCTACTAGCTTTACTCTCTAGCCACTATACCATGAAAAATAAAATTAAATAGTTGGCTTAACTTTAGTCCTATAAATAATAGTAGTCATTCCAATAGAGAGGATACTACTATTTATAACAAAGTGTATAACATTACTTAATTTTGTGTTAATTATTTCATAATAAGCTCCTTAGATGAAGAAGTGAGCCCATACTAGCAATTACCCAAAATTATCATGTTAGGAAGTTTGTACCAGTGATTCTATAATTAATTTCATCTGATGGAGAGGAAGCACTAAACCCAACACGCAAAATTGTAAAATCCGATAAATTTAAACTTTTTACAAAAAGGGTAAAATAGTAAATTACCGCTATAGTACGGGTTGAAAACCTGAATTTTTTTAGATCTCGGATGACAAAATGGACCTCACCATTAGATTCGTCTCGCGAAATTTAGTTAGCTTGTCAAATTTCATTGAATTCCAAGATAGTCGGATTTATCGCGCTTTACGATATTTTTGATAAAATTTTTAAAGTTGGAATATTTAAGGTAAGTTAAAACAAAAATATTTAAACTTAAACTGGAACAAAATTTAATCGTTTCGGGGTGAAAACGGACCCAGGAAAATAGTGTCATGTGGCGCGTTGTGGGCCAAGCAAATAAAGGGTCCAAATAGGGGAAAAAATTTGATTTTTTCCCCAATTTGTTCAGCCGGTTTAACGTGAGAAAAGAAGAGAGGGAAAAAGAGAAGTTCTCCACTTTCTCTCTACAATCTAGGAAGCTACGGAGCTCAAATCCACACGGGCCAAGAATTAAAATTGCTCCTCTCGTCGAGGGTCATGCGTCTACACCAAAAACAACGGGTTTCACCGAAGATTCTAAGGGCGGGATTTGGGAAATCAAGATTTTGGACTTGGGGGATATTCTTGAAGGTTCTACCGTCGGTTCACGCTTCAAGAGATAGGGTTCCTTCCTACTCGGGTTTATTTTACAACTTAGAGTGTTTTATGTTATGGGTAGGTTGATAGAGATATATATCACTTGCCTATGGATGTGGAGTTGATGAAATTGATTGATTTGGTGGATTGGGTATGAGAAATTGACCTAATTTAAATTAAATTCCTAGCTTGGAATTGGTATGTGGTAATTACTTGTAATTCCATGGAACTTGGTATTATGCGGGCATGCTATGTTTTTGATTATGCCTTCGTGAACAAAGTGTGTTATTGGGATATATATGAGGAAATAACATGCTTATAAGTTATTGTTGGACATGAAGTGTTGACGTATGCTCATTGATATGTTGACATTGAGATGAAATTGGTGATAAATTGCATGATATATGTATACATGTGATTAAAGTTACTTATATTGCATTCATTACATGTGGACATGACATTGAAATAGCAATGGTGCATTTCATTGCATATGAACGGAGACATCACATTTTATGGGTACGGGTGCATGGTTGGCATCAAACACCACGTAGGTGGTTGATGGGTGGGCTCAGGAAAGTTGGGTTGAATATTTGGCTGAGTCGCACGGTTGCATGAAAAAAAATTGGGTCAGGGTTAGCAAGAAGGGCTAGACTATCTCTGGGTGAAAGGCCCGGTGTTCGGATACGCACTTTCATTGGTATAAGAGCCCATAAATTGTGTCGGTGTACGCGAAACCATTGGTGGAAATCCATGAATTCTGTATCGATTGGATGACCATTGGTGTAAGTCCATAAATACCCACCCCAAGAAAGACCCGGAGGTTTTAAGTAGTCATTGTGCTTGTAACACCAATGGCGGGGGCGTGAAAAACCCGATTTTGACACTCATGACAAAGTATGGGGGAAGTTAAATGGTCGGAACTAGAAAAGCTCAGTCTTATACACATAGGCTTTGCATATGTTGTGGAGCCGGGAAGGGCTCGGGTAAATTGCATGAATGGGCAATCATCTCAATTCATGGCATGATATGTTAGATTCCAATCTTGACCTGCTTAAGTGTAGGTTGGAATGATTGTTGTTGTTAAATGTTGCATGTGAACATTGCATATGCACTTAGGTTGGGGAGTAGCCTCTGTAGGAAACATTCTACTGGGTGTTGGCTCACCCTGTATGGGAAACATTTTAGGTGCGGCGTTTGTATCGGTGGAGAACTCACATTCGGGGCCTCAACGATAAAGAAAAACCAGTTTTTGGCTTTTGAAAGCAAGTTTTTGTAAAATTCCATTTTGAGCATGTAATTGTGTAAATGGGCTTGTAATCACATGGAATAAATTGTAATAGAACTGGTATGTATCAAATCTTATGTGAAAAATAATACTTCACATGTTTGGGGTGTTTGTGGAAAGGTTTGGAATGAATTGGAAATGAAAAATAGGTGAAATAGAAAATTTTGGGTAAAACCTTCTGAAAGGTCTAGACAAAATCTTCGGAAGGTTTGGACAGACAAGGAAAATTGTCGAATAATGGATGAAACCTTCCGTAAGGTTGA